>CM017585.2:9863321-10463321 GCA_007844105.2 Rhamnella rubrinervis
CTAGGAGAAATAATAAGAAAAGATTTAGTGTATTCATGAATGCAACCAACTCATTACTATTGTGGCAATGTTGCTTATCATTGCTTCTATTATCAGAAAGCCAACCTGGTCAACAGCCAAATTATATGTACAATTGCAACACGTATAAGTCTAATCCACTTCCTAGTGCCGTCTTTCCACATTCAAGCTGATATGAGACTTTATGCAAAACATAAAGAGGCAATGTCGGTGACTACGTAGTTGAAATGAAATGAGCAGTTGAATTAACAAGAACTAAAAGGAATTAAACAAGTCAACTACAGAACTAAATGAAAACAGTGTTGAAATACCAAACTCAGGAATTCAATGTGGGTGACTCTGGCTGCCCAGTGACTGAGCAAAGAGGCAATGAGCAGTTCAATCCGACTTCAAGTAAGAACATTACGGTTTGACATCTTCAGCATGGCCCAGGCAAAATCCATTCTGAAGGTTGTTCCATCGTCAGGGGCATATGGTCTCACCAATCTAGCTGTCTTTGGATTAGCCATCAGTTGTTGGTCTGAAAAAGCAGACCTCGCCCCGTAACAAGCTCTGATAGTAATGTGCATCAAAACCTGCACCAGATGAAATTGAAGAAGATAATTCCTCAAAATAGAACATTCCCGAATTCTGATACTTTCATGCCCCTCGATGGCATGGGTGCAGGAGATCCAGCAGGACAGATTGTGCTATCACTATCTTGGCAATGCCGCCTCATCTCCTTGAGGAAATCTGGAGCTACGGTTGGGTCTGGTTGCCTTTGTCCCTTTAAAGTTTGTCAGACTCCTTTCAATGAATTGGCAGTTGATCTTCCCAATGTTATGTCCCCTTCAGATGATGGAAAAACCAAAATCACACGTCAAATAAACTTACTTTCTTTCAACTCCATATAAAAATGAAGACGACCAAAAGCAAAAGAAGAAGAGTGGCACTGGATTAACTTGTAAGCACCTAGAAGTCTGACTGTTTCTCTTTCATTAAAACCTCAAAGTGGGAACAGATGAGGTGTCTGAGTTATGTTATCATCAGGTCTTGGAATCTCAGCCAATGCTTCGTCATGGTAGGACCGAATACTGTCTCTCCTGCCCGTAAATATAGCATAAAAGGACCACCAGCCTGTGATTGCAAACAAATTACTTCAAACACAGAGAGAAACAAATGCAAAAAGTTAGAAAATCAATGGACCGCGATAACAACATAGGTACATCTTTACTCAACTAGAAAAGAAAAGCAAATTTGAGTACCCTGGATCGAGGCATGTATTATTTTTAATCCTTTTTCAAGTAAAGCAAATTTTAATACCCTGGATTGTTTTCCTGGGAACTATTCCTTCCCCTATCTTTATCTTATAGTGATTGCCCCTCCTCTCTGTTTTCTTCAAGTTGTCTCCCCCTCAGACAAGTGGAAAAAGAAAAAGATACAAAATGGATAACTGTTGGACACTTGGAATACAGGGAATGAAACTTTGTTCACATAATTATAAACCAAACGAACTAAAAATGGAACCAAAAATTAGAACAGAGAGCAATAAAATCCAATAAAAAAAATACCAGAACGATACCATCTCTAGTGGCCAAAGACAGTATGTGAGCTCAAGTTATCCCCAAATTTGAACAGCAAAATTTATATCTATAAAAATTATCCTTTCTGTGACAAAAATCAGTTTGTAATTATTTTATCTACCTCATCAAGGATCAGCGTCCAATACAAGTTTTTAATACTAAATGTATACTTTTTGTAACAAATCAAATTTTGATACAAAAAAATTACTGAATTTCAAATTTTTTTATAGTGTAAATAGAAAACAATGATAATTAGCATGCACGTCGTTTTGAACTGAAAGATCAACATACAGTAAACCAAATGGACAAACGCAGATCCACGCTCAAACGCATTAGTCTATGAAGAAAAAGGACTTGCCTTCACCACCCACCTCTAATTTATACTAGAGATGACTAAGATTCTGCCCCACCCTTGTCACCAAAACAAGACCTTTATGTGTAATATGGAGGACAAAGGTATGGTTTTGATGTTGAATACTTCTCTTCTGTGAAAATTGTTTTAAAGAAACTGCATTGATAGTGTTTTCTACCTAATTGTACACTTGAAACTCTTATGAATATACAACTTTTAACATTTTTATTCCTAGTTCCTATACTGTTATACACACATATGTATATATATATATATATGATTGGTACTGTTGCATGCATAATTAATATTATCAGTTTGCATATGTTCTTGTAATTTATAGCATATTCAAGTTTTTTATTTTAATTGTAATTTCGTAAATCAAGAATAACATGGCTTATTTCCTTCTTATTTGTATTATTACGCTTTTAGGATCACCATGATTAATTACTATCATGTGAACAAGCACCGTTGGGTTAGTCTCTCTAAAACAGGCATGCATGACAAGCGTTATGCTTCTAAGGTCAAATATGTCAAGGCTCTGGCGGTGCATCCCTTAAACTGTTAAACATACACACATATGTATAATATATTGTATTATACGTGTATATAAGAGGACCCACCTCAAGAGGCTTTAAATGTTTATCTCTCACTTGGCCTTTCTCACTCCATCATTAAGAAAGATGTTTGTCCAAGACCTGTTTGGGTACTAAAGATTTGATTTGTATTGTACGGATTTGACATGGTTTTGACCAATCAAAGATTAGTTAATATGATTAAGTAAATCCGAATGAATATGAACACTATAAACATGCTTCCTACAATACTACAATAGTTCTATTCCTACAAAACTTGTCTAACTCAATTCAAACACTTGTCTATATATATATATATATATATATATATATATCACAGGGCTGTTCTTCCACATTAACCTCATTACATAATTTGGCTTCTTCCCCGATTAAATTAGGTATGGTTAGTCTTTGTTAGCCTTATTAAGATTGATTTCTATCTCCATCCAATTGGTATTATATGTGAGGGACAGCATATATAGTTTTGAATCTTGGTATATTGTTACAAATTAGCTATATCATCCAAGAGGATGTAGCTAGCTGATACTTGTGAAACAAGAAAGCTCTAAGACCTACCCGATGATAGCCTCCTTCCTAATTCAAAACCATTCGCTGTCCTTAAATTAATACAGCCAAGACTTATTGGATGGAGCTAGAAATCAATTTTAATGTTGCTTCCTGACTCAAAATTGCAAGTTACTATATAGAAAAGGTACGTAGCCCTTAATTTGTAGCTGTACCTCTTTGCATTTGCATGAGATCAATTTCAATTATAGGTCAAAGCCCTTTCCAAAGGTATTGTTTCAGAAACCCCTTAATTTGTAGCTCTCTTTGGAATTTCCTCCTCAATTATAATGTGCTTGCTGACTGACGATCGTTGCTCTATGGAAAAAAACACTAAAATTGTTAGCGCATAAAGTGGTGATAAACTTTCCGAGAGATAAATCTTCTCTTTTATCATTTATAGTTGCTGTTACATGTATCGTTATATTGTGTATATCGTGTTATCACAGAGAGCTTATATATTGTACTGTACATGGCTATACGTAATACAAGTTTCTTAATATTTCTCTTAGTACCTCAGACCTTTGTCTCTTCTATTCTCATTTTGAGTCTTACATGGTACCAGAGCCATCTGACAAATGTCATGGCCAGTTCATCCTCTTCCCAATCTGCTATTTTTCAATATTCTCTTCCTACCTACAATCTACCATACAAGCTTGACCACAATAACTATGTTTTGTGGAAAACTCAGTTGCTACCTGTCGTTATAGGTAGTAACATGGAAGGTTTTATAACAGGTGAAATTGTTCCACCAAAAAGCTCATCAAACAAGTGTCTGAGTCCGACAAAACAAATGTTGAAGTGTTGGTGCCCAATCCTAATTATCAAGCCTGGCGACAAGCCGATCAGGCTTTGCTGGGGTGGATTTTGTCCTTTATCACCAAGGAGATACTTACACAAGTCAACAAAGTGTTGACCAACCTCACAACCTTTCAGCTATGGAATGCCCTTGAAAGGTTATTTGGCAGTCAGTCAAAGGCCAAAGTGATGCAGCTAAAATCTCAATTTCAAACTGCCAAAAGGAGTCTCTTTCCATTGCCACATATTTCTGTAAACTCAAAGAAATTGCAGACAGCTTGGCTAGCAGGATCACCTGTGAACGATGATGAGTTTATTATGCAGCTTCTCAATGGGCTCCTTCTGAGGTATGATGCTATCATTGCCACTGTCAACTCTCGCCCTATTATTGCTGTAGAGGAAGTCCAATCCCTTATAATGAACCAAAAAGCACGTATCCAGCAATCTACACCTGAGGTAACTCCAGTAGCCAATTTAGCTGACAAGGACCTACGGAAAACTGAGCAAAACAGGGCAGGACGTGGTTTCTTCTCAAATGCTAATCGTGGCGGTCAGAATGCTCGTGGTCGAGGATGCCAATCATGGAGCAATAACAAAACAATCTGTCAAATATGTGGTAGGCCAAGACATGCTGCTTACAAATGCTATAACAGGTTTGATTCCACGTTTTAGGGACCTCAAGCACAGAACAACTCTTCTTCACAACTGTCTGTGTTCTACAATTCCCCATATTCACATGGTGCTAACTCAGAATGGCTAATGGACAGTGATGCCACTAACCACGTAACACCAGATCAATCCAATCTCTCTTAGAAGTTTGAATATTTTGGTAGTGAACAACTCCGCGTTGGAAATGGTCAAGGTTTGAACATAAGAAATATAGGTTCTTCTTCTTATGGCGATTTTGTTTTGAATAAAATCCTACATGTTCCATCTGTTACAAGGAATTTATTGAGCATTGCGCAACGTACGTCTGATAATAATGCTCTTGTTGAATTTGATTCACGTTTTGTGTTTGTGAAGGACAGTTAGGGGAAGGTTCTGGTCAAAGGCAACCTTAGAGATGGACTGTACCAGGTTTCCTTGCTATGTTCCCCATGTCAAAAACACCAGTCCAACATCCTATTTTTCCATCTTCAATCATGAGTTGTCGTTTCCTCAAAATTTCTCTAATAAGTCACCCATTCACATGTGCATATTAGATTAGGACATCCCTCATCCCTCATTCTAAATAAAGTTTTTCAACAATGTAAAACTCCCCTTTCTATTACTCAGAGTAGCGTGTCTTTTTGTTCATCGTGCCATTTAGGCAAGAATCATAGGTTGTATGCACCTCCTTCTTCTAATAAGAGTACTGCTCCTTTACAACTTATCTTTTCAAATGTATGGGGTCCAGCCCCAATTGAATCCAAGTAAGGATATAAATATTACGTATTATTTGAAGATGACTTTTCACGCTTCTGTTGGGCTTATCGTATGAGACACAAATCTGAGGTCAAATTAATTTTTCCACAATTTAAATTAATGGTAGAAAACCTAACCAATCACAAAATTAAAACCGTCCAATTAAACTGGGGTGAGGAATACCATTCACTCTCTTCAATCCTTAGCAACTTTGGAATCTCCTTCCAACACCCTTGTCCTCACACTCACAACCAGAATGGAAAAGTTAAACGTAAACATCGTCAAATAATTGAAACCACCCTGTCTCTCCTAGGCCACAGTCACATGCCCTTTCACCATTGGTGGGATGCATGTACCACAGCAGTCTTTTTAATCAACAGATTACCCACCAAAACTCTTAACTTTACCTCCCCAACTCAAAAGCTATTTAACAAAACATTTAATTTTTCCTATCTTAAATGCTTTGGCTGTGAATGCTTCCCATTCCTACGTCCCTATCACAACCGTAAATTCTCATTCCATTAAGAACAATGTGCCTTCGTAGGATATAGTAATGAACACAAAGGGTATAAGTGTCAAAGCCTCAATACAGGCAGAGTTTATATTTCCTCAAATGTAGTGTTTAATGAAAATAAATTTCCTTTCCATACACACGTTGGTTCTTATCTGTCAAATAATACTTCTACTTATCCTATACAATTTTCTTTCTCTGTTTATAACGGTTTGCAGGTTTTCACTCCACATGGGTCCACGTCCTCTCTACCTCCTTTGACAGAGCACTCTCCCACTGCGTCCAGAACTCTCCCTCACGTGGATCAGGCTTCAACCCCACCCTTATCTCCAAGAGTTCAGCTGCCTACCAACTCCTTGACGTCATCCAACAGTGCTCCACCACCTCTATCTTCAGACAACCACCAATCACAAGCTACAGGTCATGGGCCCTTCATCTCATCATCATCACGTGCCTCCAATGCCTCCTCCCATGGACCTAACTGTACCGCTCCAACAGACAACGACCCCTTTCTTCCTCATCATCCCCAATTGACCTGCCGACCCAACTGCCTCTAGTTCAACCCATGAACATGCACCCCATGCAGACTCGGTCCAAGAGTGGAATTTCAAAGCCCAAAATCTAACAAGTGCACTGGTTTCCAACCTTGATGATTTTGAACCCGCCCATGTCTCACAGGCTCTCGCTTCCCACTTTGGAAGGAAGCCATGCAAGATAAGTTTGATGCCTTGCAACGAAATCACACTTGGTCCCTCATTCCTTCTAAGCAGCAAACTGGTGGGCAACAAATAGGTTTTCAAAGTTAAAAAACTCAGATGGATCGGTACACAAACACAAGGCCCGTCTTGTTGCTAGGGTTCTATCAGACAGCTGGTGTCGACTTTACAGAAACCTTCAGTCCTGTCATCAAACCATCTACTGTACGTGTGATATTATCTTTGGCAATCACTAATGGATGGGACATATGTTAAATAGACGTAAACAATGCATTTTTGAAATGGGTACTTCAAGAAGAAGTTTATATGGCACAACCCCTGGCCTCATCGATCCAAAATTTCCTGACCGTGTCTGCAAACTTCACAACTCCTTATATGGTCTTCGCCAAGCGCCTCGTGCATGGTATGATAGACTTCGTCTTCAGTTATGCCATTGGGGATTCGTCAATGCTAAATCTGATTCATCCTTGTTCATCTTCTCCAAACCACCCATCACACTTTACGTTGATGACATCTTGGTCACTGGTAATAACAATGAGGCTGTGTCCCAATTTATCACTAAACACCAAGTTCTCTTTAAAAGACCTGGGGCCTATATCCTATTTCCTTGGTATTGAAGCACAACGCACACAGATTGGTCTCCATCTATCACAACGTCAATACACATAGGACCTTCTTCATCGCACTGCCATGCAATATTGCAAGACCAGTCCTTCTCCTTCAAGCAATATCATCACCTTAAGTCAGTCATCTAGTACTCCGTTCACTGATCCTTTTCTCTATCAGGTACCATTGGTGCCCTCAATATCTCACATTAACGTGACCTGAGATTTCCTTCGTGGTGAATAAACTCAGTCAATACATGTACTCTCCACTACTGTACATTGGTCCGCTTGCAAACGCATTCTTCGCTATTTAAAGGGCACTATGAATCTTGGCCTTCTTTTTCGACCTTCCTCCAACAACGCTCTCTATGGGTACACTGATGCCGACTGGGCTTCGAACGTCGATGATCGTCGGTCTACTGGTGGGTATTGAATCTATCTAGGTGAAAATTTAATTTCCTGGTCTTCTCATAAACAACAAGTAGTCGCCTGATCATCCACGGAATCTGAATACTGAGCTCTCGCTCATGGAGCTCTGAAGTGTCTTGGTTAGAAGCTCTTTTGCGTGAACTCAATTGTTCTTCTTCCTTACGGCCCATTTTGTGGTGTGACAACATAAGTGCTGGGTATTTGGCAGCCAATCCTGTGTTCCATACAAGGACCAAACATATTGAGATTGATGTCCATTTTGTACGCGATAAAGTAATGCAAAAACCTTGGATGTCCGGTTTGTCCCTAGTCAGGACCAGGTCGTAGATGTGCTGACAAAGGCGTTGCCTACTCCACGGTTTGTCTACCTTCGCAGCAAGTTCAATGTGGCTGACTCCCCTTTCACTTAGGGGCGATGTTAGCGCATAAAGTGGTGATAAACTTTCCGAGAGATAAATCTTCTCTTTTATCATTTATAGTTGCTGTTACCTGTATTGTTGTATTGTGTATATCGTGTTATCACAGAGAGCTTATATATTGTACTGTACATGGCTATACGTAACACAAGTTTCTTAATATTTCTCTCAGTACCTCAGACCTTTGTCTCTTCTATTCTCATTTTGAGTCTTACAAGAATATTCAAGAAAGTATGCAGAGCTTCTCTTTGGATTTGCATGAGATCAATTTTAGTAGTTTTTATACTTTGTATTCTAGTTGCATCATATTTACATTAAGCTAGTTTTAGTTTATTCACATTAATTAAATGAATATAAGACATATTTAAAACTTAACTTTATCTTTTCTTGGGAATTTTAATTGATTGATAAAAATAAATATTTGTATTTAATGTTTAGTAATCTGTTTACTTGCAGAACAAGTTATTACATAATGGTATGTTAAGTAATTAATTCAATGAAACCAACTATTATTAGAGTTATAGTTCAAATGAAGTACTTATACCTATTAGTATTAGTATATATAGTATATATCCCATCTTCATTTTCGTATACAGCAGCTGTGTAATGTGAATCATCATTACAAAACGTTTCATGTGCTCTATAATTGAAAACTACTTGCAGGTTTTGCTTGCTTCTTTTATTTTTGTGCGTCTATGTTATATTTTCTCTTTTGCTTTCAAAAATTGAAAATCTACTCATACTTGTAGCCTAATAGCTGGCTAAAAGTGTTAAAAGGACTAGGTTCAATGGACCCTCTATTTATGCAAAATTTACACAATCAAAATTGATGAATAAGCGGTCAAAATTGGTGCTCCAATCTCCCAATTAGCAAAAAGAAAAAACGTCGGTGATCTTAAACCGATTGGGGCGGACTCGGTAAGGCTTTAAGACCTCGACACTCAAGTCAGGTCTAGTCTGTTGAGATAATATAGGCTGAGAATAAGAGATCGCGATATATCGCATACCGTCATTGGGTGTTGTATTTATAGGGCTTAGAGACTAGGGTTTAGGAAACGACCGTCTTGATTTATTTGGTAATCCTTGAGAATTTCCATGTATGTCCATTATTCATAATTAACCATATCCCATAATTAATTATGAATAATTAAACACCATCAAAGTGTGAGTTTTGTCCACATAGTTAGCCACCGGTTTCTAAATGGAAATGACTTGAATTAAAAACTAAGCAAATGTCCTATATGATTAAGCTATCCATTTGTACAAACAACTTGATTCAGGTTAACAAATCGTGCTAATGACTTGAATTTGGCGTAATCAATTGTTTATGTAGTCACTCTAAGCCATCCGGTTCGAACTCGAGCGGGATAATGCCCCCGAGCTGAAAAGCTATACTAGGAGGAGTCCATCCGTTGCATAACTTCAGTTACTCGTACATTAAGAAACTATCTGTTTGGGAAACTATCCATTATGCATGGCTGGATAGTTTCAAACTGTTGGTAGGCCATCCGATTCGAACTCTGAACTAGGAGAATGGGGCCAAAAAGTTAATAAGGGAAGTCATACATTGCATAACTTCGGATTGCTTTCATCCATTAGGAAACCATTTGTTATGCATGATCGAATGGTTTCAGCGGTCGTCTGGAATATTTAACCTTTGTACGATAGCTCATATCCCAATTATGACCAAATCAAATTATAGGGTCAAGCGCCAACCCTCATTAAAAGTATAATTCCTTAGGGCTTATGAATGCAAGTATGTAGATTGACTTATCACCTTTGCTAATTGTTAGTATGATGAAATCTTGAACAAAATCCTCCACAATATTAATGTGGCTCATCATGATTTGCGGATATTTTATTATTGTTTATGGGGTTTAAGCATTGAAATCCGGTAAAAATCCAAAAGCATATAATATATATGCTAATAAACCCATAGTTGACAATAAATATACTATAATGGTAGAAAATTTAATAAATATGCTAAGATCCTAGAAAATCCAATACCTAATAATATGTGTAATATATGCGTCCGTTAGTAAAATTCAACTTGAGATAATATAAGCAATAAATAGAAGCATCCACATAAAACCCTAATTGCAATAATAAATATAATCAGATTAAATAAAAATCTAATTGTAAATAATATAACATAAATATAATATAACCTTCAATAATGACACATCCAATGTATCCAAGCCCCAAGACCAGCTTGAAATAGGTGAAAAATAATCGTAGAAGTGAATATTTTGCTCCGGTCTCTATAAAACAGCGGCGATTGATTGCTTTTCTCTTTATTCGCAGGCCTCCTTCAAAATATATTATTTTTTCATGAGCCTCACGTCACAATTGCAAAACTTTTCCCATTTTTCTTTCTGTTGCCGCCAGCCCCGTGCCGTTTCTCTTCTTTTCAATTTCTTTTTTTTGCACGTGGCCCCACTTTGCCTAAAAGCCAATGTATTCCAAATTTTTCGTCCTCTTCCCGTAGAATGGATGCACCTTCATCAACTTCATTAAAAAACTTGGTGGGACCCACGATATCCTTCTTTCTTGATTGGTTTTACTGCCCGAATGCCATCTAAAACCACCCTCAACTTCATTTATTTCGCAGGCCCCACTCTATCGTAATGAAGATTTTTTTCTTCGTGGGCCCCGCGTTTGAGTGTTTTGTTTGTCTGCCAGCTACCTCTCACGTGGCCCACAGTTTGCTTCTTCTTCTTTTCTTTCTTCTCGAAAACGGCGTGCGGTTTGGACATGCAGAGAACAATCAGACTATGGCACAGCGACGCCAGTGACTTCAGGCAACGACGTTCGGCGACTCTGACTTCCGTTATTTGCGGGTGAGATACCGTTAGATTCGGAATTTCACAGGCTATGTAAAAACTAATTTTGCAACTTGATTCGCTGGAAAAACAGATGGCACGACGGCAACAATGGTGAAGATTTTGAACTCCGATTACAGTGTTTTTCGGCGACGTTTTGGCATGGGCTCCATTGGAATTTGATCGCTGACTTTTCTGAAGCTTTTGATGTAAATTTCGATGGCTAACTCATGGCGGATCGGAACAGCAAAGATTGGCACGGTAGTGGCGATGAAAAAATTTGAACAAGGGATTTCGGCAGCCGTTTCCTACTGGCAATGTCTCGTTCAATCCGTACGCTTATGAGGAATCAAAAGGTATGGCTTTACAACTTGATTCGGGGAAAGAAGAGCGAATTATGATGGAGCAAGTTGGCGGCGACATCAATCTTTACCTTCTCTTTTCGTGACTATTTTGCGTGGATTCAAAGAGGAAACTCATGAATTTTATAGATTGGAGCCCAAGCCTTCTGATATCAGTTGTGTGGCCTGATCTGCGGTGGCCGTTTAGGCTGTTCATGGAGGAATTGGGTACCAAATTTGAGAATTTGAGATGAATTTTATTGGTACGTGTCAATTTAGCTTCGATACAAAATATAGATTCAAAATATAGATTGATTGCCTTCCTCTAGCACCAAACTATTTTTGTAAAAATTTAATCTTAATTTCACCGATTAGTTTAGAAAAAAAACCATCAGCGCCTAAAGATTCTTCGATGTTCAAATTAATTTAGTCTATTAGAGATAAACTGAAAATGAAAAATGTGATATATATATATATATATATATATATATTAAATATTATATTTATAGGGCTTAAATATTTAAAAATTTGACCTCTTAATTTATTTAATAATTTTTAAAAAATTTCATACATATTTATTATTCATAATTAATTATATTTATATAATTAATTATTATTTAAAGTACAATCTCTTGTATTGTCAGTAAAAGGATTGAGTCCATTGGACCTCGTTGCACTGTCTATAAATAATTTGTTCAATTCCATTATGACCTGATAAACGAGCTTACATGATTATGTTAAGTCAGACACAAAATTTTCTTTCTTAGTTTTCTGATTTTTTTTTTTCTGGTACGTTTATATATAGAGGGATAATTGGGGTTTGACCCAGCTGAACTTTTCTAGATTGAAAATTGTAGTTTTCAAAGCATGCCGCAGAAAAAATTTATATAAGCTTCCCATCAAACACGTAACTAAGCTTACATGGAAATTGGCAGGAGTATATATATATATTGAATAAAGCTTTTTATAAATAAAAATGGATTATGTTTTTATTTTATTTTATTTTATTTTTTTTAACAGAAAAACAAATGTAGACTTGAATCCACAGTATTTAGAAATTCCTAACTTGACAGAATTAACTTTTTTAATGGAATAAGAATACCTTGGTTGGACTTTGTTTAAGGAATACCTTTGTATGTAAGCAAAGAATGCGTTAGATTTTCTATGCCTACTTACAAAACTAAAAGGACTACCTTGGTCTGTAAACAAAGAACGCATAACATTCCCTACGCCTGTTCCTATATATTTATTCTGCCACGCCCTCAACGACAATTTCTATTCACAATTGAAAAAATATCGCACCATCTCTCTGAGGTATGTTTTCTCAATTAATCCACACTAATTTGCACTTATTTATTTATTTTTATTTCAATGTAAATTCTCTCTCTATATATATTATTTACTTTCAAATTATGTGTTTTTAATATAGTTATTTTGTAGTTTGCCGGACAGGAATCAAATAGATTAATTATTTATATTGTTAAAGTTTATTAGTACATAATCCAATTACGGCCCACTTCTCGCAAGTTTAAACTTTTGAGAGTAGCACCGAATTGTGGTTAAAAGCTGCAGGGATTAGACCGAATTGAGGTCCAATCCTTGTTACTGCACAATCCACTCCCACATTTATTCGTGGGTTTTATCTCACATTCTAACCAATTCATGAACGACACATTAGCAGCTTGATGATAAAGCTAAGTGTGTTTTCACCGTCATCTGGATTTGACTAGGTATATGATATTTTAGATAGACCAAAACCCTTATTAAACAAAAAAAAAAAACCAACCAACTTCGTGAGCGAGGGATGTTAAAGGTACATAATCCAATTCTAGTATCCGGGTATCAGTTGTGATTTAATATGTACAATTTTAGAAACATAAATAGATAGTTCCCAAATGTTTTAAAATTTTCTTCTAATCGATAGGTTCGATGTTAGTAATCCCCAGACAGTTCTTAATTGATCTTATATTATACATCTCTCTGTCTAATTTTGCAATGCTAATTCCTTGGTTATTTTCATTAGTCCTTCTCATGGCCTCTGCAATTCCACGTATGTAACCCACCATGCATTGAATCGTATGGTCTTGTGCCTTTGTTTTAGCAGCTTCTTCAACTTAGAAACACACTCTCTCATTTATTCTCAGTTCATTTCTCCTCTTAAATGCTCTCTTATTAATAATCCCAACCTTTTGAATTCTTGGGACAGTGGACACCATTTGCATTGGTTTTAGTACTCTTGTAATAATTCTAAATATTATCTTCTCCTTCTTGAACTGTTATTATCTTCCTGATCAAAATCCATGAATTGCATGGTAGCCTTCTTTACATTAATTTCTATAATAAGTACAAGTATTTTTTCCATGCAATAATCCAAAGAGCTCACACTCAAGTGTATCTCTTTTAGACCGAGCAGCTTGCTGCTTCTGTGTAATCCTCTTTCCTGAGGCTTTTGTACGTTCCTTGGGATACAAGTATTTTTTCCCCATCATTTCTATTATTTGATTCTCCTTGAATTTATAAATCCAAATCATTTGGTGTCCAATTTTATTTCCACCAGCATATATATATATATATATATATATATATATATTACTATTCATTTCCCCACATTAGAGTAGTTCAAGATAGTGAAAACTTATAAGAAGACTAAGCTAGTTTAGATTAGTTAGTCTTTACCATAGGCAAGGGTAAAAAGAAAGATGGCATCGGGGGGAAAGGAGTCTATGGACGGAGATGTTGGCAGCGAAGTACCTAAAAAGAGACTTTTTTGGATACAAGATGAAAAAAGGAACATCACAAGTTTGGAAAGGTATAGTAAGCGCTAGATCATGTTTAGAAGGAAATGTGAGGTTCAGTTGGGAGCGTAAATACTATTAACATTTTGGATCCGTGGGTCCCAAGTTTGCCGAGTTCAAAACCGAGCCTTGTTGAAGGATTGAGCGGAAATTGATTTCAAGGTCGGTCATCCGAGAGACAAGATGCGGATGATTGGGATGAGGAGAAAATTAGCTATCTTTTCAATGCTTCATCAGCAGAGGCTATCAAGAAAATATTGTGGCCTAGTGTGATCTGTCAAGATAAGTTAATATGGATTGGAAACAAAACAGGTCAGTTTTCAGTCAGAGACTGTTATTTGGCTGGATTCAATACAAGTAGGGAAGAGGAAGGAGATGATTTCTGGGACAAGTTATGGAAGGCTAAAATTCATGAGAGGCTGAAAGTGTTTTTGTGGAGGCTTGTGTCAGGAGCTCTTCCTCTCAACCAAGTGATATACGGCAAAACCAGAAAAGGATTTCCGTTCTGTCCCTGTTGTGGAATTGAAGAAGAAAGTGTCTTGCATCGTTTTAAAGGCTGTGAAACAACTAAGAGGTTAGCCTTTTTAAGTATATGGGGATGCAGGTTAAGGGCGTGGAACTATTCTAATATTAAAGATTTGGTTAGGATCTGTTTGAATCCCCCACTAGAGAATCTTATAGCTGGTATGGACAAAGAATCGATAACTATTTTCTTAGCTTGCTTATTTTATTGCTTGTGGATTTATAGAAATGAAGTAGTGTATGGTGGAAAAAAGAATCTACTGGAGTTTGTGAAATTATTGAATGAAAAGGTTATTGAATTCCAAAAGATTTTGAATTCAGAAGAGAAGGAAGGTGAGCATATGATGGATAAATGGAGACCTCCTCCTAAGGACTGGTATAAGCCAAACACAGATGCCGCTTTCAAGAATGGGACAGCAGCCCTGGCGATGGTAATGAGAGATGAGAAAGGAAAAGTGATGCGGATGCATTCTTTTTACCACTACTGAATTCTCCTCTAGAAGCGAATTCAAAGCATTGGAGTGGGCAATGAAGGCTGGCTAGCAAGGAAAATTGGAACAAGGTCATTGGTCTTGAGACTCAGTTGCGATTAAGGGCATTCTTTCTATCTGGGAGGGCGACTCTTGGGACACCGGATACTTAGCCATTAGATGCAGAAATATTTTGAGCAACAAAGGCGGAAGTTGGAATGGAGCGCTAGGAACACTAACACGATTCTGATTCTATAGCCAAATTATCTCTTAGCAGTAAAGTCGGTTTGTTTTGTAATAATTTTGATATTTCTTATCTGGTTTGTCTAGTGACATTGTGGAAAACATTTTATCCGATCAGCTCATGCTTTGTGCGGTGTGACCTCCTTTGGAGGTTCTCTTTTTCTTAATGCAAGGTTTTATTCTTCAAAAAAAAAATGAAAGAACTTCCGACATTTTCATATGTTCTAAGTTTCTATGACATTCCTACGTGTCCAGGGGCAGCACTCTCACATCATTCCAGTTTATAACTAGTTGGTCCAAGCATTCAAAAGAAAATGGATATTTTTCGTCAATCGCATCAAAGGTTGCTGAATTGTTAGTAGAGCCGCGAAGACAACTTCGGATACTTGATATGCTCGATGGCAACATTAAGGCTCTATGAGAGGAAACCGAGAAGTTTAAGGAAAAGAGATTGAAATGTCAATGAGCAGCCACTACTGATTAAAAGTCATCCCACCTGAAATTAAAAGATAGGTTTGAAGTGGACAACAACTGAATGAGTTGAAAGTTCTTGGAAGAAGAAGTAAAAGTAAACAAATTGTGTTTCAATGGATGATGTCCAAACACGAAGGTTGAGGCACTCCTTGGGTAAGAAAGCTAAGAAACACAGGATGTCTTGAAGCTCCAACAAGAAGGAAAATTTGATAGAATATCGTACCACGGACCTCAACCAGAGATACACTTAGTACCATCCATGAAAGCTTTCAGCTCGAGAACCAAAATTTTGAACCAAGTTATGGAGGTCGTAAGGGATGAGAATATACACATCATTGGAATTTGTGGGATGGGGGCATGGGAAGACAACAATGGCAAAAGAAGTTGCTAGAAGAGCTCAAACTTTTGGTCTTTGTTGTTATGGTACATGTGTCCCCAAATCAAATGTAACGAAAATTCAAGGAGAAATCGCGGACCGTTGCCATTTAAGTTGATCTGAGAGAATTAGGAAGAGCAAATGAGCTGCGGAGGAAAATACAAGAAATTGGAAGACATATGGGAGACTTGATTTGGAGGTGTAGGCATTCCCTGAGTGTGCATCCAAGATATAAAATTATGTTGACCTCACGAAGCGAAGAAGTTGCTTTCGAATTCAAATGAGAAGTCAGAAGACTTTCATCCTTGAAGTGCTCTCCTAAAATGAAGCTTGGAATCTTTTTGAAGTGGTGGCGGGGCCTTCCATTAACAATCATGATCTACGTCCCATCGCGACACAAATTGCAAACGAGTGTAAAGGTTTGCTGTTGCTATCATCATCATTGGAAGAGCACTTGAAGAAAAAGGCAAAGAAGAATGGAATGATGCACTTCTCCAACTTCAGAAGTCAATAGTAAGGAATATATCTGCAGAAGTCGGTGCAAATGTGTATTGAAGCATCGAATTAAGTTACACATTTTTAAGAAACTAAGAAGCCAAATCTTGTTTTTTACTATGTTGCTTATTCCCGAAGACCATGATATTCCTATTGAAACTTTGGTCACATATGGGAAAGGACTAAGGTTGTTTGAAAATATTGATGCAATGGAAGAAGCAAGAAGCAGTACATACTCTTGTTCAGACTTTAAAAAGATGTTTTCTACTCTTAGACGGCAATAAAAGAGGGTGTGTGAAGTTGCATGATGTTGTACGTGATGTGGCCATATCAATTGCTTCAAAGGAGCATGGTTTTGTTGTAATATGCAACAATGAAATAGAAGATGGCGGAGATTGATCATGGGAAAATTGCACTACAATCTCGTTGTAACAAATAAAATCAAGAAACATCTCAATCGTTTGGTGTGCTGACTTAAGCTTTTACATTTGTCAACGAGAACTCCTTCATCAACAAGAATTTAACGATAATTTTCTCGGGGGATGGAAAAGCTTCAAGTTCTAGCTTTTGAAAATAGACATTCAATCATTGCCATCACCATTGGAAGTCCTACAAAACATGCGAACCTTGCATTTAGAGAATTGTGTTTTAAAGGATATTTCTTCAATTGGTGCATTGGTGAAACTAGAAATCCTCGGTTGTTTGGTTCTAAAATCCAAGAGTTGCCGAGGGAGATAGGATATCTTCAACATCTAAAGGCGTTAGATATCACACAATGCAAGCGACTTGGCGAATTCCACCGGGTGTCGCTTGTCAAACTTAACGGACTAGAAGAGCTGTACATGTACACCAGCTACTGTGAATGGAGCCTGTGCCAAAAGCGGAGAAAATATCATAAATTTATGAGTTAATTTCTCTCTCGATCGCTGAAAGTTTTAGAGATTGGATACCACAAGTCCATTACTTGGACAAAGTTACATCTTATTTAATAACTTGACAAGATTTAGGATTGTTATATCCGACCACTACTACGGGCCATATGAGAGTCGTTTATTTGGAAACTATTTGGGGTTTGATGGTAGTGATACAAAGTCTATGGCAGTGTGGGATTCATCTACTCTTGAATAAATGTGAAAACTGGGACTATCGATGTGAAGAGTTTAAAGAATGTCACCCAACTGAATGAAGATGGCTTCTCAAAGTTGAAGGTTCTAAAACTAAGAGATTGTAGGGATATGGAGTATCTCATCAATTTGGCCTCGAAGTGCACTCATCAGGCCGCTCCATTCGCCCTTTTGGAGAAATTGGAAATTAAATATATGGATAATTTGAAGGGATTATGTCATCCTGAGTTACTTCACTTGCAAAGGGATCCAACAACTCAGTTTCAGTTGTTTTACAATCTAACTAGCGTTGACCTATCTGATTGTCATAAAGTGCAATACGTCTTTTCAACATCTATTCCACAACTCCAATCTTTGAGTTTATGGCGGTGTAATGAGATAGAAGGTGTTGTCTACAAGGAAACAGAGGAAAGTGATGATAGTAATGTAGTTGCTGCTGATATGATTGTCTTCCCCAAATTAGCTAGTGTACGTTTTTTGGAGTTACGAAGTCTAATCAGTTTGCACAGAGCCATGGATGATATTGAAGCTAAACTTGTTCCTTTCAAATGTATCAACTGGCTACCAAGTCTACAAAGCTTATACGTGAAATACTGAAATAAATTAAGGGTGTTTTTTATTTTGATGGACTGGCAGTGGGACTACTGCCTAAGAAGGTGTTGAAAAAAGGAAAAAAGAGTATTGCGGAAGAAAAAAGATAAACCCTCAGAATTATGATAACCTATGAGAGAAGGAAAAAATATAATAGAAAAGAAAAAAAATATGAAAGAATAGAAAAAATATTTTATTGAAAAAACTTGAATAAGAAAAAATAAGCTGCTAACAAAATAACACGCTAGTACAGCGTTGAAAAAAAAAGAAAAAAATATCACGCTAGTAGAGCATTGAAAAAAGAAGAAAAAATATCACGCTTGTGTAGCGTTGAAAAAAGAAGAAAAAATATCACGCTTGTGTAGCGTTGAAAAAAGAAGAAAAAATATGCAGCTCTCTACATAGGTCTTGTGACTATATGGTATTTATAGAGGAAATACCTCCTAAACCTAATAGAAAGACCTCCTAAACCTAATAGGAAACAAAGTCCTACTTAATAAAACTACCTAAAAAAATTAAAAAGATAAATCCTAAAAATTAGAAACCACAAAAAAATAAACTCTTCACAAGAAGAATATCACATAGGTTCCAACATTCCTCCTTAACACTCCTCCTTGAGATTCTTCTTGAGTAAACCCAAATTTGTTGCAGAAAAAAAAAATTGAAACTGCCTTTCACACTTGTGCTTCTTTCAAACTCCTCCTTTAACTTATCCCACGTTTTCTTGGCTGTATAATAATCAATAATTCTTGAAAAAATAGAATCTGATAAAGCCGCATGAATACAAGATAAAGCCTTAGGTTTCTTTGACTTCTCCTCTTCATGTTGCCTAATTTGATTTAAAGTTGGATTTGCTACCAACAGTGCAGGATCAACATCACTCAAAACAGATTCCCATAGGCCAAGTGCTTTGAGATATGATTGCATCTTGACAACCCAAAACTGGTAGTTTTCACCATTAAATTGTGGAAGAGTGGAAACACCAAAATTAGAAGACATATTGAAAACATTTAAAATTTCTCTCAAATAGAAAAAAGAAAATAAAATTTCTCTCACAGAAAAAACACAGTCCCTTAAATCTAAAGCTCTGATACCACTGTTGAAAAAAGGAAAAAAGAGTATTGCGGAAGAAAAAAGATAAACCCTCAGAATTATGATAACCTATGAGAGAAGGAAAAAATATAATAGAAAAGAAAAAAAATATGAAAGAATAGAAAAAATATTTTATTGAAAAAACTTGAATAAGAAAAATAAAACGCTAACAAAATAACACACTAATCAGCGTTGAAAAAAAAGAAAAATATCACGCTAGTAGGCGTTGAAAAAGAAGAAAAATATCACGCTAATGTAGCGTTGAAAAAAGAAGAAAAATATGCAGCTCTACATAGGTCTTGTGATTATATGGTATTTATAGAAATACCTCCTAAACCTAATAGAAAGACCTCCTAAACTTAATAGGAAATAAAGTCCTATTTAATAAAACTACCTAAAAAATTAAAAAGATAAATTCTAAAATTAGAAACACAAAAAAATAAACTCTTCACAAGAAGAATATCACACAGGTTCCAACGGAAGGAAAAGACAAATACAAAACAGCTTGTTGCTGCTCAATTAATTGGTCAAGAGAAGGATCATTTACATGGAAATGATCACCAGTATCATTGCCTTGGATGCCTAACAGTACCAACTCCAGTTCGCAAACACAAAACAGATCAAGGCAACATCAACACTGTACAGAGGAGTTCCCACTCTGATCCACAGGTAGAGGTACGTAATTAAGTTATACTGTATGTACCATAATCTCACACACAAAATTAACTAACGCCAAATCATTTTTTCTCATTTTATTTACTTAGCTACTTATAATATTAAATTTATGTAATGTTCTATAAATAATACCATGAGGGTTTAATTTACTATTTGATAATTAATTTGATGGATAGTTTTGGTTAGGTGAGATCAACAGTAGCTAGAGATGATGGAGTTGTTTTGCACCACTTGAGTACTGTTAGTGTGACAAGTTGTGAATCAGTGGGTGTAATATTTGATTTCGGGGGTGGCCAAGGCCCTTTTCCTCCAGTCCTCAACATCTTGAATGAGTTGTCTTTAAATTTTCTACCTGGGCTCAAGCACATATGGAATATTACAAAAAAAAGGGTGTACATCAGCTTGCCGTCACAAATGGCTTCCAAAATCTAAGAGTAATAAAGGTACGTGGATGTGGGAGATTAAGGTTTATATTCTCTCCTTCCATAGCCAAACTTCTGGTGATGCTAGAACACATCTCTGTTGGAGGATGCGAACCGTGCAAGCTCTTATTGATGTTGCAAAAGAAGGAGAAGAAGAAGAAGAAGGAGAAAAACAATAAGAGAATGCAATTGCATTTCCCCATTTGAGATCAATTAACCTGTGGAGGCTGGAAAACCTCTTGTGTTTTTGCAATCAACCTAATTATGTTTTTGGATTTCCGTCCCTGAAAACTATATCTTTTTACGATTGTCCCAAGTTAGAGACATTTGTTAGGGCAGCAACGATGTCTGCTAAGGACTCACCTATGCTTGAGCATGTACTGGTTGATAACAAAGAAATATTTGACTACAAAGGGCCAGGAGATCTTAATACAACCATACACCAAAATTTTCAACTCCAGCAGGTATGCACCAACCAATTAATTTCCATCTTTCTTTCTTTCATGATATGTAACATACACAATCTGCATGCTAAGCCACATATATAGTTTTATATAACATACTCAAGTAGGTACAATATATATAATTTGTGTAATGTCAATTCTATATATTTCCGACAAAAAAAATTATATATTACTGACTTGCTAATGACTTGGTACAGGAAAATTTGAGGTAGCAGGAAGAACAAAGCTCTGAGAATTCCACTCCGTGAGTGCCAATTTATAAATTCCTACTTTTATATATTTTCTGCAAAAGCTGATATATAGTATGCTATATATGTATATATATAGATATATATTAATTTATACTCTTGCTACTTTCCTCATTAATACTGAAGAAAAATGTAGTAAAATGTAATCACATATCTGTAGCTACTCGTGAAATTTAATATTACTTTGCATATATATATGAACATGGAAGCAGGTAGCATCATGGTTGTTTCTTCAATCGCCAAGAACTAAAAGTTTCAAAGTGCTGTTATCTATCTACGAGGCCATCGAAGATGATGGAGAAACTATTATTGTGTGTGTGAAATAATATGTGGTTTGTAATTTTTATTATGTTGTTTATTTATAATTAATGGTCTCACTGACTTATTGTGTGCCAATGGCTCATCAAGTTCATTAAAATTAATATATTGTTTATCTTTTTCTTATTACTAAACACACACATGTATATATATATATATGCCTAATAGCTAATAGCTACTATATATATATATATATATATATATATATATATTATTATAATGGTTTAATAAATAACTATTGAGATTAGTGAAGGTCCATATGAAGAAGAATCCGGTAGAGATGCTAACAAAGATAGTCACTCAAAAAAGGCTAGAGCGAAACATTTCTGGAATGTATGGCATGTGACCATCGTCTTGAATGCGGCTGGAGGGTGAGAATTGTGAGGTCTAGCTGCATGATTACAGTAAAAAATGGCTGCAAATACATTGCATGGTGTCTAAGGAGTGTGGCTGAAGCTTATCTACCAGCTGGATGCAAGTGGCTTGGTTAGTTGTACTGTAGCTGTAAACTAAGTTGGTTTCCATAAGATTTTTGTTGAAACATGCAAACAACCGACTCTGTATGCTTATAATAAATAGAAACCCCCACATTCAAGCTTTGTAATTCACCAGGGAGTAACTCCAGAGAGCATTGAGACAGCTCCAAAGGGAGCTCTGTGTGTGTTTAGATTGTGAGAGCTTTGTTTTTACCCTGTGTAATTCTATTATTGTGAAATAGAGTTTTGTTTCTCTATTATTTATTATCTTTAGTGGTCAGAGAACCACAACAGTTATGTGTGATTGATTCAATATGTTAACAAATTTGTCATTTGCATCTTATTGCTGCCTTAATTGCCATCTATTTCTAGAAATTCCAATTCCCTCTTCCTTATAAAGTTCAAAAGATTCTACAACTTCATTCGAGAAGCAATTACTTTAGACGGTTCAGTGGCTGACAATTAAAGGAGAGTTACTAATAAAAGAAAATAATTATATTCATGAACGCAAATCAATTACATTTATAGCAAATTTTATTTTCATTGCTTCTTATTAGTGTGCAGGCCAAACAAGTCAACAACCCAATCATATATACAATCTAGGAGAAATAATAAGAAAAGATGTAATTGTATTCATGAATGCAACCAACTCATTACTGTTATGGCAATGTTGCTTATAATTGCTTCTATTATCCAAGAAGGCCAAACAGGTCAACAGCCAAATCATATATCCAATCGCAACACGTGTAAGTCTAATCCGCTTCCTAGTGCCGTCTTTCCTCATTCAAGCTGATATGAGACTTGATGCAAACCATAAAGAGGCAATGTCGGTGACTACAGAACTAAAAGGAGTTGAAACGAAATTGTTAACTTTCAGAAATCGGAAAAAACAGAGCAAAATAACTTCCTTCTCATTCTCATTTCATCGAATAGGCTGCATACATATATAAGGTACAAAAGCTTGATTGAAGTCTGATTATCACCTGCCACACAGTAGAGTACCTGAAAAATATGGGCATACATTCAAATATAACTACTCCCATAATTTCAGCAAAAAAAAATAAACAAAAAATCCCTTAACTTAAGAGTAGTTAGTAAAAATCTTATTACGTCCACACTCCTCCTTAAGATTTTTGCTAAATACTCCCAGTTTAGACCTGTAAAATTCAAATTTTCCGGCAGCCAAAGCTTTAGTCATGATGTCTGCAACTTCATCTTCAGGCTTGCATTGAACCAGCTGCACTTCACCTTCCTTTTCTGCTTGTCTGATGGCATAAAACTTGACATTAATATGTTTAGTTCGGTCATGTTGCACAGGATTCTTAGCAATTGCAATAGCTTATTTGTTATCAACTTGAATGATAGCAGCGCAAGGTTCAACTTGAGACAAATCAGCTAGCACTTTCCTCAACATAGGCTTCTTTCAATAAAGCCTTTTTACAGCTCCATGAGAGTTGGGTATTCAATTTTTCAATATTTTAGACTTTTATGATAAAACTCTATTAGTTCGATAAAAATCACCTATTTATAAAGAAGTTCAACGTATATCTGAATAGTTGAAATTCAAGTATGAATACTGATGTCTCGCTAATATATTACTCCTCCAAGTGGTTTCTCAAAGACAAAATTAACCCCCTCTTTTAGTTACAAAGACGAATTTAACCGAGTTGGATGGTGTACTATATAATTGGCACTCTGGGTAAAAACGATTGGGTGGGAATTGGGGTCGATTTCATAAATATTATAATCTTAAGATGGTGTTTTATAAATTAAATAAGTTAATAGAAATATGACAGTTTCCCAAAAATTAAAGGTATTTACACCTAAACTTAAAACTGTTCTCAAAGTTCGTTGCTCAGTTTCAAAATGGGGAGCGACAGGAAATCCGAAAAGAAGAAGATCAGGAAGAGAAGCTCTCTTTCATCATCTGAAGGTACTTCGAAATTTGCTTTTAAAAAGCTTTCTCTTTTCTTGATTCTGTTCTGTTTTTCTTAGAAAGTTCTTATTTTTCTTTTGTTTTTTTGTGGTTGCTCTGAAAAAATAATTAATATATATAAACATATGTGTGAATCGAATTTTGTTTTCTGTTGTTCTAGTTTTGTGATCAATTTTCTCAGGTTTTCTAATAGGATAGTAATTTAATTTTGATTCTCTTTTTTTTTTCCCCATAATTTTCCCGAATTTATTGTACTTTCTTTATCAACAATGAAATTGGTTTTTTGCTGAACTTTTTTCTGATTTATTTGTGTTGCTACTGTGGGAGATCAGATGAGGGTAGAATCAAGAGGAAGAGAATAGTAGAAGACGAGGAAAGGAAAAGTAGGAGCGGTAAGAAAGAGAAGCCAAAGGACAAGGAAAGCTCTTCTAAGCACTCCAAACGCAATACGCATAAAGGTAAAACATTTATATGTCGGTTTTGAATTTTTTTTTTTTTTTTTTTGGGTTTTTCGGAGTTTCTTATCAATGTAATGAAATTTTTGGACGTTCTATCAACGGTTAATAGAAGGGCAGTGTTGCAAAATTGATGAAATTGTCAACTTAAGTCCTGAATGTGGAAATATTTGGTTAGCAATTGATATTTGATGCTTTTGAATGTGGAAATATTCAGTAAGCAATTGATATTTGATGTTTTTGGATGTTTAAATACAACGTAGAAGCTGCTATCAAACTAAAAAACCCATATGTCATTGAACTATTATAATTATTGCAATGCCATTAGATAAATGGTGTCAGGAATTGTTAGGTCTCATCATTTGATGTCTGGTTGTTGTTTTGAAGAGGGTATTAGCGGTATTAGGAAGATCAAGTATGTTTTGGCTTTTCTAGCTTTCTTTGATAAGATAACGTATGTCGAAGCCTTTCAAGGTTTTATTGAGGATAGCTGTCTTTTCAATGTGGTGGCTTTTGTTTCCAAAGCTATCATCCAAGAGGACAGAGGCATCACAACAAAACAGGAAAGCTGAAGGCTGATATCAAATCAATGCCGGGTCTTGGGGAGGAAGAATGGAATCTGCCTGAAAAGACCACTATCCCTAATACAATGACATACCAAAACTTATTGGAAACAGCTAGATATTAATTGGAAACAAATCACAAGTAAGAACTAAGTACTTAAAACTTACTTCGATATCAGGTTGTTGTTCTGAAGAGGGTATTAGTGGTATTAACACTAAACAATATCTAGGAACATTAACACTTTGGTCGTTCTCTGTATTCTTATACCGACAATACTTGTATGTGTTTTCAGGTTAATATTTGACTTGTTATGCTAGATAGTAGTTTTAAAATGAGTAATATTGTTGTGAATTGTGTCCATGGTTTGTTGATTAGTATCTCCGGATATTCTTTTCAGAAGATTGACCATTTTAGAATGCATAATAATTAATAGGATGGAAAGAACAAAAGGGGTCCTAGTTATCTATTTATAAACAATTCAAATAAATGAAATCTAGTTCAATTTTTGCTAGTTATATAATTCTATTGGTTAAGTTATCTTATACAGATAATTTTGTGGCTACTTGTTTCTTACCTTATTGGGGGTGAGGTTCTTCTGACTTCTTTTTTTTTTTTTCTCAGAAAAGAAATCAAAGGATAAGCAGAAAGGAAAACATCATAAAGGTGATCGCCCTCGGTAATTTTCTAATCTAACTTAACTTGCTTTCCTGTTTAACATCTTCCATGCATTGTCCTTCCCTTTATAAGTTTCTTTAACTTCATCCCTTCCAGTAAGGAAAAAAGAGAAATGGGAAAGAAACAATGAAATTCTTACTCCACGCATCACCAGTATCTACTCATAAATGTTGCTAACCTCTAGTCATATTAAGAGTAGAGAAATCCTTAATTTTATAAATGTACTTGAATAATGCCTGATTGTTGGAAAGTGGACATCTTTGGGATTTATAGATATTTGGTTAATATGAAATTTGCTAGGTTTGTCCTAAGTTGATATAAGGTCTTTGTTTTGGTCGATCTTGTTTGTTTGTGAATCAGCATTGTCACAATCAGATGAAGTACCTTGAGATTTGAGTGGTTAGGTTGTGCAATGACTTTAGAGAACAGAGTAACATATGAGACTTGGTAATAAACTATTTATTGTAACCAAGTTCTAGAAAGCCTAGTTCAAAGTTAGTGGGTCAGAACTTTTTCTGATTCCTGAATACATTGTTTGGTTATTTTTTAGAAAACAGAAATGAGAGCTGAAGCTTGTGTTGTGCCTCGTCTAGTTAAGTGAAATTATAGTTTGGAAAATTGACAGGGTAGGTTATTACTAAAATACTATAGTTTTGGGAGGTGATGATGTTTGATTTTGTTAGGTTGCTTCAGCATTAATTTCCTGATAGATGGGTTTTTTCTTTGTTCTGTCAGAACTACGAGATCCAAGAGCTGTCCAACGATGACTATTTTTCTAAGAGCAACGAGTTTGCTACATGGCTGAAGGAAGAAAAGGATGTGTTTTTCTCCGACTTATCATCAGAGTCTGCTCGCGAAATGTTTTCAGGCTTTGTCAAGGCTTGGAATAACCATACACTTGAATCCCGATACTACGAAGGCATTGCGAGTGGACCCAGGAGTGCTCATAAGTGGAAAATCAAAGCATGAAGAGCTGCAGAGCTTGATCATTTCCTTAGTTTTGCTTCTGCTTTTGTCAGGCTTGTTCTACTAAAGGAGCCATGTACTCACTATTAGTTTTTGCTTCTGCTTTTGTGCTTGAGCCTTTTTGTACTTTTTAGTCATTGGTAAATAAAACTGTTGGTAATCAAATCCAGAAAAGTTTTTACTTATTGGCATATTCAATCAATGATAGACTTATTATTCTGGAGTGATTTCATTCATGTAGATTACTAGAGTGATTTGATACAGGTTGATTATAGGCATTGTTGAGATTTCCTTACTTAGAATGAGTAATTATAAGATTTATATTATAGTTGTCTTGTCAATTAGGCTGGTTGTATTATAATTGATTTATTCTGTATTAAATAGGCCGATTAGATTGATTATCTTAGTTTTAATTAGGAGATTAATTAGGATGATTTTTTCTTTTTGTAAATGTTAGTCTATATATATTTGTAATCTGTTTATAAGTTTATTAGGAAAGAAGAATTTTTCCCAAGTATTTCTTCAGGTATAGTTATAATAAAAAAAAAATGAAGAAGAGTATGTTTGCTTATTACAAATCTAAAATTTGTTGACTTTAAAGTAATTTTAGCTGCCAATAAACTAATTTACATGATCGATTATAAATATTAGAGCTAATAAAAAGTTAAATATTTTTTTTTAAAAAAAAAAAAATGAAAATGGAAAAGAACCATCCGTAGACCATCTCTCCTATTACCGTGCATGATCCTCTCACTGAATCAGCTCCACTTTGTTGAGCTTCTATTACTTAGTGGTATCTGAAATTTGGCCAATTGCCTTTGAGCTCAGATTCTCACCCAGTGGCAGTATATACACTGGTTTCATATATACGCTATGCGCGGGAAAACCCAACCAGTTGAGTTCAAGACGACTCCACAAGCTCATTTCATTGCTACAACAACAAATTCTCTACAAAGAAGATACAGAGCTGGCTTGGCTCTGCAAAATGCTCTCAGCCTCCAAATGCTCTCTTCCAAAGCCCACTACTTGTTTTCCCATCTTCTACCGCCGAAACCACCTGAACCCACTAGTTGTCTCAGAATCATGTCCGGAAGAAGTCGCAGGCCATGGCGTCCAATCCCTTTCAAACCACCCCAACCCCGAAGTCTCGAGCTTTACTCGAAAGGGATTCTCAGAAATCACCAAAGAAATCAATGGCAGAGCATTACATGCACTTTGCGTAATAGGTATTTTGCCTCTCAGTGTATTTTATTCGAATACTTTGGTTAGTATGTACTCGAAGTTTGGCTGTATAAAACAGGCACGGTACGTGTTCAATGATATATCCAAGAGAAATGTAGCTTCTTGGAACACCATGATGTCGGGTTACGTCCGAGTGGGTATGTACCTCGAAGCCATTGGATTTTTTAGAGAGGTGCGTGATCGCGGCCTCAAGCCAAGTGGGTTTCTGATTTCTAGTCTGATAACGGCGTGTGATAAATCTGCGTGTACTTTTATTGAAGGATTGCAAGTTCATGGCTACGTTGTAAAAATTGGTCTTTTAAGTGACGTTTTCGTGGGTACTTCTCTGTTGCATTTCTATTGCACCTACGGGCATGCCTCTGATGCCCAGAAGCTTTTTGAGGAGATGCCTGATCGGAATGTTGTCACTTGGACATCTTTAATAGTTGGGTATTCAGATAATGGAGAGTTAGGGAAAGCTGTAGACATTTATAAGCGTATGAGGCATGAAAATATATGTTGCAATGAGAATACAATCGCTGCAGTTTTCAGTATTTGTGGGATGCTTGGGGACGAGTTTTTGGGTCTTCAAGTTCTTGGACATGTTATAAAGTCTGGATTTGAGACTAATGTTTCTGTGTCAAACTCCCTTGTAGCCATGTATGGTAGCTGTGGTAGTGTGGAGGAGGCCTGCTATGTTTTTGATCACATGGATGAACGCGACACTATCTCATGGAATTCAATTATTTCTGCAAATGCACATAATGGGCTTTGTGACAATTCATTAAGATACTTCTGTTGGATGCGGCATGTCCACAAGGAAGTGGATTCTACTACACTTTCGACATTGTTAATGGTGTGCAGTTCTATCGATAATTTGAAGTGGGGCAGAGGAATTCAAGGACTCGTTGTAAAACTGGGACTGGAATCAAATGTATGTGTGGGCAATACTCTTCTAAATATGTATTCCTTAGCTGGCAGATGCAAAGATGCAAAATCAGTTTTCAAAGAATTTCGAAGAAGGATATAATCTCATGGAATTCTATGGTAGCATGCTATGGTCAGAATGAGGAGTGCCAAAATGCCTTGGACCTTTTCTCTGAAATGCTTCGAATGGGAAAACTAGTGAACTACATAACTATCACTAGTGCATTGGCTGCTTGTTCAAGCCCTGAATTTCTCCCTGAAGGTAAGATACTTCATGCTCTTGCTATCCTTGCAGGCCTGCAAACCAATTTGGTCATTGGCAATGCGTTAGTAACCATGTATGGAAAGGCTGGTATGATGACTGAATCAAAGATGATATCAGGAACAATGCCAAAGCGTGATGAAGTAACTTGGAATTCTCTTATTGGAAGCTATGCTGAGAATGAACAACCAAACGAGGCAATAAAAGCTTTTAATATGATGAGAGAAGAAGGTATACCAGAAAATTACATTACAGTGGTTAATATCCTCGGTGCTTGCTCAACTCCTGAGGGTCTTCAAAAACATGGTATGCCCATCCATGCACATATAGTTTTGACAGGATTTGAATTTGACAAATATGTGCAGAGTTCTCTTATAACATTATATGCCAATTGTGGTGATTTAAGTTCAAGCAACTCCATCTTTTATGGAGTAGCTAACAAAAACTCCATCACATGGAATGCCATCATTGCTGCAAATGCTCATCATGGTTATGCAGAAGAAGCTATAAAACTAATTTTGAAGATGAGATATGCAGGACTGGATTTAGATCAATTCAGCTTCTCTGTGGCACTTTCAGCTAGTGGTGACTTGGCTATATTGGAGGAGGGTCAACAACTTCATAGCTTGGCAATTAAACTTGGTTTTGAATCGGACCATTATGTTACAAATGCGGCAATGGGTATGTACGGAAAATGTGGGGAAATGGATGATGCTCTAAGAATACTTCCCTCACAAGTCAACAGGTCCCGATTATCATGGAACATACTGATATCATCGTTTGCCAGACATGGATGTTTCCAGAAGGCTAGGGAGACATTTCATGAAATGCTAAACTGGGGACAGAAACCTGACCATGTCACTTTTGTCTCACTTCTTTCTGCATGTAGCCATGGGGGTCTGGTAGACGAAGGACTTGAATACTACGCTTCAATGACTGAAAATTTCAATGTCCCACCTGGAATAGAGCATTGTGTGTGCATAATTGATCTTCTTGGACGATCAGGAAGGCTTGCAGAGGCTGAAAATTTCATCAAAGAAATGCCGGTTCCGCCTAATGACCTTGTCTGGCGGAGCTTGCTAGCATCATGTAAAATCCATCGCAATTTGGAGCTAGGGAAAACAGCTGCAGAAAATCTTTTCAAGTTGGACTCTTCAGATGATTCAGCTTATGTTCTTTATTCAAATATCTGTGCGACTACTGGGAAATGGGAAGAAGTAGAGAATGTAAGAAGTCTAATGGGATCAAATAACATAAAGAAGCACCCTGCATGCAGCTGGGTTAAGCTAAAAGGGCAGATAAGCAAATTTGGGATGGGTGAGCAATCACATCCACAGACTTTGCGGATTTACAACAAGCTGGCTGAGCTTAGGAAGATGATTAGAGAAGCAGGTTATGTTGCTGACACAAGCTATGCACTGCATGATACAGATGAGGAACAGAAGGAACATAATCTTTGGAACCACAGTGAGAGACTTGCACTCGCCTTTGGTTTGATCAGTGCCCCACAAGGCTCACCTATTAGGATCTTCAAGAATCTTCGTGTTTGTGGTGACTGCCATTCTGTCTACAAGTTTGTCAGTGGAATAGTTGGAAGGAGGATCATATTGAGGGATCCTTACAGGTTTCACCATTTTAGCGATGGCAAGTGTTCTTGTTCTGACTTCTGGTAACATAGCCATCGTAGGAAATTCACAAATTTTCTTTGTATAAATTGTAATGTAACAGGCTCATTGCTGTTTTGAGGACAATTGAGAAATCCCATCATCTATTTTTAATGATTATACACAGAAACCCTTTTCTTTTTTTTGTAGAATTCAATTTTTTATTTTTCTGTATTTTTTAAAATAAAATATTTATATTGCTTTAGTTTCTTGGAGGATTTTTTTTTTTAAAAAAAAAAAAGAAAAGTCTCAATATAAAAATCATCAGCCTAGTAATTTATTTTGCAATCATATAAGAGATTATAATAGCAAGTTCACACCCTAATAGTTCCCCCTCTACTTGACAAGTTAGTGAGGCTAGGTACGCTTGAAGTACAAATTATCAATTCAGAATCTATTAGAAGATAGAAGAGTTTATCAAAATTCAAATCTCAACTCTCTCAAACGTATGTGAAAATTTGATCCGTTTCTTTTCTACTACACTACACCCTCTCACTTAAAGTACAACGATGCATCTATACCAGGGTGTTAATGCAAGGAAAATAAAGGGTAATATGATTGCAAAACCTATTATGCAGAGCTGCAATGAAATATAACCCCACGTGTAAACCTATGGACATTAGCTCCTTTTGCAACCTAAAAATACTAATATACCCTTCACTATGCTCTCCATTTCTCGCATTAACAAGCTTGCATCATCAATAGGGCTGGCAATTGGGTCCGGTCCAAACGGGGCAGAGATTTCTTGCCTAACCGAGTTGGCGGGGTGGGTCGGAGACAAATTATATACCCTAGGATGGGGCGCAATATTGCTGCCCCGTATATATATTTATATTATATAATACATTTTAATTTATATATATATTATATTAATATTTAATATTTTTTACTTGTTTTATAATTATTTTAAGATAATGTGGCAAAAGTAAAAAAAAATAAATTAATAACAATAAAAAAAATAATTTGGTGGGTTTTTTTTTTAAATATAATGATGTGGCAAAAGTTTTTTTTAAAAAAAAAAAAACAAACAAACAAATGGGCACAACCCTGCCCCGCCTCCCCATAACTAAGGATTGGGGCAGTGACAGGATGAGAAAATCCCCAATGGAGTGGGGCACGGGGAGGGGCACCCCAACCATGACCCAGCCCGTTGCCACCTCTAATCATCAACCATTTCTTTGTGCTGAGATATTTCAATTCACAAATTATATAAAACTAGAATTTTTATGCTCCTTTGTCTTAAAATCTTATCACTTATTCATAGGTAATATGAATTATTAGTGTTTAGATATAAGATAAATAAGAAACCTATAAAGATTAGTATAGGAAAAAGAATCATATAAAAATAAGGGAAAAATGGTTATTGTAAAAAAAAAAATGTTGTTGATTGTTAAAAGAAAAAATTGTTTTGTTTTTTTCTTTCTGAAATTCAATTTATTTGTATTTACTAAAAATAATTTAAATTGATGTTTGTATATGAAACTTTCAACTTTTGTTATCTCTTCAAAATTTTTGGATAAAAAATAAATTTACAAAGCTTCCGCCAGTATGCGTATATTAGAGTAAAATTATATGTGTATTCCATCATCATCTAATTCGATCAAGTATGTGGTATCTTAAATAGACTAAGACCCCTATTAAAAAAAGTACGTGCGGTGGGGGTTCTTGGCAGTTGAAAGGTGAAGGAACATCCTTCACGTGTTGGTTTTGGCATATGATACTTGGTTTGGGCTTTAGTAATGATACTGACTTAGGTATATATTTAAATACCCATAACAAGTACACTTTCTGTATTTTGCTTAAAGTATTATGAATTTTCCTTCAGTTTTTCTTATATACATTAAAATAAATTGAGTTAATATAATATGAAAAAGAATAATTATTTTTACACAATTAATATAATACAATCATAATATAATATACTCAAGTAGAGTACTACTTAAAGTATACCAGCAAGTTGGAATTTTCATTTTTTTTTTTTAGAATATCAATTTACATTAGTTCTATTAAGCAAAAATTAATTGGATTTTGAGAAACTAAAAAGAGAAAAATATGCGGCGAAAGAGAGGATGAAGCTGAATACATGAGGGAAAAAGAAGAGAGAAGCATTTTCTTTTTGTGAGAAAAATGAAACTAGATGTGTCTTATTATTTTCTATAAGAATGAAGGGATATATATATATATATAGATATATTAGTATTTTTTTAGTTATTAATAGGGCTAATATCATAAATATTTTTTTAAATTTGAAATAATTATAATTACATACCGTTAATTTTAAATTTCATTAAAAATTTATCATATATTCACTATGTGCAGTTAGTTTTCATAAAAAATAAACCATCCTCTGTATACATCTTAATAATATTTGATAAATCTGTGATAGTTTTAAAAAATCATAATAATTAAGTATTATATTAAACCTCTGAATGAATTTTTCCCATATTAATATTACTACGTGAAGATTTTAAAAAAAAAAATTTAAAAAAAAAAGAGTCAAATTCAATTGTCAACCCATTTTATGACCTAAAACAAATTGTCAAGGAACAGCGTTTAAGGGTTTTTCGGACCTCCCAGTAAACGCAGTCACAGAGTACGCCTTGGCCGGTTCAGTGAAGTCAAGTCTTTACGTCTAGAGGGGCTCCCTGACGATCCCGAACCTTCCAAAAGTGAGGGGTATGTGTTGTTTCTTTGTTATGCCAACCTAATGAAAAGGAGATAGGGATACGGGGTTTTACTTGAAAACAAACAAACTGCCCCCCTCTTAAATTAAAGGCGGATAGGGCACTTTTTGCCTTCCTTAACTCAAGTCCAGGATACCAAAAAAATGCCTCCCCACTAAAAAGAGCGATTGAGAGTGGATTTCAGGTTCGATAGTGTCGAGAAGGTATTCGCCACCGGTGACCATACTCTCGTAAAAGCCCCATTGGGTGGTGGTTCCTCTCTTTTCTCTTGAACCTCGAACAAAAAATCGATCTCGCCATCAGCTCGACTAAGAGTTAACTATAGTCACCGTCGCCGGTCGGTTCAGGCTTACTCAGACGAGCAACAAAGTTGCGGTAGAATCCAAGTAGGAAATTTTAAATTTTAAGAATTGTTAAACAAACCAAGTTGATTTCTTAATTTATTTTGCAATTGATGGAGTTGAAAGACTGTCTTTTTTTTTTTTGTCGGCAGATTAAGGATTGAGAATGTCGGAGGAAAACGAAAACGATGAGGTGCAGACGTTTGAAGGTCTGGGCATATGCGACCAATTAGTGGTGGCTTGTGATAAATTGGGTTGGAAAAACCCTTCAAAAATTCAACTCGAAGCCATTCCTCATGCACTTGAAGGTTTTTCTATGCCACTTTCTGATTCTATTTTCTTTTCTTTTTTTGGTAAAAAATACAGCCCAAAATCTTTGCTTGGTCATTTTGTTGTTATTTTTATGATTAAGGGTATTCGTTGTTTACATTTTGGTGTCTTGTTTTATTTTGTGTAAATTGGTGCTCAAGTATTTCATTCATTATTACAGGGAAAGACTTGATTGGACTTGCACAAACTGGTTCTGGTAAAACTGGAGCTTTTGCTCTTCCCATATTGCAAGCCCTTTTAGATTCTCCACAAGCTTTCTTTGCTTGTGTTATGTCACCAACAAGGTTAATGTTTTGGTAAACTTGTTTTTTTTTTAAAGGAAATTTGTTTTTTCCTCCTCACATTTAATTGTTTGCTCATATTCCAGGGAACTTGCAATTCAGATCGCTGAGCAGTTTGAAGCTTTAGGATCTGAAATTGGCGTTAAATGTGCAGTGGTGAGCACTTTTTTTTAAATTAAATCTTACTGTGAACCAACATGTTAGATGTTAGACATTGTACGGACTTCGGGATAATCACCTTAGTCTAGTCATTACTGCACTGAATTACTACACGGAGTTTCACCTTCTTTAGTTTTGGGTTTCTTGGTGCATATAGTGTTCTCTATAAAGTTTTAGCTTTAGAACGGTGGATAGCCTGAAACTTATTCACAAAAAATAACAATTTTAAATTCTAGTCTTGTGTTCAGCAATCTTGTCCTGTGAATGTCTTAAACCCAATAAGAAAATATGAAAAAGATTGAGCTATTATTCTGAAGTGCTTGTGTGCAAGGTCTTCAATTTTAGTTTACTGTTGACATTGATCCTGCTGCTTAGCACTTTTCCAAATTTCTGTAGCTTGTCGGAGGGATAGACATGCAGCAACAGGCTATCAACCTTGCAAAGAGGCCACACATTATTGTAAGTGTTTGTCTTGCTGCATTGGTGGCCTTGCTTGAATCTCTTCTATTTTCTCTGACTTTTTAATATATTATGCGTTTGTAGGTTTGTACACCTGGACGCCTTATGGATCATTTAACAAACACAAAGGGTTTTTCTCTTCGCACACTAAAATATTTGGTATGCTTTTATAGCCTACCTGACATTTATTTTATTATATATATATATATATACATATATATATATATATATATCTTTCTTGTCAATTGTATAATGTGTATGCACATTGAGCAGGTTTTAGATGAGGCTGACAGATTGCTTAATGAGGAATTTGAGAAATCACTTGATGAAATTTTGAGCGTAATACCTCGTGAGCGAAGAACTTATTTATTTTCGGCTACTATGACCAAAAAGGTAATAAATAGTGTTATATAATAAGCATGTTGAAGTTGTATTATTCTACATGATTACTAGTGAGATTTGAAGCCCTTTTACAATATTATTTATGGTTGCATTTCAAAGTAACAGGTTTCCATCTTGTCTGCACTATCTGCTTCTTGGCAGAGATTATGACCCTTTACTAGAGTGTTTTAACTGGACTGCTATTGCTGCACCAAATGATTTTAGAAGAGCTGTTTGAGTTTTCTTTTATGTATTCTATATCTAGAATTTCATTACTCAGAAAATGGCATTTCTTGTTATGTGGTTTTGTCATATAGTTGAAAAATCCTTCAACAATTTTTAGTCTTTTGTTATTATTAGAATATAAATCATTCACATACATTGTTATTCTTGATTCAGGTCCGGAAGCTTCAAAGAGCTTGTCTAAGAAACCCTGTGAAGGTTGAGTAAAAAGTACTATAATACGTCACATTATTCTCCTTTTGTTTTTTGGAATTGTATTGATCGTTTGGCTTTTCTTTATTACAGATTGAAGCAGCATCCAAGTATTCTACTGTTGACACACTGAAGCAACAGTATCGCTTTGTCCCTGCCAAATATAAGGTTACTCCTCTGAATGTGATACTTCTTTTGTGGATTTCTAGAAATTTTTTGAGTTTTATCTAGCATCATGGCAGGTTAGTGGTAATGGATACTTATGAATTAGACACTTGAATTATGATTGGTTGATTTGTACTGAATTATGTGGAGTTTATGTTGGTAAACATTCTTAGTGTTATTAATATCCCCTTTTTAATGATGTTCTTTTGAGGCCATTGAATATTGGAAAGGCCCCTCCTGGAAAATGCTTTTGGTAGTTAATTTCTCTTGATAATGGTAAGCAATATGACAATCACGTGAAAGAATTTGTTGGCCTTTTGGACATTAAATGTTGTTTAATGTGAAAGTATTTCTCTCAATCGTGTGAAACTTTAGTAAATATTATATAAGGGTTTTCTGTCTACCAATTTAATAACTCAATATAACAGTATATAAGGATAAATGAGTTATGCCTTGTTATATGAACCTCTAATTTCCAGGGTTCGCGTCTTAAACAGAAACTAAGCAGTGAGGCTTGAAAAGGAAGGACTTCCATAAGAATGTAATAGTGTATCCCTTAGTATGTAAACCTAAAGGCTGGCTCCTCCATGTGTATACAAGTGTGCTTTTGAAGTAGTCTAGATGGTGCATGGCATGTGGTTTGGTTTCGGCTGATATGTGCTGTAGGATTTAATGCTTTACTTGGATATCTTGTGCTTACAGGATTGCTATCTAGTTTATATTTTGACCGAAATGACTGGATGTACATCAATGGTTTTCACTCGTACAGCTGATTCAACACGCTTTCTGGCTGTGACTCTTCGGAAACTTGGCATAAGGGCCATTCCAATTAGTGGTCAAATGAGTCAGGTATATACGTTATTTTTCCCACTGTAAAATTTCACTCCAATGATTTAAAGCTTCTTGGTGTTCCATTTTTCTTTTGATGGTTATTCCAGATATTGTTCCAACCTCATTAATGCAATTATTTTGACAGCCGAAGAGACTTGGAGCCTTAAATATGTTCAAGGCTGGAGAGTGTAACACACTTATATGCACTGATGTGGCAAGTAGAGGACTGGATATTCCATCTGTGGATATGGTCATCAATTATGATATCCCTACAAACTCCAAGGTCAGTATCTCTGTTTGCCATCCCAGCCTAGGGTTAGATCTGATATATTGTATTGTGATGGCCTACGAATCATCCTAGCATACTGAGATCTAAATGTCAATTCATTGGTTCTGCTGCATTCGAGCAGTTTCAAGTTATTTGAAGTCTTTTTTTTTTATATATATATTGAGTTGCAATATTGTGTAGTTTTGGATTTCATGTTTCTATATCAGTTAAATCATGAATAGAAATAATTGTTTTAGTATTTCTTAACTTGTTATGTGTACCCCAATTTACTAACTCTATGTGGGCCACAGGATTATATACATCGAGTGGGAAGAACTGCTAGGGCAGGAAGATCCGGGGTAGCAATCTCCCTGGTGAATCAGTATGAGTTGGAGTGGTATTTACAGATTGAGAAGCTCATTGGTAAAGAATGATTGCTTATTTTTGTCATTAAGCATCTAAGGAAGAGTGTTCTAGAGACTTGACAAAGCTTTTTATGTTTCAGGAAAAAAATTACCTGAATATCCTGCTCAAGAGGAGGAAGTCTTGCTGCTAAACGAGCGTGTCACAGAAGCCAAAAAATTAGCCAATAATGTACTAATTCATTCTCATCTTCTTATCTTAGTGCTATCTTCATCCATCTTTTCTATTTATGAACAACAAAGACTAACCTCTTACGCTGACAAGTAATTTTGGAACTTTCTAATCTCTCCATGCCTTGTTCTGGTTCGGTTTAGTAGTCGACTAATACACTGTCAAGTCTTTCAGACTAGGATTGCCTTGTGCTGGTTTTAGTTTTGGTTTTCTACCCTTGCAAAATAGCCTTGGGTTAATGAAACTCTTGTTTGACACATCTGTAGGAAATTAAAGAGAAAGGAGGAGGCAAGAAGAGAAGGGCTGGTGGAGATGATGGTGAGGAAGATATTGGCAAGTATATAAGTTTCAAGAATGGCAAATCAGCCAAGAAGTCAAAGAGAAAATGAGATTGGCTGCTTTCTGCAACAATTTTGGATTTTTTATTATTATTATATATACATATGTTTTGGCTTTTGGCTTCTGGCTTCTTTATGTATTGCATTGTGATATAGTAGCTAAAATGATGAGATAGAGATAAAACTATTTTCTTAATTGCCGGTCATTTTAATATATAATTATATATTTGCATGGCCATTTGTTAAAAACTTGCCGTTTTGATAATTATCTTTTTGTTATATTTTTGCATGGTCATAATTATTTGGGTCTTGTTAATTGTGATATATTTGCATGGCCATTTATTAAAAACATGGTCTTTCAATTGCGGTTCACAACTACCTATATAAGTTTAGAAAGAGGTGGTGGGGTGAGATTGGAGCCAAGGTTAAAAACATGATCTTTAATTGTGAATTTCACGCAGTTACTTCAAAAATGAATGAAATAATCTACGAAAGTAACTAAAACAAAGTACAATTAAATATTAAATTATTTATAAATTGAACAAACTGCAGTTCACAATGGTATTTTACACGAAGAAAAAGGATAATAATTTAATCACAAACAAATATGGGCTTGATGTGATCTGATGGCCGTTAGATTGGTCTGAGATGCAGAGGGAATTGGCATCACAGGAGCACAAGAAAGTATTTTTATTAACTGGATCAGCTGCTGATATGGACAATCTTCCTACAAGAATTGAGAATGTCGGAGGAGGAGGACGAAAATTAAAAGGAAAACTTAAATTGAGCAAATTACATCCAATTCAAGAGAAAACAAAAATTGAAAGTAAAAAATAGACACATTATCAAATAGGCGGCCTTTTAGTGAATTAATACGGTGCGTCTTGATACTAGCAGATTGAGGATCTTAATGGATGCTTGCTTACTTGTGTCATTAAGCATCAAGGGAGACTGTTCTAGAGACTTAACAAAACTTTTTATACTTGCTACTAAATGCGCATGTCACAAAAGGCAAGAGATTTGCCAGAAATGTAATGATTCTTTTTTATCCCAGTGTTACTAATATGAAACTCTAAGAATTAGATCAAGAAACCTACAAAGAAACACTGTGGCACATTGTTCTCCTTCTTCAATGAGCTTTTTGATCGATTCAAATAAGGCTTCCTTGAACTTCTTTACACGAGATCTTATAATTGGATCATGTGGCAATTGAAGCGGTTCTTTTACTTGTTAGACCGCATATTTGTGAATTACCAAGACTAAGAACTTACTCTGTGACAAGTAATTTTGAAACTTTCTAATCTCTCCATGCCTTGTGCTGGTTGTGCTTAGTGGTTAACTGTACATTGTCAAGTCTTCCATAGACTATGGGACTATGATTTAGTGAAACTCATGTTTGACTCATCCGTAGGAAATTAAAAAAAAGAAAGAAGGCAAGAAGAGAAGGAGGCTGGCGGTGATGAGGGTGAGGAAGCTACTGGCAAGTCTACAAGTTTCAAGATAAGTCATTAACGAAGTCATGAAGAAGACGAAATTGGCTGCACTCTACACTCTTTTTAACGTTCTTGTCAACACCCACATTGGCATCATGAAAACCTGCAATATTTATTTATTTTTTATTCTTTATGCAAGTAATGTTTTAATTTTTCTTACAGTACAAGTAGTTCAGATCCTACTGTTGGGCTCCATGCCATGCCCAAAAGTGGAGTTTATAGCATTTCTGCACATATATCTTTGGCAAGGAAACTCTGAGAGGCATGGATACAGCTATTGCTCATGCAATTCGGGAATCCTCATTTTGATCAACTTGATGTGGAAGCTTTTACATGGGAGTGTTTATAGGTGGTGGTATACCATCGGTTTACAAAAAAAATTCTGATATTTTCGGAGTACATACTCTCTTATCATTTAAATAATACTACATAAATATAAATATTGATAGAATATTAAATGTCATTATTTAAATAGTAAAAGAGTACGTACTCTCTGAGAGTATTAAAGTTTTTTCCTCAGTTTACATACTACATGCCTCTCTAATAGAGCTCTTTTTTTCATTATTTCTTTCTACCATATTATTAATAGCGGGTTGATAACACCTACAACCAAAATGGAAATTGCGCTTTTCGCAGTTTAAAAATGTATGTATAACAGGATGGCTCTATTACGTAATGCTGCGTACTTATAATGTTGTTTTTAAGTAGAATGTGATTAGGGTATTAAAAACTTGCTTGAGATCAAATGAATAAAAAAATTTAAAAATTAAATACCACATCATTCAATCATCGCGTAGGATAAATATGCTATATATATATATATATATATATATAACTATAACAAAAAAAAAAATCATTTATATATATAAGCTAATTAGTTATTATAAAGTTTAGTATTTCAAAAATTATATAATTACTACTATTTAACACAATTTATATTGCAACATAAGAAATGTGATATATTTATTGGTTAAATATAATGAATTAGTTAATTTTATTTATTATATATAATTTACTAACCAATTAGAATATGCATTTGCACACAATTTATGATAAAAAAATTTATTCGAATTACATACATAATAATTTGTTTTTTTTTCATCCTTCTATTTCATGTTTTCAATTTTTAAAAGCTAATAAACATTTAAAGTTAATTACAATAATGTCAAAATAGTTTTTTTTTGTAAATGTCAAAAAAAATTTGTTTGTTAATGGTAAAGGTAGAAAGCGTCAGAATATTACAAAATAGAGCTGATTGTGGCGGTGGGGCCACCGTTCCTTCCATAGAAGAACAAAAATGAAAATCCAACGGCCTGTACTCCATTTCTCTAGCCGATTTTTTACTCTTTTTATTTATTTTTTATTATGTCGGTTTGTTTTTGGGGGGGCAGGTGGAACGTTTTTTTTTTTTAAAAAAAAAAAAACGGGAAATAAAACGAAAAAGTCTCGGCCCAATTCAGAATATCCCTTGTTAATCTTCAAATTCAGAATTGGCCTCTCCCGCTCTCTAAACCTAAAAGGTATTCTTATGAACATCAAAATCGTTGTTTTCTTTTTCCTTTTTGAATCTGTTGTTTGTTCGCTGTTCCTGTTTGGATGCTGAGAAAATAAGAGGAAGATATGAATAGGTTATTGGGTTTGCAACTTAACAACTAGCAATTTTGCTCTGCTTGCGAACCGTAATGTACCATTCTCGACTCTTTAAAGTCGAAACTTCCTTCCCTTTTTCTTTCGGTTTCTTGGCATCCAAATGATACCGGAATCGGTAAACGTAGAGAGAGAAATAGAGAGGAGAAGTTGGATGTTTGTGTTGTTTTTGGATGTTGGAATGAGTATTTGGGTTTAGAAGATTCGATGCTTAGGTTTAATACTTGATGAAAACTCTAATACAGAGAGGCTTTTCAACTGTGTGGTCGATAACAAAAAAAAAAAAAAAAAATTAAAATCAATTTTTTATTCATTTATTTAATTTTCTGAAAGGAATAAATGTAACCCATGATATTGATTATTAGGTCTCTAGCACAAAAATGCTTGTTGGCGCCTTTAGATGTATTTATTTATCTATTTTCAGAATAACTTGTAGATGTATTTCTCTATCTGTAAACACTTGAAGGTTAATTTTTTGTTAGGTCATTAAGTTTGTTTTTGATAAAGCTATAATCAGTCATAGATCATTATGTGTCAACTTATGCAATCAGTTAGAATATAAATTTTTTCTAGTCGCGGTGAAGCTGAAATGTCTTTTATGTATGTGGTTTGTGATTCTGAAACAAATAAGATGGTATTGCCATTAAATTATCAGTCTTCATGATTTACTTATGTGAATTATAGTTGTAATTTGCTTCTTCTCACCAGGAAGTTAAATATTTTCTTATGTTCTTAAACTATTGTTTCTTTTGACCTAAAATAAAAGGCATTCTGAGCTTAATCTTGAGTATTAGTTAGTAGTTGGGGTATTCTTTCTATTATAATTATTAGTGGATTTGAACTCATCTTTCTCGAGACAGCTATGAAATCAAAGAACTTCCAGGATGATGAAATTTCTGGTCTGGTTCCTGAGGCCGGTGCAATCTTCATGTCAAATTGCGCTACACTGGAAGAATGTTTTGAAAGAAAGCTCTTTGGCCTTCCCAGTTCTTATGCTGATTTTGTCAGAGAAGTCAAGACTGGAATGATTTTGTTTCTTTTCGAATATGAAAATCGAAAACTCTATGGTGTTTTTGAGGCAAGTTCTGATGGTGAGATGAATATTGTTCCTCATGCATTTAGTTCAACTGGAAAGAAATTTCCTGCACAGGTATTGTTCTTTTATATTCAAGACAAAATTCTCCATAGTTTCGTGCTATGTTCTTGCACTGGTATGAATATTTTCATGAGAGGATGACCATGGTTTCTTTTTGTATCAATTTTGGTTATTTCATACTCTTGTTTATTTAATGCCTATCATCCTTTGCATTTTTTCCAGGTTCGATTTAAAACAATTTGGCAATGTCATCCTCTTAATGAAAATGAGTTCTATGATTTCATCAAGGAGAACTACTTTACCCGTAACAAATTTCATTTTGGTTTGTCTGGCGATCAGGTTTACTTTTTTCCTATGTACTTTGACATTAAATGCATATTGTACTCATAATAAGCATTTATGTATGTATGCCTATGTTTTCCTTAAGAGTAATCTATTAAGATTTGACATGGTGTAAAACAGATCACTGGGCTTCTAGAATTGTTCGATGTCAGAAACGTGGAAGTTTCAGAAGTTCAAGATACAGCACGTACTAAGAAACGGTGCAACAAGCATCTTAGTGGAAATGAGGAAATGGAGAAGGGAAGGCTTAGATCTAGAAGGAAACTATCTCATGGAAACTCACATTTGGTAGACAAACAACCAACAAGCACTCTCTGCAACAACATTGACAATTATGAGGTTCTTGTTACCCCTTCCTCGATGGTTTCGAGAACTGGTTGTAGTTCTTTAGAACATGAATTTGGTATGAGTAGCTTTGGTTGGGGAAGGAAGCCCAGTATGTCCAGAAAGGAGCCAGAAAACTTGAAACCCTCTTCCAAAAATCTTGGAGATTTAATACCTTTGTCCTTACCTAGCAGTGTATCGTATTATAATGAACCTGTTATGTATATAGAGAAGCCAGAGAACTTGGAACTCCCTACCCAAGATCTTAGAGCCAACCCTGGAGAATTCATACCATTGTCCTTCACTGCCAATAAACCTCACATGTATAGAGAGGAGCCTGAAAACTTGAACCACCCTTCCCAAGATCTCAGAACCAACCTTGGAGACTTCATACCATCATCCCTCACTGCCAATGAACCGAGTATGCATAATAACTTGAAACACCCTTCCCAAGATCTTAGAACCAACCTTGGAGATTTTGTGTCATTGTCCTTCACTGCTAATAAACCTAGTTTGTATAAACAGGAGCCAAAGAACTTGAAACACCGTTCCCACGACCTTAGAACCAACCTTGGAGATTTCAAACGATTGTCCTTAACTGCCAATGAACATGGCTTGCATAAACAGGAGCCAGAAAACTTGAAACATCCTTCCCAAGACCTCAGAACTAACATTGGAGATTTCATACCATTGTCCTTCACTGCCAATGAACCTAGTTTGTACAGACAGGAGTCAGAGAATTTGAAACACCCTTCCCGAGACCTTAGAACCAACCTTGGAGATTTCATACCATTGTCCTTCACTGCCAATGAACCTAGTTTGTACGGAGAGGAGTCAGAGAACTTGAAACACCCTTCCCAAGACCTTAGAACCAACCTTGGAGATTTCATACCATTGTCCTGCACTGCCAATGAGCATAGTTTGCATAAACAGGAGCCAGAGAACTTGAAACACCCTTCCCAAGACCTTAGAACCAATTTTGGGGATTTCTTACCATTGTCCTTCACTGCCAATGAACCTAGTTTGTACAGACAGGACTTAGAGAATTTGAAACACCCTTCCCAAGACCTTAGAACCAACATTGGAGATTTCATACCATTATCCTTCACTGCCAATGAACCTAGTTTGTACAGAGAGGAGTTAGAGAACTTGAAACACTCTTCCCAAGACCTTAGAACCAACCTTGGAGATTTCATACCATTGTCCTGCACTGTCAATGAACCTAGTTTGTACAGACGGGAGCCAGAGAACTTGAAACACTCTTCCCAAGATCATAGAACCTTCCTTAGAGATTTCATACCATCATCGCTCACTGCCAATGAACCTAGTTTGTATGGAGAGGATCCAGAAAACTTGAAACAATCTTCCCAAGATCTTAGAACTAACCTTCGAGGTTTCGAACCAGTGTCCTTCTCTGACACCGTATCAGATTACCATGGAACTGCAAGTGGGGATTCTGTGGCAAAGGAGAGAGTTAGTGTGTTTGCTCGCTTGGGTAAGGTTTCAGAATCTGATAGGCAGGATAATTCTGTCTTCACAAGGTTGCAGAGGAGAAATTATAAGCGGAAGAAGAAGATAACAAATGCCAAATCCACAGTTCAAGCAAAGAAAGATAATAGCCAAGGGGAAATATCTGTGGAAACATCCTCGGATACATTGCAGGAAAATGACCGGTGGAAGACATTGATAAGAGAACTTGTAGTTTCAACTCAGAATCATGATGAATACCACTTTAAGAAGGATAAAATGCTGAAGGAAAGGGGGCTAACTGAAGAAAGAGACTCTGCAGACGACCACTGGAAGGCATTGATGAGGGAACCAGTACCTTCAGTTGAGAATCGCGAATGTGAAGACAATTTTAAGAAGGGTACAAAAAGGGACCCAACTGAGGAAAGTGAATCTGTAGGCAGGTCAAAAAGAAAACCTGAACATCGGCCCCGAAGAAAATTGATCAGGCCGTCATTTTACAAGTCATCTGAAGTTAAAGATAGCTGTTCTTACAGCTCTGTTAATGAGCAACTGCCTTGTCAAGAAAGCTCTGTTGGTAAAGCAAACAATGGACAATGTGATGAAACCGGGGAATGCAATAGAATTGATGGGGAAGAAGATGTTGCTCCAGTTATATCTCCATCTCATTGTAAAGGAGATGACTGATCATGACTCGAAGTTGGAGATGTGTTCGGTGAGAATTAAAAACCTACCAACGTTGTCCCAAGAAGTTTGAAGCTTGAAGATTTTTTCTTGTTTGAAGATTTTTTTTTTTTTTTTTGACATGTTTAGCAAAGGATTAGGAGTAAACCAGTTGAGCAATGGTGTGAGGAAAATACACGTTTTTGTTGCAACGGCTTGGTCATGCTTTTGGAAATTGTAACTACGCCTGAGTCGATAGGGAAATTAAGCAATTGGATTGGGGATGTGAATGAAATTCACTTTTTGTTGTGGCCACGTGGCCATGGTTCTGGTAATATAACTAGGCTTGAAACGAAAGGAAGTCAAAACTGATTTTGGCTTTGCCTAATTTGCTCTGTACTTACTAAACGTCTGCATGTCTTGTCTTGCTTCCATATTTCGAATTCTTGTAGTTTCTACCAAAATAAAGGAAAAAAAATTTCTTCTAGTTAGAAAGAACAATAGTTATGTGCTCTTTTGACGTGGATAGTAGAGCAAATTGTCTGAGAATTAATGGCCGGGCAACAAATAAAATATATGTTGTTGGGAAATATAAGATTAACGGTTGTTGGGGGACTGACATGTAAACATAAAATTGTGAGAGAACAAGGATAAAATACCCTGTAGTTTAGGAATTTATAATTACATCCCCAAACCTAATTGTTTTGTTAATCTATATCAGGATTCTCAAAGTTCAAATCTCCAATTTGCCGCTGCGTTGTTTTTACGCCTAGCTTTCTACTCGTAGACTATCACTGCACCTACCTTAGTCTATGGTCTTTCCTAATTTAATTCATTTCACATTTGGTAATCAGGATATGTAAGGATGAGAGAGAATAAGATGAAAGATGATGAGATGGAAGAGGAGAGAATAAAAAAAGAATAATATTATCCTGTGTGGACGAGATTAAAAATAAAATTATATGTCATGTATTTGGTGCATATAAAAATAGAATGAGATAAAAAATATATTATTTTAAAATTTAATTTGTATAAATTTTTTTAAAAAATATATTTATATTTATTATTAATTTTTAATCTATAAAAATAAATATAGTAGTGGATAATTTGTTCATTTATTAATTATGAATTTTTTATTATTAAAAATAATTATAGCTAGATAATATTATTATTTTCAATTTTAATCAATAATCATATTTATTCTTTTATCTTATAAAAACAGCTATCTAATAAAATACAGCTCTAGTTTTAGTGAATAATAAATAATTTTTTTTTTGTTTAAGTTTGAATATCTAGATGTCTTGGATCTTGATATATTGTCAACTTGTTTTGAGATATAATTGAGTGTAAATAATTTACAAAGAAGCACTCTAAATTTATTTTCTGTGTTATAATTCATATAAAAAAAAATTAACACATAAAAATTAATTAAATTCAATATTTATTTTAATAGGTCAAATAATCTAGAATGAATAGTAAAAACAAAAGCCACAAATTATTTCGTTTCCAGTATAATGAACATTCTTATAATAAATTTGAACAATTCAATAACAATTGCAGCTTTGAATTGCAGCTTTGAATCCAGCCTCCTGTGCTCTTCTAACTTTATCTTCAAAACTACACCTCCTCTAATAATCAGAACGAAAGGGGAGCTTCCATTTTCGGCTTGCGCAACTTTATTAGTCAACAGTGAGCAGTGAGCAAGCATCAAGAGGTTCTCCCACATACAATACTCCGCTTGATTGCTGGAGCTGAAATAAACACACCACACTCAGATTAAGAAACCATTAATTCCACAGAAACATGCACAAGCACAAACATAACTGCAACATAACAGCATGGCATACACTACCAGCAAACAAGCATGACGAAACATGTTCAAAAAGCAGACTTCATTTGCAAGCCCTCACTTCCACCAAAACAGTAACATGACTACGCGTGCAACCTCTATGTATACATGTAACAGAAAGATGAAACATTTTATGATTGATAGAGAACTCTTTTAATATTTATTTGAATGCTCTCTCTCTCTCACTGACACACACACTTGCACATTCTATTACCATATAATCCAGATGACTGTGTGTGTGTGTGCATATTCATGAATTGCAGTAAATGCAAAAAAAAAGTGTATACATTCAGCTAAAATTTCACTAGTTACAAAAAATAAAACATTTATTTTTTAATTTAGTGCTTTCCAGAAGATGTTTTAAAATCTTTATTTATCATTCTGTCTCCAATCTAAACTTAAACTAGTTCATCTCGTTGTTCGTTGTTGGTTTCCAAAAGTCTGAATAAAAGGCCAGTAAGAAAATAGTATTTCTTTCTACTCCGTGAAGTTTTTTGCAACCAGGCACGACATAGCATATATACAACATAAAAAAGGAATATTGATAATATCAAAACGAACCCAGATTGCCAATCTAACTGTTATACACGGGTCATCACAGAACATCTAGCACAATGAAACCACAACAGAGTCAAATCTAAGCACCCACATTCAATTCATCTCCAATTGGAAAGAATACATCTCTACGACCATATACAACAGCACATTTTAACCAAACCAAGTCAGTAAAAACAACGATCATACATCTAGTTGGCATTTTCTGCAAGTTCCTTTCGCTTTTCCTTGACTTTGAATAGCTTAATCATTTTTCCTATAACACAAAATCTAAATCAGGATTTAGGTCATATCCATGTACAAGTCTATACAGCATACTCTACTAAATTCATACAAAAAGTACAAATTCAAAAAGAAAGATCTTAGTATGACAGATAATTTTCTTAATCCATTTCAAACCTAAAACCCACTATAGAGATGATTAAAAATCATCCATTCTAGACCCACCAATAAATAGAGAATCTCATTTTTTAACAACAGAGCTAAACCACAAAAAGCTTAAACTTGCTAACAAGTTTTCCTCAAAACAGTTGAAGATTTCGGCAAAGGCAATGGATCAGACTGTCTGTAAAAGCTCGGATCGCGTATGAGAAATCTGAGAGCGTAGAGAGAGAGAGCAGACGAAGCTTACCTGCTTTCAATGAAAATGAAAGGGTGGGGTATAGCACAGAATCTGCAAGAGAGAAACAGACAAAACTAGATCAATGGCTAAGAAGGAATCTAAAAGCTTGGGACAACGAAAAGCGGAGACTTTTCCTCCTGTTTTTAATTTAAATTTTTTTTTGTACTTATTAATTTTTATTAATTCAGTTCTCTCACTCTCTCTCTAAAATTCACATTTCTTTCTGCAACGATTAAGATTCAGCGAACAAGTAAATAGAAACAAAATCTGACATATGAAACGCCCCAGTGATGGTAATAAGACTGAGAAACTAATTTACAAGCAATTAAATTTAATTTAAATCTATTGCGAAAAATATGCTTGTGCGTGTGTATACACAGCACAGATGAAAAGTATATACTCAGGGGGAAAAAGCCGATAAAGAAAATAAAGCACTTTTGAAAAGAGGCCATGGATCTAAAAGCTAACCTCTTCAGATACGCATTAGACAGGAGATAGTCTTCAGAGGCTTCTGAGAACGACGGACGATCTGAGAGAACGAGGTGATGTCGTCCCGAATCTGAGAAGAAAGCACTGATGTGTACGAGGTGTAAGAGGAGCGGCGTCGATCGAACAAAATTGGTGGAATCCTGCCAAAATTGGTGGGATAAGATCACAGGCAATGAGGAAGGATAAGCTAAATTCCGGAATTTCTTATCCCCTGTTTTAGAAACCAAACCAAACACCTGATAGGATACATATATCATATTTTATTACTTATATCCAATCCCATCCCCCTTCAGCCCAGCTGCCAAACACAACCTTTGGGGAATTCTTGAGCCTCGAACAAGGCTTTTGCTTTCTGTTCCAAGAAGTAGAAGGTTTCGGCTTACAGTGGGATAAATGTTCTATTGCTCAAACTTAAACCAAAAGCTTCGAGCTTGAAAGGCTTCGATCAAAATAGTAGCTGTTCGCATTTGCTTTCCTGTGTTACAAGGAAAATTCAAGACCAGGCATCGATTTCATCAATTCCCGAATCTCAATTTCGGAGCTTTTGCGTCTGATAGATGAAAGTTCTGCCGCAGTCCATAAAAAGCCAGTAGTGGTGTTTACAGCAATTTGCATAAGATTGACATGAGGTCCGGAGTTAATGGTCTAATCAAACTCCGCTCTGTTCTTTTGCCCGTTTCGTCACACTTCTTTGCTTTTCCCAAAAACCCAGGTCCTAAAACTTATGTAATCTCCACGATCACTACCTGTTCGACTTATTGTCAAACCCAGGTCGGGAGCTTAAGAGAAGAAGATGGAAACCATTCGATGGACTCTACGGAAGTTTTGAAGAGATGGGGTTGTAGCGATGATGATATATCGAAGATAATCAAACGCCGACCTTCTTTGCGGAATGCTGACCTGACCAGCCTTCAATCCAAACTCAAAATTCTTAGTGGTTTGGGCATTGCTGCTCCTGAGCTTGTGAAGATCATCAATTGTCGTCCCCGATTTCTTAGTTGTCGAATAAACAATTGTCTTGATGAGCGGCTTCAATTCTTCATGACGTTTTTTGGGTCAAGGGAAGTCCTTGTGAAAGCCATTGTTAGGAATCCTTCTCTCTTCATCTATGACTTCCACAAGGCGATCAAACCCGCCATTGCTCTATATGAAGGAATGGGTCTGAGTAGAGAGGACTTGATCACAATGCTTCTGTTGCGCCCCACAATGATCCCCAGAACTTCATTCGATGACGAGAAGATGGAATACATACGCAAAACCGGGCTTTCCAAGGATTCCAAGATGTACAAGTACGTTGTTACTCTCATTGGTATCTCTCGGTTGGAAACAATTCGTCAAAAACTAGCAAATTTTGAGAAGTTTGGGTTCTCAGAGGATGAAATTTTTGGTCTTTTTGGACGTTCTCCACTTGTGCTGACACTTTCTGTGGACAAGGTTCAGAGGAACATGACTTTCATCTTAGGCACATTGAAGCTTCCTGCTGAAGTGGTCCTTGAACACCCATTTTTGTTGTACTCTAATTTGGAGGCAGTGCTAAAACCACGAGTACTGCTTGCAGTGAAGATGCAGCAAATGGATCTTAATCTGCAGATTAAAGGGCCTGACTTGCTGAGAGCATTGAGGATGAAAGAGAAGAGATTTCTGAAGGCATTTGTTACTTGTCATCCAAGTCAAGTTGCTGAGCAATTAATGGAGTGTTACAAGAATGCAAAGGGGATGAAACGATTGGCAATAGAATCAAAGAAGCACACGCGGGAAGGATTTCCATTTTGAATAGCTTTTCTTGGCAATTAGGTAGGCTTTATTCTCTGTACCCCTTATTCTAGATGCAATAGGAAGATTTTGCATTTAGCGGCAGGAACATTTTTCCATAGAGGAGCTGAGTTGTTGTTTCGTTCGTAATCTTTAATTTGATTTTATTTTATTTTTGACTGAATAATCAGACTGTTTAGCCTTTGTTGTATATATTTTGTGATCAAGTTGTTTAAACTTCAAAATGGTTATGATCACTCATCAAGCAGTTATGGTTATGATCACTCATCAAGCACCCTTCCTTTGTATTTTTGAGATGATTGGAACACTGCAATATCCACAAAAACTAAGACAGTTTTCGATAATTTCAAGTATAAAACTATACTAGTTCTCATATGATTTGCCAAAATTCTATTTTATGAAGTGCTGTGCAGGTAATCACATTTGGATAATAATGGAAAAAGGATGTCCATGTGGATATTTCCATGATCCATGTAACAAAAGTCTTTATTGTTCCTGTAAATAAAAGTTGCAGCTCTCCTTCACACGCACACTCCACAGAGACAAACACCATGAGAGGAAAAAGCAGAAAATCGGATAGCTTAAATATTAACAACATGGGTAAGATCAAAATCTAGCTCCTACAGAAAGCAAAAAGGAAAGCAAAAACACAAGGCTCCTAGGAGGCATAGATAGCACTCAGAGCTCCTCTAGACCTATTTAGTGTTGACAGAGGGTGGAGCTTTCTTGGGGAACTTAGCGCTCTGTGTTGGATTTTCCACCACCTCCATTGTCAATGTCAGGGTTATGATGCAGCTGAGACTGATCAGAAGTATTGGCGGAATCTAATGGTTGATGAGTATTAGACTTTGAAATGTTGTGGGCACTGCAGAAGAAATCAACAGGTTCAGAATCAACAATTTTGCCTCCTCCTAGAGGAGTTCCATGCTTGTAAGACACACGAACTGCTTCATCCTCTGATAGCCTCGCCTGTGCAGTTGCGTACTTTTTGTCATCCTTGCGCTTTGCCATTTTTCTCATTCACACTATTGCTCAGCTTCTGTCCCCATTCCCTATATAGATATATATATATTTCCGCTACTGATTGTAAGCTATGTTGTAGTAAATACGTGGCATGTCCCTCAAGGAAATGCTGACATGTGTATCTAGAAACTGCCACGTCTCAGGTGTTTTGTCTTTCCTTTTATTTATTTATTTATTTTTTAATTTTTCCTCTTCTGCATATAATTCTTACTCAGCGAAAGCTCCAAACTTTCAATGGTACAAAAGAAAAGAAATTTCAATAGTACAAAAGAAAAAAAATGATATTGAGGCAAAACTTACAATGCAATAGACATGGTGAAGAAAACGGATTTCTTTTGATCGATAGCATTTTTTATTACATAAAAAAAAAACTATTTTAATAAGACAATGTATACTTGGTTATCAATCTATATAAAAATTGCTTCTAAAATAAATAAATAATTTTAATATTTAAAATTTTTATCAAAGCATTTAATATTATTTTTAAAAGATAAAAGTATATTTTATTTTAAAGAAAATATTTATTAGGCGTTTCAGAAAAAAAAACACTTCAAAGTGTACTTTTATAAAAAAAAAAAAAGCCTTCTATTAGGTGTTTCAGAAAAAGAAAAAAACACTTAAAATATATTTTTATTAAAAAAGCGTTTTATAAATTTTTTGCTTATACATTGTAAAATGCTTTTGTTCTTTTGAAAGTATCTTTCCTTTTTTTTTATATGAAAAAACACATCCAAATAAACCTTTAAATATATAATTCTTGGATAATTAAGCTAAATAAAAATTAAAATATCAAGCTTAAATAAATAAATAATACTGTAGAAAGAGTTTCAAAAAGGGAATTTCCTTTTTGGATAATTAAAAACGTTTTCATAAATTTTTATCACCACAAAAATGACGTTTTTAATATTTTTATAATCACTTACGTATTTAGCAAAAAATAAAAGGAAAAAGAAAAATCACTTCTAAAATAGATCCAAAGCAAGTAAAGCACTTATTTTGTCGTCCAAACAGTCCTTCGGAATCTCCGAATAGAGGTAAAAGTCTTTCCCTTCGGGGCGTAGAGTAGCACCCACAAAGCGGTAAGCTAGAATTATTCCCCGTTTGGCTTAAAAAAAAAAAAAAAAAAAAAATCCATCACTACACAGCGCGTTAGTCGTTTGGCTTGTTTCACTGTCACTGACTTCAGATACCAATAGCAGTGCCCTCTTTTTATGCCCATTTCCCATTTCAGGTGAATGGCTTTAGCCCCTGTCACCCGTACCCTTTTGGGTCGTCGTCTGATTCAGCCTTCGACTCCTCTCATTCAAAAACCCCGCCTTTTTACGTCTCTTTTCAGTGTAATTTCTCATCCCGTCCTTTCTGATCAAGCTTTATGATGCATATTTCACTTATTTACTACTCTTTTCATTTTTATAATTTCTTTTGGGATTTAAATTCTGTTTGTTTAAACATTATCCTTGCTTATTTTGATCGGTCTTTAGTTGGTAAAAATTGATCCTTTTGTTCTACTATCTGTGCCTGAATTATGTATACTTAATGGGTTTTTGTTTTACTTGTGAGTTTTTATCAGTTTTTTTGTGGGTAAAAATTGATCTTTTGTACTACTATCTGTGCCTGAGTTATGTATTGAGTTTTGGGCATGAGAATTGAGTTCGTGAAATTTGTTTTATTTCTGGTAAATTTCGTTAATTTGCATGTGAAGAGATTTAACTTACTTCTATGTATATAATCTAAGTTCCTCACTATATCCATTGACCCAAAGGGCGCTGCAAAGTTTGAAGCTTTTCTGTTGGACTCTTATGGCCAAATAAAAAAAAAAAATCATAGTGAAGAGAAAAGAATAAAATTTTCTTTGTTTTTATGCTAGTTTTCCGTTATGGTTTATGGTTTTGGTACTGGACTTAGTTTTAACTATGCTAGTGCAATGTCCTTCCTGGTGAGTATAGTCTGTGGTTTGACTTATATGTGGTATTGAACTTAGTTTATTAGATAGCTTGATTTTGTTAGTTCTTTCTTTACACAAAAACTTATTCCATGAAGTTATCGACATTTGTGTGATTTTCTTAGCTGCAATGACTGCTATATAGCTCAGATGGACAAAGTCTTTGTAGTGAAATCATTGAAACTGTGTATTCTATTAAATGCGTAAACCTGAAAGACTGTTGTGCACACTTTTTCAGCAGCTCCAAGATCAGACTCAAGTTGAGAATTTCCTTAACTTATGACATGATTGTTTAAGATTTATTTGTTTCAAACAGTGCCAAATCTGTTTATTAGTTTCGTACAGTGACAAAATTAGCATGAAGATCTGTTTATTTGTTTCATGGTCGTTAAGGGACTTCATGCTATAACTCAAATGTCTGGTGTCAAAGTTAATTTGATAATTAAGAATGTATATTTAAATGAAATAGTGTAGTCTATTGAAACTATAAGCTAATGTCGCCATATCTAAAGTTATGATGTTCCTATCACTGCAGAGGAGACCATTTTATTCGCAGGTTGGTCCTACCTATACAGCACCCAAAACTAGTTGGGTTCCTTGGGCTATGGCTTCTACAGTAGCGGGGGAAAGAGCTGATTTTTCAAAACGATACGTATCTGTGAATGAGCCTGTTATTCCTGTTGACTGGCTCCATGCTAACCTTAAGGATCCTAATTTGAAGGTACCTGACTTGACACACTTGAAAAGTTTGTTACCTGACTTGACACACTTGAAAAGTTTGCTCTTTCTTCTTCTTTCTAGTGTTCTTCATCTTTAGTTGTGCGGGATGACTTTAGCTCATCTGTCTCTCTCTTGCTCTCAATATTTCTCTTTTTCTCTGTGTTTGTGCGTATATTTATGATATAAACTTTCAACCTGGTCCTGTAAGCACAGTGTATATTTTATGTCTACGAAATTTATATAAGTTGTCTCTATGGTAATCCTTTTATGATATAAGAATTTGTTACCCAATTCTTCTTTCATACATTACCTTCAGATTCTTTGTTTTTGTATTTATCCATTGTTTATCTCATTCAGGTGTTGGATGCATCTTGGTACATGCCTGATGAGCAAAGGAATCCAATTCAAGAGTATCAGGTTTTAAAATTGACCTTTTTAATCTCCTGTAAATTGTCATAAATTCTAAATTCAACTCGTTGACATCCTGGAAAATGTTGGTTATGTTATTTCTGAGATATACTCCATTCATTCCTTTCTTTACTGTAAGTCTTCATGTTTGCTGTAATATATGCATTGTTAGCTTCACCTGTGATTCCTGTTAGTTAATTTTAATCTGTTCACCTTTGTAGGTTGCTCATATTCCTGGTGCCCTTTTCTTTGATGTTGATGGAATTTCAGATCGAACCACAAAAGTGAGATATTTTTCTTTTGTTTTCTTTTATTTGCTCCTTTACCCTGTAGGCTGTTTTTTTTCTTTCCTATTTATTTCTGTTAAAACTTTAAATCTTTCATGTAAGCTTCAGTGAGCTATAAATTTAGAGTTCATCCATTGTTAGCTTCACCTCTGATCACTGCAAGTTTTGTTTCACAGAGTCAGTTGTGCCATTGATTCTTTGCTATTTCAAAGCTATTCTATAAATTCTATGGTCTCCTATCTCCTTTCTCCCTCCTTTTTTTTTTTTAATGATGTAGAAAATTTGACCTGTATCAGTTACCACACATGTTGCCATCGGAGGAAGCCTTTGCCGCTGCTGTTTCTGCTCTTGGCATCGAGAACAAAGATGATCTAGTAGTATATGATGGGAAGGGGATATTCAGTGCTGCTCGTGTGTGGTGGTGAGTTTTGTATTGTCATTAAACATTGAACTCCTCTTATGTTAATCACTTTTTTTTTGTGTCCTTTTTGTTGGGTATTTAAACTAATATGCTTGGTTATCCAATGAAAAGGATGTTCCGAGTTTTTGGGCATGACAGAATCTGGGTTTTAGATGGAGGGCTACCAAGATGGCGTGCGTCAGGATATGATGTTGAATCTAGTGCTTCTGGTGATGCAATTTTGAAAGCAAGTGCTGCGAGTGAGGCCATAGAGAAAGTGTATCAGGGACAGACAGTAAGTTCTTTCTCCCAGCTTCTGGTGTCTTATGTTGCATGTATGCTAATCAAATCTAAATTGTTATGTAGGTTGGGCCAATTACATTTCAGACGAAGTTCCAGCCACATCTTGTATGGACTCTTGAACAGGTTGGGTTCATCATATCTTGAATCTCAATATCTGTTTTAGTAGTAAAACAGTGGAGATGCATTTCTGAAATATTATTTCTGAAGTGGTTATTTACGTTAGGTTTCTGAAGGTTTTCGATTAAAATCTTTCATACTATTCGTGACCATTCACCTGTAATAAATGAGTGGTCGAGCATTTTTTTTCTTTTTTTTTTTTACTAAGGTGACAAACATGTTTTGAAGTATATAATTTACTGCATATCTGTTTTGTCCACAATTCAACCATTTACTTTCCAGGTTAGAAGAAACACCGAGGAAAGGACTCACCAACACGTAGATGCTCGATCAAAAGCCAGGTATTCTTTGGATGGAAATAAAAGTTTGAGTGCTAGTCCCCAAAATCTATAGCATGACATTCTTGGATTTGATGGAGGGTTTGATCTTGCAGGTTTGATGGAACTGCAGCAGAACCTAGGAAGGGGATAAGAAGTGGTCATGTACCTGGAAGCAAGTGCATACCTTTTGGTCAGGTATAATATTTGGATGATAACTTACAGAAAGATACATGCTTTTAAGACCTTGTATTCAGACTGTCTCTTCCCCTGTTGCTGTTAAATCAAGATTTACTTGGTTTATCAAACAAGCGTGGCGTTTCTTTGCAGTTGTTGGAAGGTTCACAGACACTCTTACAAGCAGATGAGCTGAAAAAACGATTTGATCAAGAAGGTAAGCCTTCTTTTATTAAATGTTAAATAGTTTATCTTAAACTAACATCTGTTGAACTAGGTAGTTTTTGTTTACTTCATTACAGGAGCTACTAGTAGTGGTTGATAGATAAATCTTATTTCATAAACCTTGTCTCCGTTTACATATTGCTGATAGGCATCATTATAGTAGATATCAGCAAGTCAACATTTAGAAGTTTGATATCAGCAAGTCAACATTTAGATGTTTGATATCAGCAAGTTAACATATTATATTGAACATTCATTATCTGCATTCTAACTTGCAATACAATGAAACACATGGCACATGCCTCTCTTTCTCTTTGTGTTAACACACTTTTCCATAGAGGATTGTAGCTTCCTCAAACTTAAATGCTATATTTGGATGAGTGAAAAAGCAAGTTTGTTAACATAGAAGTAACTTCTTTGTTTCACTGCCGAGGTTTCTATATATTAACCGAGCTTTTAGATGTTTGTTAAATTAGGTGTGTGCTTTCCATTGAACATATCTAGTTGCCTGATGATCCTCATCTGCTACTGCAGGCATCTCCTTGGAAAGCCCTATTGTTACTTCATGTGGAACTGGTGTAACTGCTTGCATTCTTGCTCTGGTACATCACTCTCTCTCTCTCTCTCTCTCTCTAACTACACACACACACACACACATGCACACATACACATACACATGCATATCTACATAATCATTTACTTTCTTTTTCATTTCATTGAACAACCAAACATAAGACTGATCGGTCATGGTTCATCTATTGCATCTGTTTCTTATCCTAGTTCTAAAACTTCCTATTTACTTCCCTTTCAAGGTTAGTTTTATGCATGAGTTTGGTGATGCATTCATGCAACTCTTAGGAATAAGAGAAGGGAAAGAATAAACAAATGATTGAAAAGACTGCTGGAAGAAGTTTGTAGCATCTACACATTTCTTAAGTATGCTAAAAGCATATTCTTTTTTTTTTACTATATATTTCATTAGAAACCATAGTTGCTGTTTAAAAACATGTGTATGTTCTTTTTTCAAATGAATAAAGTCTAATACTGATGTTTTTGAGTGTCAGGGTCTTCATCGACTTGGGAAGCCAGACGTCGCAGTGTATGATGGATCTTGGACTGAATGGGGAGCAAATCCTGATACACCTGTGGACACTACCACCATAAAAGAAGAGTAACATCATAAACTCAGTGTGCAACATGAACAATGTGGAACTGGAACCTTTAAATTTTAAAGATGTTGTATAGAGAATAATCATTGAGTTGGTCCCTTCTGTAAGTCTTTGTTATTATTGTTGAATTGACAGTTTTTATCATATTATTGGACAGTGCCTCTTGTTCTGATTGTCAAAAGTATTTGTCAAATAGAGCCTTCTGTTTGAATTCAAAAGAGAGTGATATTTTGATAGGGAACATATCTAAAACAGAGCAGCTATGAACATATCTAGAATAATGTTATGATTACCCTGCGGACCACCAAGAAGAAAAATGAATTTGAATCTGGCATTTCTCATACTAAAACAATTTTTGAATCAGTTTGTGCAGTTTATAAATGTGTAGAACATGGCAATTGAGGTATTCAAACTCAGATCTTTAACCTACTCTGACATTGTAATTAGAAAATGGTGCATGAATGTTTCTTTAAATATATTTAAAAATAACTTATACACAGCAAATGATCGCGTGGCCTAATGGATAAGGCGCTCGCCTCCGGAGCGGGAGATTGTGGGTTCGAGTCCCATCGCGATCGTTCCTATTCTCCTTTCCTTTTGAATTTTTCTGTGGTTGGGCCTCGCTTGTTGTTTCGGCCCATTAGGTTTGCCCAAACAATACGGATTGGGCCCAAATGCAATCTTTCTTTCTTATATCCCATAGGCCCATATTTACTTTTCTGTTAATTCCACTTTTAAATAAATAAAAAGCTCGTATAAAATATTCCTACCCCACAATTTCACCCAAATATAAATAAATATATGCACATTTACTCTTGAACTTATTCATCCATTAATCACGAAAACACGAAAACAGCTCAAGTGAAAATTCCAAAAATTCACTTATTCCATTTAACAATAAAATCATTGATCTTTTCAAATACAAGTTATTCTAGAATTACTACATTTCATTCAGAAAAACATATAGTCAATTTTGTCAATGAGTTACAAAAGGAAAATGAGTATTGAGAGTTTTTAAATTGTCAGTTCCAACATTTCCTGAACAAGAATACAAGTATTGGAGCCAATTGTCGGTTCAACATCTGAATTTTGCAACAGCTCCACTTCTCAACTGGTAGTTTACTACAAAACTCTTCCACTGTCACCAACTCTTCCCTGGACACCATTAACAACATGAATAAGAAAATGTGTGTTCAATCATATAAGCTCTAACACACCAAAAAAAAAAAGAAAAGAATTTGCTATTACATTTCTACATATATGTGGGTGTAGAAAGATGTTCTCTGTTTATGCAGTCATAACTCACAATAAAACCCATTCCATCTAATTCATTCTAACAATTGTCGAAAAAGATTTTTACTACCAGCTTGAAGATATATGACCCTTTTTTTTTTCCGAGAGAATGGGAATAATCTTAATCAGCCTGATGCCTTCTCATGGGAATTTACATGTATAAATGAAATAAAATAATGGATTTATAAAAATATAATCCAGCTGAGTCAGAAGTATTACCGACCACCGGGATGCCCCACATAAACCACTAAACTGATTAGTCCTCCAGGCATTAGGATTCCAATTGCAGCATTCAATGCTTCTGCTGTTGTCTGTGACTCTGTGATTATTGTTTTGTTACCACCAGGAAGATAGCCTAAGTTGAAAGCAACAAGCCTGAAGAACATTCAAAGGCATCAAACTCTGCCTTAATGTTTTTGTCTTTCTTTTCTCCTCTATAAAATGCAGTAACAAGTATTGTGAAATTTGAATTACAGTGACTACCTCACTGAGGTATCCTCTGGAAGAACTTCTGCCATTGTACTGTGACATCTTAGGAAAAGCTTTACAAGTTCTTTCTGGAGAAAAGTAACAGATTGTAAATTTGAGATCGAAGACATATAAATCAATACATACTTGCATATAAAGAGACCTAGTTGCTGCTTTTGTGCATTAGACAGCAATGTTATTTTCAGTCAACTAAAGTTCAATGTATAAATTATAACCACCAAACATTGCAATACCACAGGGAGATATATTTAAGCTCATTTTCTGTTGTTAATATGATATGCTCTCATGCTAAATTATTATCTTTCTTCTTTAGATACAACAGAAAACTAGAGATAAAGGTGTGTGATAGAGAAAAAACCTCAGTTGGATTGACTGACTCTTCCAGCAAAGAAGCAGCACTCCCCAAGGCTTCCTTCTGAATATCAAACCCATAAACACGACCCTGCCCAGATTCATCAGCAACCATTTTGAGCATTGCTAAGGTATCATAGCCATTGCCGCAAGTGGCATCAATGACCGTATCTCCTTTTCGGACAACACGTTCCCATACCCTATACGAATTGGAAAAGGATACCAATGTTCAATGTTAAAGTAGAACACCACCACCACTTAAATGAAAAAGCAACATTATGAATGCAAATGCATCAGTTTGTAGACTCAACGCTCAAAACCTGCCTTAAAACCTTGATGAATTGCCAATTTGATGTGGATATAGATTCATAAAAACCTAGTCAAGCTCATATACAACATAAAGGAATAGATTTTGGTTTAAAAACAAGAAAAGGAAAAGTAATTGAAACTTAGTAGATTAAGGCTATCAACCACTTCCCTTTTTCTACGACCTATGTAAAACCCATTTGCCCTTAAAAAATCAGAAGGAACCACAGCATTGCTAATAATATGAAAAAACAATACTACTTTTGAAAGTTGAAATGGAATTTCTTATGCCAAAGTCTTCATAGTAGTAGAACAATGACGCAGCCAAGGCACTTGGAAAAGGGATATGGATCCAGTTCTATTCCATTGAGTACAGTGTATACCAGAAAGAACAGCTAACCCATAAATATGGTCATTCACATCAAATCCAGCAAATTTCCAGAGAATAAAGGCACTCGTGATAATGTCATCCAATTGGAAACAGAGAAGAGATAGAGATTAAAACACAAGTCTAACAATAAACATTAAGATGAAATAAAGCAAACACAGTTGATATGTATAAAACTTTTTAAAGACTCAAATTCACAGGTGCATGTAAATAAGTGATTAAAAATATGTACTTCAGGAAATGAGCCATTGAAGTTCATACAAGTGAGCGACTTCTGTGGCCTTCTTGTTGCCGAAGATATAACTCAACAAAACATCCTCCAATCCTTTTCACAGCATTCACATCATAATTAACAATTTGCGAATATAATGATCATAAACCACAACAATAACAATAATCATCCAGTCCTACTTAGCTATGCATGAACATTCACAATATAATTAAGAATTTGACTTAACAATGATCATAAACCACAACAACATACATTCAGTCCTACTTATGCAGCTATGCTTAAATTTATGGATAAAAATAACCATAATATTTTTAAGTTTGTTATTCTTTTTTCTAAACTCATTTTAAATTTAGAACTATCAAAAACCTAAATTTTGAACAGTCCCATCAACTCCAACACACCACATAAGAAGTAAAAAATGCAGTTTCGTTCTGGGAAGAGATGCACGAAGAAAAAAAAAATAAAAAAAAATTATTTAACAAACTGTGTATCACTTTCACCTAAGAATCACTAAAGCCCATAAAAAATAACAGCTTTAATAATAGCTTTCTTACACTTACAGTTCTATGCATCCATTATAGTTGCCTACTTTTTTCATTCTTTCTTTACAAAAATGTAACTTGCTTTCATTTCCCAATTGTTTGATAGGCAAACGAAAAAGAATATATGAGAATGAAGAGAAGGGTACCCGAAAAAGGTGGGTCTTGTGGGATTGAAGCCGAAGGGAAAGCGTCAGTAGTTCGAGAAGTGGAAGCGGCTGACGCCTGCAAAACGGTGCGCTTGAAGCGGCAAGAGAAGACATTTCTGGGACGAGATGTGTTGAGTATGTTTCTTGTAGATGAAATCAGGAGCTTCTGGCCTAAATTTGTCACCCCAGAGAGACATTTCAGTGACTGCATTCCTCCCACCCGTTCACTCGCTTTGTTTCCTCCACTTGGTCTACGTAGCTTGGGCAAATTATACGGACTACCCCTGATCTAGGGGTAAATACAGCCGGCGCAATATTAAAATTATATAAATATTAAAGTTAACATTGGTTGATTAATAAAATATTTATTTTATCTTTAAATATAATTATAGTTATATAAAATAACTTATATATCTCTGAATAATTATAAAGATATCTAAAATAATTATACATATAGACCAATTAAAAAATAACACATAACACTATAAAAATACATTAATTAATAATTAATTTAAAATTTTAAAATAGGATATAATTACACTAATAGCATATAAAATATATATAATTTAAATAATCTTTTTTTCTTTTCTTTCCTTTTTGTTTTTTACTCTTCTCAATCCCTTTTCTTCCTTCCCTTTTCTTTTATTTATTTTTCTTTCTCTTCTCCACTCCTTCTTCTTTCCTTTGTTTTTCCATTTTTTTTCCTCTTACTCTTCTTCCTGTTCTTTTTCTTTTTCTTTTTCCTCTTCTCAACCGCTTCTTCATCGTTTCCTTTTTTTTTCTTTCTCTTTCCCGTCTATTTTTCTTCTTGCTTTTCTTTTTCAATTTTGCAATTGTCATCTCCATCCAGATTGAAAGTCCAGTGCAGCTCATTGTCATCGCTCACTGCTTGCCATCGAAATCGCTTGCTACCAAGTCTCCATCCGCTACCGTCCATCCAGATCAATTTTCTTTTGTTCCATCAAACTTGAACCGTAAAAAAAAATAAAAAAAGAGAAGAAGGCAGTTTGGATTTGAAAGCCAACATCAATGTAGGAATTTATGAATGAGTAGTTGAAGGGTTCGTGGCTTGAAACAGAGAAGAAAATAGAGTAAAGATTTAATTTTTCCCTTTTGTCTCACCCTTGCTGTTAATCTCTTTGAAATCCAATGGAAACTGTTTTAAGGTGCAAGCTTTCATCAGAAAAAATAATAAACTCACTAGCTGGAATTGAATAATGGTGTTCCTAAATTGGATTGGGATATATGGAGTGTAGGCTATCTGGGTTGCTTTGCAGGTTGTAAGAAGGAAAATAGAGAGAGAAAGAGAAGAGGGACGACGAAAAAAAAAACAGAGAAGAAAAAGAAAAAAAATAAAATAAAAGAGGAAAAAAAATTATATATTTTTTATGCCACATGGTGAGGAGGAGATAAACAAAGAACGAAAAAAAAAAACTTTGCCACGTGTTATATAACTGATTTTTTTTAGTTTTAAATAAGGATAGAAAGATTTATATGTTCTTTTAATTGCTAAAGTTAATAGATTTAAACTAATGATAAATGAGATTATAAATGAAAAATAATATTATTAAGGTCTATCTATATTTAGGTTAAATTTCAGGGGAGATTAACGATATTAATACAGCTTTAACGGTAAGTGGGCTGGACTGACTGCCGAGTGTGGATCTATATACCCCACTTTGTCGACCAAATAGACCCCCATTTTTTGACTAAGCTACTTATAATTTGGTTAACCTGTTCTAGTTTTCTTTGTTAATGTTGGTTTTCTGGTCCAATAAGAAATGTTTATGGTTGCTATTTACTTTGTTAATTATTCTCTAACGGTGAGCTTCGTGCAACACATAGCTTGCGGAGGTTTCCCAGCTAGCGTTAACTAAGAGCATAGAACTTCACGTTTTTGCTGGTTGCAATAGAGGCTTGAGAGCTTTACTTCATTTTTGAATCCATGGCAGCGGAAGTGGTGGGTGGAGCTCTCCTCTCGGCTTCCCTTCAGGTGTTGTTTGAGAGGATGGCTTCTCGGGAGGTCCTCGATTTCATCCGTGGTGAGAAACTCAATCATGGGTTACTCAAAAAGTTGAAGATTAAGTTATTGTCAGCTAATGCAGTAGTCAGTGATGCCGAGGAGAAGCAAATATGTCGCCCGGCTGTGAGGGATTGGCTTGTTGAACTCCAAGAAGCAAATTTATGAAGCAGACGACTTGGTGTATGATATCAATACTGAAGCTTAATTTGCGATGCAAATTGGAAGGTGAATATGGAAGTAGCTCAAGTCATAGGGTACTGAACCTCATCTCTACTACGTACTCTACATTTAGCAAACAAGTAGAACGAAAGATAGATGAGATAATTGATAGATTGAAATTTATTTTGGAGCACAAAGATGCACTTGGTTTGAAAGTAGGTGTTCTATACAGACTTTCAAAAAGATTATCATCAACTTCTTTGGTAAATAAATCTGGTGTCTATGGCAGGGAAGCTGATAAAGAGGCTATCTTTGAGCTGTTGCTATCTGATTGACTTAGTGGTGGCAAAATATATGTAATTCCCATAGTAGGCATGGGTGGTATTGGGGAGACCACTCTTGCTCAAATCATTTACAAGGATATTGATGGTAGGGAAATGAAGAAACCTTTTGACTTCAAACTATGGGTTTCTGTGTCAAATGAGTTTGATGTGTTCAGAAAAACAGAACAAATTGCAGAGAGAGTCACTTCTCAGACTTTTAGTGTCAAGGATCTGGTTCTACTTCAAGTAAAATTGGAGGAAACTTTGAAAGGGAAAAAGTTTTTTGCTTGTTCTCGATGATGTTTGGAATGAGGATTATCTTGTGTGGGATGAGTTGAGAAAGCCTTTTGAATCTGGGGCATATGAAAGTAAAATCATTGTTACAACTCGCAATGAAAGTGTTGCATTAGTCATGCAAACAGTTCCATCTTATAAGCTAAAGCCAATGTGTGAGGAGGATTGTTGGGAATTATTTGTAAAACATGCCTTTGATGGTGTAGATCCATGTGCCCATCCCATCTAAAATTAGAAGAAATTGGCAAGCAAATTGTTGAAAAGTGCAAATGTCTTCCTCTAGCAGTGCAGTCACTTGGAAGTCTCCTACGTCATCAACTAAATCCAGAGGAATGGAAGAAGATACTAAACAGTGCAATATGAGAGTTGCCCAAAGAGAAAAACAACATTCTTCCTGCTTTATGATTGAGCTTGTTATTTCTACTACCATATCTAATAGAACAGGTTATAAAATCTATTGTATTTCACACGCTACGAGATAGGAAACTAACTAGATCAATTCTAAATATTCAGACTATTATAAAAAATAAAATTGAAATTAACAATTGTAATACAGAACCTGTTGAACACGAGTTGAACCTTTTTGATTGAAGTTGATATTGCTCGAGGCCTGTGTATAACACAGTGTCTTTAAGACAATTCCGCTCCTCACTATGCTGTGATTCCTGTAGCAGTTGTCTTACAACAAACTCATAGGAATTAAGAATTTTGCACATTTAAAATTCCTCTCCATGAATTGTTGAATTCCTTTGCTCTATCACATTACTGACTGAACATTTTTTTTTCCAGTGTTAAATGATGTAGAAAAATAGAACTTTTTAAAACACTAAAAGTTACATAATTATGGCATTAAACTATGCCATTAACTTCCATAATTAAAATTTTTCAAAAACAGAAAAGTTAAAATAAATTTCAATTCATTCACATTTAAAACGTTTAAAATTCCAATAGAGCTATCGATATCTACCTTCACATCTTAAGCCGTGTTTTGCTTATTGCTCAATATGCCCCAAAAGTTATCGAATTAATAAAGAAGATTTGATAAGGTTGTGGATGGCAGAAGATCTTTTACAGCCTCAGAAAAAGAAGAGGAAAGAAGAAGTTGGAGAGGAGTACTTTCAGGACCTACTTTCAAGATCATTATTTCAATCATCAATAAGTGCTTCAGATGGTTCATTTTGTTATATCATGCATGACCTTTTCAATGATTTAGCTACGTCTATACATGGAGAGTTTTGTTTGAGGTTAGATGATAGTGACCCGTATTGAGAGAATTTCAAGAAAATTGTATTGAATATTCTATCTATTACATAAAGCTGTCTGCCTTTTATAAATAACAGAGCAAAACGAAAACCAAATAGAAAACCATCAGTAACAGTAGTAGAAACTAGAAGAAGCTAACTACAACCAATGAAACAATGACAACTGTACAAGAGAGTAAAATTATAGTTTCTAATACTCCCCCTCAAGGTGGCCGGTGAATGTCAAGAACAGCCATCTTGGATAACAATGGAAACAAAGTGGTAGCTGGCAAGGCCTTAGTGAAGACAATAGCAAGTTGATGTTGGGTACGAATAGGAAGAAGTTTAAGAAAACCTGCTATAATTTTATCCCGAACAAAATGGCAATCTATTTCGATATGCTTTGTACGCTCATGGAAGATGGGATTAGTAGCAATGTGTACTGCAGCTTGATTATCACAGAAAAGCAAAACTGGGTCAGAAGAAGAGACCTGAAAATCCTTTAACAATTGATGAAGCCAAATAAGCTCACTGGTTGTGGAAGTAAGAGCACGATACTCTGTTTCAGTAGAAGAACGTGAAATAGTAGTTTGCTTCTTGGCTTTCCAAGAAATCATAGAGTCACCAAGAAACACACAAAATCCTGTCACTGATTTCCATGAATCTAAACAAGAACCCCAGTCAGAATCTGAGAAAGCTCTAAGCTGGAAGGATGAGGATGCAGAAAAAAACAAACCTTGGCCAGGAGTAGCTTTCAAATACTGAAGAAGATGATGAGCTGCATCGAGGTGAGGCTTGCGAGGATTAGACACAAACTGACTCAACTTATGAACTGCAAATGTAATGTCGAGTCGAGATATTGTTAAGTACAATAAACGACCAACCAACCGTCTGTAAGAAGAAGCATCAAGAAGAAGATCACCATCAAATGAGCTAAGTTGAGCTTTGGAATCCATAGGCAAAGAAGTTGGTTTACAAGCAAGAAAACCAGTATCTTCAAGGAGCTGTAAAGTATAATGGTGTTGAGATAAAAACAACTCTTTAGTAGATCTAGCAATTTCCAAACCGAGAAAGTATTTTAATGAACCAAGATCTTTAAGTTTAAATTGACTGTGAAGAAACCGTTTTAAATCCTCAATAGCATTCAAATCTGAGCCTGTGATAATAATATCATCAACATATACCAACAAAGCAACAAAGGAAGAACCACTGCCCTTAGTAAATAGTGAGTAATCAGACTTGGATTGGTTAAATCCATGAAGCACAAGAGCTTGGGAAAATTTTGAGAACCATTGTCTAGATGCTTGCTTTAACCATAAATTGATTTATGTAACCGACAAACAAGTTTCTCCCCCTTACTATCTAGTTTCGCATGCTCAGAATAACCCAATGGCATATCCATATAAACCTCCTCAAATAAATCGCCATTTAAAAACGCATTATTAACATCCAGTTGAATGAGAGACCAACCTTTAACAGTAGCTATGGCAAGAAGCAGTTTGACAGTGACTAACTTTGCTACAGGGGAAAAAGTTTCAATGAAGTCCAACCCCTCTTGTTGCGTATACCCCTTAGCCACCAAACGTGCTTTATACCTCTCAATAGTTCCATCGGATTTATATTTTATTTTATAAATCCACTTGCTACCGATTGAATGTTTCCCTTTAGGAAGAGGTTGAATGGACCATGTGTTATTAGACTCCATAGCTTCCAACTCAGTAGTCATAGCATCTTTCCAATGTTGAAACTGAATGGCTTGGTGGAAAAATTGTGGTTCATAATTGGAAGAGACATTTAAGAGATAAACACAATGAGAAGATGAAAGGGCTTGATAAGAAATGTATTTTTCTAAAGGATATGGAGACTGAGAAATTGGCTGAGTAGTATGTGATAGCAAGTTACAATGAAAATCATGCAAATAAGAAGGAGGTTTTATAACTCTGGAAGTCCGTCTAACAGGAGGAATATGTTGAGCAGCGGAATCAACAATAGAGTTTTGACTGGAAGGAGAATGAGGAGCAATGTCCAAATTTGAACTAGAATCAACAACATCAGATAAAGGCAAATCACATGTTGGTATAGGCAAAACCAAGTCTGGAAAAGGATCCACAACTTCAGCGGGATGAGATATGGATTGAAAGGGAAACAAGTGCTCATGAAAAACCACATCTCGAGAGATAAAGAATGATTTTGAAATAATGTCATAAAGCTTGTACCCTTTGATATCGGGTGGATAACTAACAAATATACATGCTGTAGCTCGAGGATGGAACTTGGTTCTATGAGAAGGTAATGTAGATGCAAAACATAAGCTTCCAAACACCCTAAGATAACCATAATCAACCGGCAATCCATAAAGAAGTTGATAAGGGGTTTGATGATGTAATAAAGGTGATGGAGTCCTGTTAATCAGATAAGTAGCAGTGAGAACACACTCCCCCCAAAACTGAATAGGAACATGAGATTGGAAGTAAAGAGCCCGAGCCACATTAAGAAGGTGTTGATGCTTTCTTTCCACCACAGAATTTTGCTCAGGACGCTCAACATAAGAAAATTGATGCAACACGCCTTTCGAGCTAAAAAAATCTGTGAATTGCAATTCGGGTGCATTATCAGATCTAAATGTCTTAATCACCTTGTGAAATTGAGTCTCAATAAGAGAGAAAAACTTAGGTATAATGAATTGAACGTTAGACTTCTGTTTCATGAGGAAAACCCATGTGAACCTAGTGCAATCATCAACCAAAGTGAGAAAATACCGATAACTAGTATGTGTCGGCACATGATATGGACCCCATATATCACAATGAATTAAGTCAAAGGCATTCAGAGACATATTATTGTTGGAGACAAAAGAAATCCTTCTTTGTTTAGCAAGGGGACAAATGGTACAAAGAGTATTCTTATGATCAATCCAAGCAAATTTCAATTTGTCCTTCAACAATTCTAATCTTTTAAAAGATAAATGGCCAAGTCTATTATGCCAAGTTTGTGAAGTCACAATATTTGCTGTCGAATTACAAGTACAACTTGTCTTTAAACCACTTCCATGTTTAGCTGAACCACTTTTAGTGGAAAGAAAAGATGCAACATCGATCACATAAAGATCAGCCACCTTTCTACCCTTGCCAATCATCTTCAAGCTGTGCAGATCCTGAATAATACAAGAATCTGTAAGAAATCTCACATGCAGAGATGATTCCTTGGTTAATGAGCTTACAGATAACAAATTAAACTGGAACTGTGGAACATAAAGAACATCATGCAACGTCAATGATGGTGTGAGTTGAACAGATCCAGTAAACTGAACAGGTATACGATTGTTGTTGGGCAAGGTCACAAAGGCATTCGAGATTGGAACCATGGTGTGAAACATTGACTGATCAAAGCATATATGACTTGTGGCACCCGAGTCAACTATCCAATATCTAAGAGAATGAAGGGTGGGGTGATGAGAAACAGAAAAAAAAATACCTGATGTGTGAGTTGAAGTCATATCAGCTTCGGTATTAGCTTTGGCAGAACTCAAATGAGTGTTTAACATTGATAATAGATGTTGATATTGATTAGGATTCAATGTCTGAACAAAGCTTTCAACATTCCCTTGATTATGATCAGAAGAAAAGTTTGAAACCTGATTTGACGAAGTAGCAACAACTTGACTTGAAGAATTGAATTTTTGCTTTGATTTATAACCAGGAGGATAACCATGAAGTTTGTAGCACTTATCAATTGTATGTCCAGAATATCCACAATGAGTACAAATTGGACGATCTTTCTTTTGTCCTTTACCATAAAACTAGCCATTATTATTAGATAGATTTCCTTCATTTTTAACAGAAAAAGCCATGGAATTATTTCCAGCAAAACTTCCAATTGGGACATTAACACTCCTATGGTGTTCCTCTTGAGAAACAAGTGCAAATACCTTGTTAATAGGTGGGATAGGATCCATGAGAAGTAACTGTCCACGAATTTGAGCAAATGAATTATTAAGTCCCATAAAAAATGACATTACATACTCAATCTGATAATGATCAGCCAAATCCTTGGTACCTCCACAAGTACACTCTCCACATGAACATGCTGGCCTATAGTTACTGAGTTCATCCCAAATAGTTTTCAGCTTAGTAAAATAAGCACTTACAGTAAGTTGACCTTGAGTAAGATTCATCAATTCACGCCTCAATTGGAAAATACGAGGTCCATTCCTCTGTTGAAATCTCTCTTTGAGATCCTTCCAAATTTCATAAGCGGAAACAAAGTATATAACACTGGCAGATATCTCCTTCGAGACAGAGTTGAGGATCCAAGAAATAACCATGTTATTATTGCGAATCCATGGGTTAAGAAGAGGATCATTACCTTTTGGTTGTAAAATTGATCCATCAATAAACCCTAACTTGTTCTTTACTGACAAAGAAATCACCATAGCTCTGCTCCATGAGGCATAATTGTCACCTGTCAGCGGTTGAGAAACCAGGACAAGACCTGGATTGTCTGAGGGATGAAGGTAATAAGGATTTGATCCATCATCAATGGCGGAATTGCTCACCGATGAAGAAATAACCGATCGCGACAAATCTCCTATCGCCATGGAAAATCAGAAACGAGGATCGAAAAGAAGACTGATTCCAAGAAATGTTCACGGAAACCAAAAAGAAACAAAACAATGGCATGCAAAGAAGAAGAAAGCCCACTATAGCTCTGATACCATATTGAGAGAATTTCAAGAAAATTGTATTGAATATTCTATCTATTACATAAAGCTGTCTGCCTTTTATAAATAACAGAGCAAAACGAAAACCAAATAGAAAACCATCTGTAACAATAGTAGAAACTAGAAGAAGCTAACTACAACCAATGAAACAATGACAACTATACAAGAGAGTAAAATTATAGTTTCTAATAACCCGTATAACATTCCAAGCAAAATTCTTTATTTGTCACACGTGGAAGGCTTCATAAAGGACTTGAAGAATGAAGATTTCTATGGAGTTAAGAGTTTGCGCACCTTATTCTTATCATCAGAATATTGTCATTATGAACACACTTGCAGTCGAACAATTTAATACTAGCAAAATTGTTGGGAACAATGACATGCTTGAGAGTGCTATCTTTAAATGGATGCCCTATCATGGAGTTGCCAGAGTCAATTGGGAACTTGAAGCTTTTAAGGTACCTGAATTTACTAGGACTGGAATTTTCGAGATACCTGGTACAATTTGTACTTTGTACAATTTGCAGATACTACTTTTATCTAGATGTGATAAACTTATGCTGTTGCCATCCAACATTGGAAGGTTAGTAAACTTGCGCCATCTTGACATTACATCCACAGATTTAACAGAGATGCCTCCATTTGCTTTGATGAAAACATGCTTCTTTTTATAGTTTTCAATTTGTGAGATATTCTAAGCTAGTTCTTTGCAATCAGGGATGAAAAGGTTGAACTGCCTGTAACAAAATATAACCTTTGTCTTAATAATTATGGGCATTGTATTTGACATATTGCAATTCTGCATTTCCAGCTTCAACTATTACCTCACCGTGCTTAATTGTTGGAAGGGTCTTATGGCCGTTTCTACCACAGTTTTGAGGACCATCTTGATTTAGTCTATCCTGAGATGTTGTGGTGTGTCTCCTAATAATTTAGCTGACGTGTTGTTTTTCATAAACTAAAAAATAGATCTGAAATGGCAATTATTTTTGTGTGTTTGTCTAATTTGGAGCTGAGGAGAATAACAAGGAGAAGGTGCCCTGATGAATCTATATATTCTAATTAAATTGCATGCTACTATTGGATTGTACTATTGTTGCTTCTATTATGACTAACAGTATCTGGGACTAGAGTTGTAACAGGAGTATCCCTGAAAGCATCAAAAGCATGTTGTTTTTGGTTTGGTAATTGTTGACCTGGGATCATGAAGTTTGTGTCGCTCTAGATTGTGGATAACTTCGGTGTGATCATTCTATAAGAATTTATGCATGACGTGTCATGGGAATTTTGAATTAAGTTAGAGATTGTATTTAAATTCTCATCTTATTTTGTTCTTTACCAATCATTTTAATTGTCATCTTATTTCTGTTTCAGCATTTTGTTGCTAAAATTTTCTTTTGCCAATTCGCATGTTGATCCTGTTCGTGTAAACCATGCATGAATATCATTTGTCGCTATTTAGGACCTTTTAGCTATGTCCATATGTATTTCCATAAACAGATTAACTTCTGCTAGTAGTTAGTTTTATATCTATAGGTGAATGAGACCTACTGATGCACCATTTGGAATGACAAGTATATACAATAAATTCTTATTGTACCTAGGTGATGTGTTACTGTTTCAACACTCTCCTCGTTTGAAAGATATCAAAATTGGCTCACTTATATGATATCGAAATTGGTTCACTTTTAGGTGCCCAGATTGGGGTAAAATATAGAGAAAAGTGGTGTCCTTACAAGTATGTTCTGTGTATCCAAATAAATATAAATAGACAAGAAAAAATTGAGAGAATAGAAAAATTATTTCATTGAAAAAACTTGCACAAAAATATAATAATAATAAGCTGCTAACAAATATACCATGCTATATTAGCATTGAACAAAAAAAAAAAAAAAATTCTAAAGCAAAGAACAAACTTTACGCGGGAAAAAAAAACGCAGCACACAAATTTTCCAGTGCCTCCTAGATAAAACTATTTAAAAGTAAAAACCTAATAGAAAAAAAATTCTATTTAAATAAAACTATCTAATAAATAATAATAATAATAATGAAAAGATAAGTTGAATAAGAAAAAAAAAAAAAACTCTTTTACTTTGCAAGAAAATATCACACAAATTCCAACATCAATGCTTGAAATTTCATGGTTTAGATTTCTTGGATTTCACCACTTCCAAAAGAGGTGTCTTCTGCTGTCTATCGACTTCTTGAGTTCCACTGCTTTCTCCGTTCCATTGATCCCACATTACTTCACGAAAGCCAATCACAATCACCACCGCTCCAATTACACTGAAAGGACAGAAAGAAAACAGGTTGGTGAGTTCATTATGACTTTCATTTTGGAAAAAAATTCTTTTTCACTGCTGCTCTCACTGTATCATAATTCATGAGGTCAGATGAAATCTCTTGGAGAAAAGCAGGGTTTGTCCATTAAAAAATTTTGAATTGGCCTTTTCTTTGTATCCTGATTCATGTTTTTAACTAATGAGCATGCATGTTTGCCAAAGTTTCATGATCTTCATGAAACTGCCAAAGATTTTAGAACTAGAAATAAGAATTTGTCCATTCTTTCATTCACTAGATTTTTCTACTGGAAGACAATGCCCTTGTCTTTCCTACTGGCCCTTTGAAGAAATGAAAAGTTATTATATATGTTAGAAATGAATGAAAGAGAGACAGATACATATCTACCTTAATAGATGAAGAGTGTCGCCTAAGAAAACAACACTCATCAAGGCAGCAATAGCAACCCCAAAAGGTGTAAACATGGCCACAAACAATGGCCCTTTCTTCTGTATGCACCGCATTTGCACATAAAATGTTATCACACTTCAGATGATACCCGTGAAAGTTTACTTTAAAATATAAGCATTTTGTAACTGGAAATGCAATTCAACAGATGATAGACTAATGGAAAAATTAAGCATCCGAAATAGGATTAAAACAATGAAAAGTTGATCCAATGTGCTTACTGAATAGAAAACTGCGATGAGCTCAACATCAGGCGTCAGTCTCCATGCATTTGGATCTCATTCTACAATTAAAGAAAATGCTGCACATTGTATGGTCCCAAAGAGGCAATAGAAGGAGACTACAGTCACCTCTGATGGGTATTCCTAAATAATTGCAGCCTTCAGGTATAGTGTAAAAAGAAAACCAGTTACAGTTCCCAGAAAAGTTTTTGAATGAAGAAACTTCTGTCAAACGCCCTGTTATATGCAGGGTTACTCTAATGCAGAACTGTGCATTTACTGGTATAGACTACAGCTCTCCTACACTTGCTTCTGCTATAAATAACTTGGTTCCAGCTTTCACTTTCTTGCTTGGTGTAATCTTCAGGTTCTATTTCCTTAACTTGTTGAAGGGGCTAGGGGCAATACAGTTAGAATTTCGGTGAATCTTTAATGTATAAATTTGAGTAAAAAAACTTACCTTTAAGAGATTAAGTTTGTATTTCTGCTTCTTTTCTTTTTGTTTGTTTGGCAACCCAGAATGGAAAAATTGGATTTGAAAAACTCAAGAAGCCTGGTTTATCAAAAGCAGTCTCAATTGCAATTGCTCCTTTATCAAAAGCAGTCTCAATTATTGGTCAGGTAAAAAGCATGTAACAGACCATTTGGTAAAAGGTTTTACTCTTCTTGTTCATTCAAAACTTTTATGAGAAAACTCAACTGATTTTGGTAAAAAGTATGATTCTTCATCCGAAGTCCCTTGGTTTTTTAATAACTTTATCTAATGGTTCTAGAATATTTTAGTAATTTGTTGTTAAATTCATCTATTACTATATATAGTCGGTTTAGGAATCAAAATAGGAATTGTAAACCAAGTGAAATCAAACTAGCTAGGAATAGGGATGCTCATGCTTTTCTCTATGTATACACCCTATTAGCTTCATATTTTCCATCGCTTACACCCTTTTAGCTTCGTACGTACGTATTTTCAATCCCCTAAATTGCTATTTCTTTTAAGCTTTCCCTTCATGTTCTTCAAGCCGTCTCATGGCTGCCAATTTGTTTTCACATCTCTTTTGTTTTCTTCTCCCATCCCAAACTGAAGGAAATAACTTGGCTACGGTTTCAAGCATCCTCTCAGAAAAAGGCTACCATGCAAAGTCTTGACATTTGACGAAATGTTCTTGCACACTTTGCAAATTGACTTAACCGGAAATTCATCAACTCTCACGCTTCTTTGCCCTCCGGTCCAAGCTTTCTTGTGCCCCAAGTAATACCAGCAGCCACCAATGACACTGCTTTAGTACCATCTTGTGTAGGATCGTTTTGTTGCTGTAAAATACTACACACACTATAATATTAAAAAAAGAGTATTATAAACAGTAATATTACAGAGATCCATTCCAAGGAGGATGGATGGATACTCATTTCGACAATCTAATGCCTATTTATAAACTTCATAGGTCGGTTTAGTAAAACTTGTACAATATTCATTGCAGTGTTCAATTTTTATTTTTCTTCTTCAAGCCTTTTAACCTAAAATTACAGATTATTTCCAACATCTTGTCCCTTTCAACCTTTCCAGAGATGAATTCGTTTCGCTTCCTCTTGGTTCAAAGGTTAAGACTCTTCTTCATGGTCATCCTCTAGTCGTCACTACTTTGCCCGGGAATGAATATGTTACTCTCAACGAAGTTCGAGTCACTGAATGGAACGTCTATAACGACAGCCAACTTATTATTCACGGAGCAGATGATTTCAGTGACCTGCTTATCAGACCCTGCGGTATCCATGGTACGATGCCAAAGAAATCCAGGAAAAAGTGGTGGGTGAATTATCTTGGATTATGGGAAAAGTGAAAGAGAATTGGATCATTGTCCTACTCTCACTGCTGATGATTGCAATATTGGTTTTGATTGTGGTTTCCTTCAGCTTTTGTATGGAGCACTGCGGACACCGCGCGTGACTATCGATCAATTCGTAATTCAAGATTAGATATTTAATCTTAGTATTTAATTTTTTTTTTGGGTCAAGAATTTTGTAATTTTATATCTGATTTTGCTATTAGACTCAAAAAATTAATTTTTTTTTTGTCATTAATTAATTTTTGGTTAGCTTTTGGGGAATGAATTGGCTTTTAGCAATTTATATATGTATATTATATTATACTTGGGAGTTTGACTGACTAAGATCTTGAATTAATGTCCATTTGATTTGTGACCCACGTACCTTGAAGTTCTACAATGCATTATTAAACCATTAGAAACTCTTTTTATCTTACAGTATATATATATATATATATATATATATATTATAATGTTTTATTTCTATGGACACATGAAATCAACCACATTGACGCATGAAACATGGTCGTGGGGGTCCTATAATTATTTCTATGGCAGCTTATGGTATGGCGGTGTTCCACAACAAGGTTGTTCATTACTTAGCAAACATTAAGGTTGAAAAATTGCATTGAGTGTAATGTAGTATGGAGTAAGATCATTAAAAGAAGCATAAGTTGCTGTAGAGGGTTTAAGGAAAAGAATAGGGGTGATTTTTATTAGCCTCTAGCTTATAATTATAATATATAGTGATGTATGTTCTACTAATATTGGATAATAAATTTAAACTAAAAGCATGCAGCTCATATTTAGCAAATTTCATGATTGTAGTTTCTACCTTTTATTATTATTATTTTTTGGGTAATAGAAGAATGCATTAGCACAAAACAAGAACCCCGAAAAGAGGTTACACAGCAACAACAGCCTGCTCAGCCAATAGTAAATCCAAAATACAGGGAGGAATAAGGTTTACAGCGAATTCATAAAAAACAATAGAGCTATTAATAGAAAGGGACAACTTTGCTGTTGTATCTGCTGCCCTATTACTACTCCTGCTCTTCCATTCCACCTTCCAGTCCTGCTTTGCAAAATAATTCCGAATATTACACAAAGGATAGTAAGCATACCAGCAAGAGGGATCATCTTTAGCATTGATAGATCTTTCCACTTATTTGGCATCCGTCTCCCATTCAACTCTTCTCCAACCGCATTGATCCGTATATTCGATCGCCCACCATAATGCTTCCACTTTTGCAACAAATGGGGAGACACACTTGAACAGCTTGGAAGCGAGATAAAGGAGGTGCCCTTGATTGTTACGGACCACCACAGCAGCAGCTGGTTGCTCGTCTGCAAAGGCTGCATCAAGGTTAACTTTAATGTAGCCTTGCTGAGGAGGACACCAAGGTTGAGAATCAGAAGACACAGAAGAAACAGTTTCTCGACGTTTCTTATCGACTGTTACCAGGAAATCCTCCTTTACCAAGTTAAAGTTTCTAATCACTTGAAGCTAGTTGGTAGCCCCTTCAAAAAAATTCATACATCGGACTTTCCAAGTAGTGTAAAAGAGGAAGCAATGAAGACTACAAACTCCTCACGCTGCATTCCTTCCATCAGCATCTCCTTTGTTGGGTTGAAACAGGAGTTGATTAAGTAAAAAATACTATCGCATGGGTAACTCTTAGCAGAAATCCACTTCCACACCTAGATAATCATTCACATAAACCATCTTCTTCGCACCTTCTTCTTTCTTTTAATAGATCTGTACTTGTTTTGATGATTTTTTTTTTTATCTTTCCTGGCACTGTTTGCCTTAAAACTAGGAAGATGAAGGTGGTTCAGACAAAGATGATTCAGATGAAAGTGGTCTTGGTGTGTGTCATTGTTGTCGACGCATTCTTTGAGGTTCATATGCCGATGATTTACAGATCTCTTTCTGATTCAGATGTATGGCTCTATTTCTTTTGTAAGTGTCATTTTTTTCGTACAAACCCTTTTCCAAGAAGAAATCCTCTTCTTTTTCACACTTTTTTCTTTTTTTCTTTTTTTATAATCTTAAACTACATTTCTTGATTTTGGATCTTAAAATCAGATTCGTTGTTGTTTGCCAAAACTATGAAGACGGAGGTGGTTCAAATATTTATTGAATTTGGAGTTCAAATGATTATAAAACTGATTGTAATTGACATTGCAAGCTACAAAAACCCAGAGGGAGAGGAAAGGGAAAAACTGAAAAATAAAAAAACTGTGAGAGGCATATGAAAAAGATCCCTCAGATTTCCCTAAACCCTTATTCGTGTGTTCACACACATTGCGTTATTTGCTGCTTGCGGTTGCATTTTTGCTCCTCAGCCCCTCCAGAATTATAGATATCAGAGTAGTATGGGAAGAAAACTCTTATTAGTTCGCTTTCAGGTACTCTCCTCCTACCCCTCTCTAGTTTTACTTTTTGCCAATTTTAAAACCTTGATTTTATTATTATTGTTATTATTTTGTTTTCTGTAGGACTAAATCAATTATTTAGTTAATAAAGAGAAAGGCCAATACGCTGTATGTTTGATTTGATTTTGTTATTATATTTTTTTAAATGGTTCGTTGCTATGGAAACATAATCATCATTTGATGTCCAATCACTCGCTAAGAAGATGCTATTCCTATCCGATTACATTGTTCATGCTTAATTTGAGTTGGTTTGGTTGGAGCTGTTTATTTGTTCACTTACAATACTATTCCATGTTGTATTATACTATTTATTTTCTATTTGTTATTTGGTGATCAATTGCAAATTGAAAGGTTGATTTTCTCGTTTGTAACACATTTATTATAACTTGTATACATATATATATATATATATATATATATTATCTTTTTAAATAGTTAGTAAGAATGTTTGTAACACTGTTTGTTAAATAATATATATATATATTATAGCTTTTATATTTTTAACATATTTATCATATGATGAGGTTCATGATAGTTTTGATACTATGGGATTGTAGGAGAACCTCCTTAGAAGCATCTATGCATATGGTACATCAAACCATCTTTTACTTGCATTTATTATTCTTATTGAACATTAAAGCATTTAAGATGGGTGCTTCACGTAACTTCTTGTTAATAAAGCATGGTACCAAAGTGTGTCATGAGATGAATTTAATTTTTTTAGTGTCAGGATAATATGTAGTCTTTCTTTTTAAGATTTTTAATGTACCCTTAGTGACCATAAGTAAGTTTATGGGATATCATAAAGTGGCTACCTTGTTTTTCATTATCACGCACTGCTGGCCAGTTAATGAAAGTTGCAACTTGATCCTCTTTTTTATGCATGCAAAGGATGGTTCGGCTTTAGTTGATGTAAAATCTATGACATTAGACATTATGGATGAGCTATCCTGCTGTATATACACTACAAGAAAAATTTGAATTAGTCACGAAAATGCTACTTACAAGTTATTTTTTTCGTAACTAAAGCATATGTTTTTGACACGAAAAAAAATATCGTAACTGATAAGGATATGTGTACTATAATTAGTTATAAATGGGTCTTTGTTACTAAAGTTTGTAACAAAAACACCATAATACACTCTTGGCGCCAACTTTCCCGCTAGAAATGACGCTTATGTGGCATAAAAATCTACAACAACCAATCCTAGGCTTACACATGAAATATTTTTTTATTTTTTTATATTATTATTAAGCGGCGTCGTGGAATTTAACCAAAACTGAATGGTCATCGCTTCGCTTTTCATCCCTAGCCTAGAAAGGGTACGAACATCTTGAATTCGGATTTGCTTCGCGAACTCATCCATCGATTGTAAGCTCTTCGAGAAAGTTTGCAGCTTTTCAGCCAAGCTTTTGGTATGTCTTCCTTACTTTAACTGCTCTGTGATATCTAGTTTTTCTTCAGTCTTTCATGCATGCAAGTTTTTTTAGATATGGGATGATGGATTTTGTTTAGTTTTTTCAGCTATCTTCTGTGTCTTTGGCTGCTTTTATGTAATTGGGTAAAGGATTTATGGTTCACATCATGATTTTTGTGATGTACCCAACAAACCCCCAATTTTAATTATTAATTGCTAAAATGCATTTGGCAAATAAATAAAGTAATTATTTTTCTTTTTTTATTATTGCAAATTTATGAATCAGTTTGTTCGCTGCAAGTGTACTCATTCGTATGCCTAATAGCGCAGATCGGCCATGGCTGCCAAGACCTTCATCGGAATACCGACCCTTGTAAGAATTGTTGCTCGGATTTTTGTTCTTTTCCACCTTCTTCACATTAACAACAGGCTCTCTTATCACACATTGCTTGGCTATTTTCCCCTCACTTCTCCGAGTTCTTCAGGTGTGTATTGAGTGTTAAGGCATAGGATATATTTCTTCTTCTTCAATTGAAAGTTTCGGTATGCCCTTCCTACTGATCTGCAATATTTGGTTTTTCTTCGGTCTTTCATGCATGGAAGTTTTTTCAGCTAGGGGATGATGGATTTTGATTTGGTTTTTTGTCTATCTTCAGTGCCTTTGTGTGCTTTTGTGTAATTGGGTGAAGGATTTAGGTTCACATCATGATTTTTTTATTTCGTGCTTTTTGTTATTTAAAAACCTGATCATATTATGGTTATTTGTTTGAATCATAAAAAAATACTAGCTTTCCATTAAAAAAAAACAGCATTTGTTTTGTTTTTAACTTGGTAAACTCGTGTAATTGGATAAGAACAAAAACGAAATATTTCCTCTCTAATTGAAAATAACAGCAACAGTGATTCCATAATTTCATCTCTAATGTGGCTTTTCTTTCAGTCGTATCTGCATCGTCTAAAAAGAGGTTTTTTTATCTGAAAGTGGTTTGCTTTGCTTCTTTTCAAAAAGTGCATTACTTTCTATTCTCTGCTTAAACTATTCTTCAAGTTTTACTTCATGATGCTTCACTACTTGTGGGACAACTTAGGGGGTTGGATTTGTTTCAATTTTCACTACTGAATTTACTTTTTTCCCTTGTTAGCAATCTGAATCAGGTTTTTGAGTTTCCATAAGACTTCGATCCTTTTAAATATGTCTAAAATGGACAATAGTGGTGATTTCATTCAATGGCTCGGTCCTAAAATCTCAACAAAGATCCTTTCACACATCTAGATGATCCATCTGATACCGTCCGTGTTTCTGCAGGTTCGAGGCTTTGGAATCACTTGGGTAGGCTGTTGGTGTTATTTTATTAGCTTCTCTCTTATTATAGGTTTCACATCTTTCAATAAGTTTAACACAAGTGAATTACATGCTGTTTACCAAAATATTACAAAATATAAGTAATTGCATTTGACATAATGAAATATAACCAACGTAATTTAAAGTATTTCTTTCTTGAACTATGTTTAGGATTTTAACTTTTCAAGCAAGGAAGATTTGGGACTTTGTTCGCATAATAGCTACTCAATTATGAGTTCTTAAGTATGTATATGAACCAGAATTTTCCTATTCCGAAGTTGTTCGTTTTGCTGACATTGATCCTTAATATTTTGCTGCAGTCATTGAAAATGGGCTTTGTAAGCAGCTTTGCTTCAAAAAATTTCCCAAATTAGCTAGTGCTGCTAATGTCATTGAAGCAAACAACGAAATAGAACCAATAAAGGTCAATCTTGGCAGCAGTATGGAATGGGAGTGCCTTAGGAGAAAGCATAGAGTCTATTCCTCTGCTTTCTTTGTCTATCGCCCAATCATAATGAAAATAGGACTCCTCTGCTCTCTCTCTTTTCTCAAATATCTTCCATTACTCTCCCTCCTAGTTAGCTAGGTAAGTAGCTAATACTAGTTTTGATCTATAAATGGTAAGTCTTTTAGGACCAGTTCCTTCTTTGTTTTTGTTTGTACCATTTTCCCCGAGTTTAATTTCTGCATCAGTAACTATATAATTCCACACTTGTAAGGTAATCAATAAGTATATAGTATGCTTGACCTGATTGGATGCCATATCTTGGCTTACTTTCCCATTGGTTGAACAAGGATATCCTTGTGTACTTTTTTTGCATAATATTTTCTTTAAAAAAAAAAAAGAAAAAGAAAAAAAGATGCCATTTCCTAGTTGTACCTCTTTATATACACACACACACATATATATATATATATATATATATATATATGAATGAAAGGCATGAGTGGACGTCAACATCTCCGTACATTGCCATGCAAGTAATTAGCCAATTTAATTTTTGAGACTTCTCGCACTAGTTGTTCACCAAAAAAAAACTTTGCCACTCGTCAGAAAGCGATGTCTATATATCATTTTGTTTAATATTACCAAAATTTGTCACACTTATTATTCTTTATGTTATTTTCTTGGCAGAATCCAAAAGCAGCACTCTGAGTGTATGTAAAATGTTGCTTCTGGTGTATTGAGTGTGAAAAGCCCTTCAGGAAGACTCTGAACCAGGTAAAGTATAAGTATATAAATACTATACACACACGCACACAAATATGCATGCATGTCCTTCTCTACTATTGGTAAATGGGGTATAAATTAAGACTGAATGTGTTTATTACTAATATATATATATATATTTATATATATATATATGCATGCCATTTCGATCCCATATAGACCTAGCTACTTAAGGTGATGAAAATGGCCGTCTCAGCTAGTTTTTCCAATTCTAGATGTCTTACTTTTTAAGCCTTGAAATAAAGGATTCCCATCTCCTCAATAATATTCCTGGCTAGGATTGCTTTAGACTTTCCAATATCTAAGTGTTTCTTTCTATGCATTTTGTTCTTTTGTGCTTAAGAGACGAGAAAAAAGTGTATAAAATTCAACCGATATGTACATGAGCATATCAGACCTTACATCAAGAGTTTTAATGCTAATTTATATAAATATTTGGGTATATATGCATAATATATTTAATATCATGTGTAGCTGAAATTTGATTATACAGGATGATGAAATTCTCTTTGTTATTGGTTAAATTCATGTTCTAAAAACAGGATAATGGTAATGACTATCCAAGCAATTTTCAACAAACTGCATTGATTTAACCAATTCAGTGAGAAGAAGGGTAATATGGTGTAAATGGATTGATAATTCCATGTAGTTTACTGGGATTTACATTGGAAGTTGACTTGTCAATAGAAGGCCAGTACATCGAATAAGCCACTACCTAGGACATTAATCACAATCATGGTTGGGAAACAATGTTTTATTTATTCAAATGTTTCGGTTTACGAGAAAAGTAGGTTTCACTTTTTCTTTCACTGTAGCAATGTATAGTATGGATTTAATTAGTCTAAAATAAACACAAAATACATAAGCACTTTATGAAGTTCAAAACAAAGGAGGAAGCATTGCGAGAATAGGCTAGAGTGAAACCTAAGCCCGCCAATCCTCTGTGAGCATTTCTCAAGTCCAGAGTATATTGTAATTACCTATAACTTTGAATTTATGTTTATTTAATAGAATTGGATAATAGAGTAGCAATATATATTCTTATTTGTTTGTTGCAAGAGAGAAAGAGAGAGAGTGTACACAATATTTATTCACTGAGAGAGTAGGCCTTTAGAACAGGAAACTAAGCCCTGTCTCTCTAGTCTTTGCACAATAGTCTAAAATCTTTGGAAAGCACACACATACCAAAAAAAATGAAAAGCATGCACATACCACATAACACAAATCATTGTACTCTCACACATGCATGAACTTAGAGACCCAACTCATTTTTTTGGGACCCACCGAACATAACTTTTAGGGTCAAAATCAGCTTTTGATGTATAAGATTGAATCTTATTTGGATATTCACTTTTTTCCTTTATTACACATTTTGCTATATTCTTCATATCCTATCCAGTGAACACCAAGTTTGAATAATTTGGATTAGCTTTTTAAAAAATAGGAAAAAAACATAGAACAATATGATTGATGCATAGCTAGTCTCTCTCAAATGTAATATGTGGTGATTGAGGGTCCACTAATGATGGTTGATGAGATATTTGACACTATTCTTCCTCCAAGGTTAGGTTATATTGCTGAGCAACAACTCAAGGTTCCTAAAGAAAGGGCCAAGACAACAGAGGGAATGAACGAAGAATTGCTTAAGCAAGTGGCTGAGTTGAATGTATGTCAAGATCAAATGGAAGCATCCTTATATGAGAGACTGCGGGCTGACATTAGACATCACTATGAGGACCAAGGGTGGAGTACTAGCAACTCATTGCCTTCTTTCATACATGACAACAACATCAATTGTGAGTGACTCATAAACTTTAATATAATGGGATAGATCTGTCTTCGGTAATTATTATGAATAATTCAATTCCAAAATGAAGTAAACTGACACTTTATATGTCTAATATATAGATGACTAATGGGAGGATATGAGGAAGGTGCATATGGAGATGTTTTTTGGAAGTCATTTTGGTATATGGATATACAATATATTTTGGTAAGACACTTAAGAACTATCATATATCCACTTAAGATTAGGTATAATATATGTTATATGGAAACTCTAATTATGCACTGGTTTTCATTTAATTTTGCATTTGAGTGATAGTTGAAGAAAAGACCATGCCTTGTTTCTCTTCAATAATGAGGAATTATGTAAAACATTGATTAGGATTTAATGCTGCTCAATTATATTGTGCTAATTGTTATATGATGTATTAATTCTAGCAGACAAGCATAGATGATGACAATTGCTTATGAATTAAATCTAAGTATGGATTTAATGTTGTATAGTGCTTCAGTCAGTAGATCTATTATTTGTTAATTATTCTATATTTTATAGATTTAGTTCTAATATAGTCTATATATTATGTATTGTCTTATTGTCTTGTGTTCACCGGTAACTCAATATTAATTCATTAAAAATAATTTAATGAATTAAATTGGATATTATACAATTTCTAGAATAATAATTATAAACATAAGTGTAATTATTATTAAGCAATCATATTTTTTTTATAACTATAATGCAAACACTGACAATGTTAAGTGTTTGTAATAAATGATATGTATATGTGTTTGTAATAAGTGATATGTATATGGTAATTGTAACTTTTATACTTGACAAAAAAAATGGTTATTAAATATATGTGAGTTACAAATTATATTATCGTAACTAATCAGTTACGAAATTTATAATTGTAGTTATAATTTACACACAAATATAAATTTGTAAGTAATATATAATTACGAATTGTAATTTTGTAACAATTAATCAAATAACAACGAAAAAGTGGTCGTAAGTAATAGAATGATTTTGTAACTAAATGGTCACTTGATCAACATTTAGGGTCCTAATTAGTTACGAAATGAATATTCAGTCACGGAAAAAATTGTCAATTAGTAACGACAATTTTTATAAGTAAAGGTATTGTATAGTTACGAAACATGTGTCGTAAATAAAGATGCTATCTTTAGTCACGAAATGACAATTTTCGTGACTTATTACTAATCTATTACGGTCATTTAGTCACAAACGATCCACGAAAAAAATTCGTTACAATATGACATTAAGGCACGAAAAATCGTAACTGATTAATTATTAGGTACGTTTTTTGAGTTCGTGACTAATTTAAATTTTTCTTGTAGTGATATAAATATCGTGTTCTGTGAATAAAAGTTATTCGTTTTTGGAAAGGGGAAGCTTATATAAATTATTCATAAGTAATTTCTTAGTTAAGAAACATTATATGTAAGCTAATGTTAAATGTAATAATTTACATAATTCTGTATTCTTTTCTTCTCTTTGGGTCTTATTTTTGTTTTTCTGTTTTTATTCTTAGTTGCATTTGTTTTTGTTTTTGCTTTTGATTCCCTTGTGGCAGTTAATTTTTCTAAAAATTGGTTGTTTTTCAATGAATAATAGATAGGTGTAGAAATTTTATACGTGAGAATATGAAAATTTGCATCGTCTAATGCAAAATTTGTAGTAGTACAGTGAGAAGCAGATAGTATATATGGGACCATTTCATTCAAGGAGGTACATAGGGATATTCTTGAGACCAAAATAGCTCCTAATCTCATAGATTTATTTGCTAATAATTGTTGGGGCTTTCCTTCTACCTATGTGTAAGGTGTAGCATGAGGAGAAGCTAATATGTTGCTATTTATTAACATCACTACATAGTCTCTTCTAAAACCTTTCCAACATAACTAGATTGTAACCCTAACGCAGTTAATTTTTTTATACATTGGCTATTTTTTAGTGTATGCTATTAATGTTCATTACGGAAAAGTTATTACTTTTTGCACAAGCTCTCACAGGAAATAGAATATTCTAACTTTTGTTGTAGTAATGTAAATTTCCTTTTCTTTTTACCTCAAATGCTAATTTAATTTCAAAACTGTTTTGATAATTTGTTACTGATAAGAATCCCAAGGTGTAACTAACCATTGATTTGCTCGTCTTAATCTTGTTGATTTGGCGAGATCTGAGCTGTTTACTCCATTAGAATCACTAACTGTGGTGTCAAAGACACCACCCAGGTTCAACTCTTGACTTCCACTGTATTATAATATTAAAGAAGAATAAATGGTTTATTTTTAGATTGATTTGTTTCCAGATGTCTTGGAGTGTAAGATGATGTGACATGGTTTAGTGAGCTTGGTAAATATTAATTGTTAATATTTTCTTTGGAACTCCAATTCCATAGAGAGTTATTATTTATTTATTATTTATATTTTATATACTTTTTTATTATTGATATATTTTGTGTTGATGACTTTGATGAAAGTGTATTAAAAATTCAACGCACAAGTGGGAAGGCAAGCCAAAAAAGTCCCCAACTTGGATAAATGTTAAGGTAATCAACTTATATTAGAGTGCTGAAATTTCTGGTTATTTTATGTAGCTGTTGATGGAATTTATGTACTCTAACATGTCCATCTTCATTAATGCCTGCTCATGAAAGTCATGACCTAGCTATAGCTTTATCTTTTGTTTCATTAATTTGCTTGTTTTGTGAAATTAGACAATTCATTCTCGGTCATAATGCATTGCTGGTATTCTTAGTTCATGTTAAAGTCTCTGTTTTGTGGAAGTAGTTCACACATATATGCTTATATATAGTTCTTGTCTTTCTCTGTTTTGACTTCACACTCTGTTTATATATGTAGTTTTCTCCTCAACCAAGAAGTAATCATTTTGTCGGCACCAAGTCCTTTGCTAGGATAATACATGACAAGAAATCGGAGGTGGGAAAGTATACTCTCATTAAAACACTTGTGTATGATGTTATAGCAAGTTACTTTTTTCCACCTCTAAGCACTTATGTAAAATTAAGTATGTATTCAACAATCCATTGATTTTCTTGCATACAGGAGACTCATGAAAATGTCATCAAATAGACAAAATTGGGTTATGGAATGAAACACATTCTAGTAAGAGGAAAAATGATTGGGTGGATCCAAGGTCAAAAGACATTTATGTAAGATGATGATCATGTTTGCATATTAAAATAACTTGAACCACTCCATACATTTAATTTATTAAGTAATGCTAATTTGTTATGTGATTTCCATTTATTTTATAGGACTGGCTTGTTGCATTAAGAGAGTCAAGTTCATTAAGCAAGGATGAGATATTTGCAGAAGTGTTAACTGAAAAATCTGCTTGTTTCCATGGAATGAGTGTGGGCAAAACATCCAAGACATATAAAGCAATTGAAAAAAATGCAGCATTGTGAAAGGAACTAGAAGAGTATAAGGATAGAGAGAAGGAAAACCATGCAATTTATGCAGAATCTTTGAAGAAAAATAAAGAAATGGAAACAAGGCTTGCAGACATGGAAAAGAAAATGGCAATTTTAGTCGATTTGCATGAGAAGAGATTTGACTAATGGACAAGAGAGCTAGGTCTCAGCCCTTGATTGTTTGACACCTACAATGGAGATAATGGTGAAGGTACTTTATTGCAATGCACTTATATTATACAAATCATGCATACCTTTTACATGTGCATTGGATGTATTACCATACTTCACAATTAGTGTGCTGTTTAAGTTGTATATCCTATCTTATACACATATTTTCTGATGAAAGCGTTTGACATTAGGGTGTCGAAGTTCATTAATATGATGTCTTAGATAATCAATTGTTATTCTTGTTTTGCAGGCCATGGCTTGAATATATAAAGCACAAGTAAAGTGAGGTAGATAATGAAGACATACAGAGGGCCTGTAAGTTATTTACAAGTTGACAAAGCGGAAAATGTTAAATACAACATATTTTGAATACTTAACTTTTGGTATTATGATGACCTTTGGACATGCGATAATTTAGACTATTTTTTAGAATTATAAGTAAATTGTAATGGGTAGGATGTCCATATGCAGACAGAGCATGATATATTTTGGGATAATTTTTCATGGAAGCATGTATAATAACTGCTTTGCTTCAATGAAAAATCATCGTAATGTACGTCTTCAAATGATATAACTTATTTCGAAGTCCTCTATGGTATGAATGTGCATTTTTATATATAAAATATTACATGAGAATTTATTATTTACATGTTAGAATGTGTATTACAGGGTGTGATTTATTTCAAACACGTTACAATACTATATTCATTTAGGATTGTAAATTTCAGCTTCTTCACATTTATTGTATGGTAATAATTTGTGTCAGATAAGTATTGTTGTAAATGGTTTGTGTCACAAACAAACGTTTATCACAAATAAAAAGTGACAATACGAACAATGTCACCAAATGATACCGTGTTACAAATATTTATCACAAATACAAAGTGACAGATAGGCCAATATCACCAAATAATCCAATGTAAATTTTTTTTGTCACAAATAAAAAGTGAATTCGAATAATGTCACTAAATGATACAGTGACAATTGCTATTGTCACATAAAGTTGACGTGGCAAAATTAATTATTGTGACGGATAGTTTTAGTCACAAGTATTAATGCCACATATATTAATTGTGACATCGTTAAAATATGTCACAGATAGTACTATTGACAGATAGTATCGTCATAAATATTTATTGTGAGAATCAGTTGAACTGTCACATATTTATTCAGTGACAATACAATTTGAAGCAAAAACATTTAGTGTCCCTAGTATACGATGTCATTGAAATTCGCATTGTCATAGAATGTTAAGGTTTGACCGGAGACATGTATGCAAACAGTGACAAATTTCTTACATCTAGTGACAAATTTATAAACATAATGTGACAAACATTATTGTCGCCATAACTATTTCAATCAGTGAGAACTCTTAGTTTGACACAATATTTGTCGCATTAGTGACAAATTTATGTGTTCGTCACTGAAGAAGAATCTGTGTCTGCTTTTTAGTGTCATCGTTGTGACAACACATTTTTATCACAAAATTACTTACAGTGACAAAAAATGGGTTTATGCGACAAAAACATGGGGACACAAAATATCCGTTTTGTTGTAGTGTGGATTCGACCTCAGCTTCAGAGAAATGGCAAGAGGACACCCTTATTCTTGTTCTCTGAACTACAATCTCCCTTGTGGGAAGACTATTCGCCAACATCCTCCAGCAATGGAACTTCAGCCTTTCATGCAAGCTACTCTTCTAGAGTTGTTCCATATGGGGTTGAAAACCTCCCCAATTATATCTCTAGTAATCTCTTTATAACAGCTCTTCATTAAAAAATGACTTAACGGATTTCCCATTCAAAATAATTTATCCAAACTATTAGAAACTAGCCACTTCACTTCCAGGTTTGTTTTCGTTGATTCTTGGTCACAAATTAATACTAGAAATAAGCACTTGATCCCATTCCATATTTGTCCCACCCAGAAGATTAGCAACCACCTTCCACCTTGATTTATCAATGTTGTCTTTGGTCTTAGGGACAAAATTAGGTAGCTAGGGGATCCAATGATCCCTCCATGGATTAATAGAGAGACTATCTCCTATCTTGAAGCAGGAACCTCTTCTAATAATAGGCATTGTGGATAGGGTGCCCCTCCAAACCATAGAATCTCCCTTTTTGGACGCAGTCAAAGAATGAAGAATTAGTTAAGTATTTTTCCTTAAAGAGCTTAACCCAAAGGCAATCTTGATCAGAAGCGGTGCTCCACCCAAATTTGGCAAACAAAGCTAAATTTACATCTTGGAATCTACTAAACCCCAACCCTTCTACCATTTTAGGTGAAGAAATATCATTCCAAGCTTTGAAGGCAAGGGACTTGGTTTTTCTACTCTTCACTCCCTACCAAAACTTCCTAATCATGGAATCTAGTGCACTGCAAGAGGAGCTGGCCCATTTGAAGGTTGACATCGAATAAAACAGTGTAGCCTGGACAACAGATCATATAAAGGTGGTCTTTCTAGCTCTAGACAAGAGCTGGCTTTGCTATCCTTCCAACCAGTGTTGAACCTCTCTGTAATCCTGTTAAATTCTTGAGAACATTTCCGGCTGCAGATGAGGGAGTTCCCAAGATAGACAACTCCTAGCTCCATTTCCTTGAACCCCATAATATCCTTGACCTTACATTTCATCTGATGAGTAGTACTGAGTGAAAAAAAGATATTAGATTTCTCTACACTTACTTGTTGTCCTGACCAACCGCTATACTTTGACAAAGTATTGATAAGAGATTTTGCGTTCTCTTCGTTCCCCCTGCAAGCTAGAAGAATATTATCTACGTATAACATATGAGTAACTAGAGGTGCTTGTCGGTTGATTTTAATCCCATTCAAAGCTCCTAACCTCTCATGCTGTTGGAGGAACCTTGAAAAAACCTCAGCACATATAATAAAAAGCAATGGAGACAAAGGGTCTCCCTACCTCAGTCCTCGAGTAGGACAGATCTCCCTACAAAAACTTCCATTCAAGAGAAGTCTATACTTAACCGAACTAACACAACTAAAAATCATCTGTTGAAACTTATTAGAGAAGCCACAAACTCCCATCACCATATCCAAAAACTCCATTCAAGTCGATCATACGCTTTTTTAAGATCTAACTTGACATGCATGATACCTTTCTTCCCCTTGTGGTTCTTCACTTTTTGCACCAGTTCTTGTGCCACTATGGAGTTTTTTGCAATCTATCTCCCTTTTATAAACACGTCTTGATTAGGAGAAATCATTCCACCTAAATGTTTTGCAAGACGGGTAGTAATGATCTTGGTAACAACTTTGTAGTTCACATTGCATAGGTTTATAGGTTGAAACTGATTGAAATTTGAAGCTCTTGTAACCCTTGAAATTAGGACAATGTTAGTCCTATTCATTAATACATGCATTTTCCCTTTTAAGAATCATTCTTGGACGAATTTAATGACCTGTTCCCCTACAGTGCTCCAATAGTTTCTATAAAAAATTCCAGGCCGGGACTCTTTAGCGGGTGCATTTCCCATATAGTTTGTCAAATGTCCTCTCTAGATGGAATTGCCATTAATTCCTCATTGTCCCACTCCGAAATACACAGAGAGATTAACTCTTGTAAATCTTTAGGAAGATGGGGAATATTGGACAAATATAGCTCTTTGAATTCTTTCAGAAAATAGTTCCCTATACTCGTCTTATCTGTAATCCAACTTCCTCCCATATTAATAGCTTCAATTCTGTTTTATTTTCTTCTAATGATTGCAGTTTCTACTTGTTTAAATTATGGGAGAAGAATTCCTTCTAATAAAAATATTATTATTAGATGATTCCAAAAGTAGTACTTTTCATGTTTGTAATTAGTTTTTATCATTATATATATATATATATATATATATATATATATATATTTATAACAAAAAAATTTCAGCGAGTAGGGGCTACTTCTGTCCAAGATTAAAGCATATGCTACAAGTTTCAGCGAGGACTTACAGTGGTATTCATAGATGCATATGTCGCTAGCCCCCATGAGGGCTTACAATGCACTCATAGATGCATGTGCCGCAAGCCTCAGTGAGGACTCAACAAGGGTTTACAGTGGTACTCATAGATCACCCATCAAATGGCGGCTAACAAAAAGAATCAAACATAAGCCTTACAAGGGAAGTAAACAATTCAAACCATCTGTCCTTGTTTTATTATTAGTGGCTGCAGCAGTTCGCTTGACTTTTGTAGTAGTTGTTCATGTGAAGTTTTTAGCTTAAAAGATGCCTATTTCTTTAACATATATTAGGGTGTTGTCGGGTCATATATTGGGTGCCCTTTCGGTGAGGTGGTTGTTTATAGTTTTTCCTTCACGCATATAATTAATTCAAAGGTTATATATCCAACTCTAGAGTTGGATATATAATCTTCTAATCTTATTATAAATGCTATGAATTGAAAAAACGTTAGAGATTACATGGTGTATTCAATTTAGATTTTTAAAGATTGCTGAAATCTAAAAGTTTGGGTGTATTCAATTAATACTTTTAAAAACTCTATTAAAGTGATTTCAATAGAGTATACAAAAGTTATTTAAAGTTTTGGTGTATTCAATTCAAATTTTTTATAACTCCATAAAAGTTTATAGGTATTAAAAAAGACAATGAATTTTAAAACACATAGATTTTAATAGACTTTTCATGACTTTTATCTTAAATCCTTAAGAAAAAAAGTCATCTGAAATCTTTCCCCCACCCTTTAGATTTTGATGGACTTTTTTCAAAAGTCTATAAAAATCAACAAAAATCTATCAATTCTATTAAAATCAGTCACTCATAAAAAGTCTATAAATATCTACAAAAATCAATATTGAATACACCTAAATTGAGAAAATGATTCTAAATTTGCTTAGAGCCCATGTGATAACGTGTTTGTTTTTTGTTTTTTTCTCTTGAATTATATGTAATTTTTTTAGTTTAAAAGTTAAAGTTTGTTAAAATTAGTTAGACTACTTAATTAATACAAAAGTCACTACAAAAAAAAGACAATTTGTGATAATTTTCTCTGTGTCAAAACTTGCTTTGTCTCAAAAAGCATAATTTAGTGTCAGAATTTTGTCTCTAACACGAATGCTTGATGAGGTAGATAAAATAATTACAAATTGATTTTTGTCACAATACTTTATCATAGAAAGCATAAATTTTTTGGAGGAAAATTTTTCTGTTCAAATTTGGGGGTAATTCGCAACAAGATTTCATATATTATCACTAAAAGAATTAAAAATACAAGAAGAAAATTAAAAACACTTTGAAAATGTTCTCAATTTAGTGCTTATGTCTTCATTTTCCTTCACATTTACAATAAAATATACAAGAAGACTAACAAACTCTAACAAGCCTTAATAACTCTTAAATTGATAAATTACACACAATTCAAAAGACATGTTAACAAAGATGCTCTTAGTTTAGTTTTATTTTTTATTTTTAAGTTCACTTAAATCATATGTGTAGTGATGATCATGATATAAGAGGCTACAGTTGTACCAGCATGCTTTATATTTGTAAGTTAAATGATAAACTTATCATTTATATACTAAAAGGCTAATATTACCAGTGTAAATTACAGTTCTCTTGCACTCTTGCATCTTCTATGACCAACTTGATTCCAGCTTTCACTTTCTTGCTAGTCATGCCCTCTAGCTTACTGTTGGAACCTGTGTGATATTTTTCTTGTGAAAAGTTTTTATTTATTTATTTATTTATGGTTTCTAGTGTTTTAGGATTTATCTTTTTAGTTTTTAAATTTTTTAATTAGATAGTTTAATTAAATAGGAGGACTTTATTTTCTATTAGGTGTAAGAGGTTTTTACTCTATAAATACTATGTAAGCTTATGTAGAACTGTATATATATTTTTTTCAATGCAAGGGTTGTTCTTTACATTATATTTTCTCTTCTTTTTTCAATGCTACACTATCATGATATTTTGTTACCAACATATTTTTTTTCAAGTTTTTTCAATAATATAATTTTTTTTCTTCTCTCATAGTTTATCAAACTTTGAGGGCTTTTCTTTTTTCTTCTACAATACTATTTTTTCTATTTTTTTCTTTTTTCAATAGTGGTATTAGAGCATTTAGATTTAAAAGGACTGTTTTTTTTTTGTGGGAGAAATTTTGTTTTTTCTATTTGAGAGAAATTTAAAAATTTTTCAATATGTCTTCTAGTTTTGGTGTTTCCACTCCTTCACAATTTAATAGTGAAAACTACTACTTTTGGGTTGTCAAGATGCAATCCCTTCTCAAAGCTCTTAGCCTATGGGAATCTATTTTGAGTGATGTTGATCTTGCACCATTAGTAGCAAATCTAGTTTTAAATCCAATTAGGCAACATGAAGAGGAGGAGTCAAAGAACGTAAGACTTTATCTTGCATTCATTCTGGTTTGCCAGATTCTATTTTTTTTTTCTTTTTTTTAAATTGTTGATTGTGATACAACTAAAAAAGCATGGGATAAGTTAAAGGAGGGGTTTGATGGAAGCACAAGATTGAAGACAGTCAAATTGATAATCCTTAAAAGGGAATTGGAGATGTTGAAGATGAAGGATTCAGACTCTGTAAAGGACTACACAACCAAATTGATGTCTATTGTTAATCAAATTAGACTAACTGGTGAACAATTTTCAGAAAAAGTTGTGGAAAAAATAATAGTGAGTGTTCCTAACAAGTTTGAAGCAAAGATCACAATGATAGAAGAATCTTGTAATTTGCCTCCTCTCAGTCACTGAATTAATTAGTAAATTACAAGTCCAAGAGTATAGAGATTTTATCTGTAACGATGATGGTGTTGAAGGAGCCTTTTATGTGAAAGGAGGAGCACCAAGAAAAGGAAAATTTTCTTCTTACTATTTTTGTAATGAGTCCAACCATATTAAAAAAAAATTGCTGGTCCAATAATATAATTTTTTTTCTTTACAATTATGGCAATAAAAATGGTTGTCTTGAGAGCTATTTTCATGCCAAGCAAAATCAAGCAGCCCAACAATCTTCATAACACGCAAATCATGTAGAATATCAAAAACAAGATACCAAATATTTGTTTATGGTGACTCATGTTGATAATGGAACAAATTTGATTTCATGGGCAGTTTGAATTTTTTCGCAACTTTTGAGTTTATTCAAGAAGAATCTCAACGAGTGTTGGAACCTGTGTGGTATTCTTCTTGTGAAGAGTTTATTTTTATATGGTTTCAAATTTTTTAGGATTTATCTTTTTAGTTTTTAAAATTTTTAAATTAGGTAGTTTAATTAAATAAGACTTTATTTTCTATTAATTTTAAGAGGTCTTTACTCTATAAATACTATATAAGTACATGACCACAGCTGCATATTTTTTTTTTCTTTTTTTATCAACGTTATACCAGTGTGATATTTTTCTTCTTTTTTCAACACTACATGACACTAGTGTAATATTTTGTTAAAATATCGTTTTCAACACTATACTAGCATGATATTTTGTTAGCAGCTTAATTTTTTCAAGTTTTTTCTAGAATATTTTGTTTTTTTCGTTCTCTCATAGTTTATCAAACTTTGAGGGTTTATCTTTTTTTTTCTGCAATACTATTTTTTCTATTTTTTTTCTTTTTTCAACACGTAAACTTCTTGATAAAAAATCCAAAAAAAAGAGCTAATATATTTTACGGAATTCAGGAATGCAGTTTCGACATTGTTAACTTGTGTAAGAAGAAATACTGGAGAATTGTACATTTTTCCCTTTTTTAATTATTGGATTCGAAGCCTATTAAATGACAACGGCATGGAAAATTAAAGATAATTTGCAGGCATATATCTTCAGCACACCTTTTTCTTGGTTAATTTCATGTTCATGAAAAAAGAGATTAAAAAAACAAAAAATTTGTATCAAGTTGCCTTGAATATTTAAACTGATTCTTGTGCTTTTGGGAACCTCTTCCTTGCGAAACTACTCCACTTTCGCATTTGACAAGTAGTGCTTTAGAAGGTCAAAAACTCTTTGAAATATTATCTAAAGCAAGTTTGAGCCTGAAAATTCGCTTTTGGCTAGTTTTGTCAAACACACCCTACTTAGAGTACATCCAGATTTTGGCTAGCTTTATATACTTTCAAAAAGTCTCAATGGTAAAAGTACATCCAGCTACCTTTTGATTTGTGCTCGTCGAAAAGAGCACCCTAATTTTACAGTATAATAACTATGTATCATGTAACCAAAAGTACAACACGATGCACTAGCAAAACCCTCCACTGTATATATATATATACTAGATCATGTTACCTGCTTTGCAGGTAGTTTTTAAAAATATTAATTGAAATTTGATTCATTTTTTTTTAGATGAATTTAAAAATAAAATAAATTTTTTTAATAAGAGACCTTGATTGAAATAAATTAGAAATAAAAAGGACTTCAAATAAAAAAAAAGGTTTAAAAGGCCCTAATTGAAATCTTGCCCGGTTTTAGAATCTATTAAATATTAAATATAAAATAAACTTTAAATTCATATTAGCTATAATTTTGTTCATAATTTTAATTTAATTTTATTTTTTATATATAAATTACACAAAAACGTATATAATATTTCAGTCAACTTGATACATAAATTACTTATAATATAATAAATTTGGTGATGATTTCATTTTAATTTTATTTTTTTGTATACAATGCTTATTTCCTCTTTTGGCTCATTTTTTTTCTTACTTATTTTACATTATATATTCAAATAAGCATACATTTATATAAGTTAAAAAAAATAGTAATAAAATATCATATTAGAATAAAACTTTTAATAGAATAGTTAGTCCTCAGTTGAAACCAAACATAAACACACAAAAAAAAAAAAAATCACCCGTTGGTGCCCCACCATTGATGTAATGGTGGGGCACCAATGCATGTTTTCACTTTTGGTTAGCCTTCATTTGAAACCAAATAAAAAAAAAAAAACAAAATGTGGTGCCCCATCACCACATCCATACTTGGCACAAACACTTGTATTTCTTTTGGTTTTTTTTTCCTCACTTATTTTACATTATATATTCATATAAGCATATATTTATATAAGTTAAAAAAAAATTAAATAGTAATAAAATATCATATTATAATAAGACTCCTAATAGAATTGTTAGCCCTCAATTGAAATCAAACAAAAAGACCAAAAGTAACTGTCTGACTCATTAATCAAAATAAAGTTTATTTTTTAAAAAACTTAAAAATGAACTAAGTCTATTATGATAGTTTATTTCTATTCAATTCACCATGAACATAGTCTATACATAACAACAAAAATAAATATAAGATGCACAGGAACCTTAATGGTCTGATGGTGGGACATCAATGCCCTGGTGGTGGGCACCAATGGATTGACGATGGAGCACCATTGCCTTGGTGGTGGGGCACCATTGCCCTGGTGGTGGGCACCAATGGATTGACGGTGGAGCACCATTGCCTTGGTGGTGGGGCACCAACGGACTGATGGTGGGGCACCATTGCCTTGGTGGTGGGGCACCAACGGACTGATGGTGGGGCACCAACGAACTGATGGTGGAGCACCATCGCCCTGGTGGTGGGGCACCAACACCCTATTAATCATAATCTTCATATCCAATATTCAAATTATTTTTTATTTATTATATATAATTCAATATCCTGAAAAAAAATATAAAATATTTAAAATATCTATAAATAATTTATTTTAAAGAAAAAATAAAATAAAATAAAAACAACTTACATCAAACAAATCAATCACAATAAACATTACTAACAAAAAAATAGTCACTACCATTTGATTATGTTACTTAAATTATAATAGCATGCATGAACAATTAGGAAATGAAAAAATAAAATAAATTCAAATACCTTTAGTTGCAACCAAAAAATATTTTAAAAAATTAGAATCGTTGGTGCCCCACCAATAGTATGGTGGTGGGGCACCAACAGGGGCACCAATGGTTTGATTATTTATGGTGGGGCGTAATTTGTGTTTACTAGCTAAATTTACACGTACATGCAGTACATGATTCTGCATACTTAATTATGTGTGATTCTGGCAAAAGATCAAATAATGCACATAATCACACTTAGCACATACTATGAAATTAATATTGGATTCAAAATAAGTTAAAAGAAGAAGAGAAAAAGAAAAAAAAAATAGACACACCAAAGTATAACAAAATTAGAGAAATTATTTATTAATTTCTTTGTTGTCTTTATACACAATTATTTTGGCTTGTAAAGGTGAACAAATGGAGGTGAGCTCGTGAGAAACGCCAAGGGCGTCAAGAGCAACCCAGGCATTTGGCATGAGGGTTAAAGCACTGCCAGAAGTTCTCAGCTCTTTGCCTCTCTCCAAAACCAAAGCTTCAACACCAATTCTCTTCAATGCCATGGCTGTTGCCAATCCTGCCACCCCACCCCCAACTATTACCACATCTTCCACCATTTCCATCTCTCTCTCTCTCTCTCTCAGCCTCTTGAATTTGATCTTTTTGTTGTTTTTTTACTGTGTGTAACACAAATTATATTATATGCATGTTATGGGAATGCTATGCTTGGCATCATATATAATATATTATACGCACACTAAAAGAAATTCAATTTCACCTATAAAACTGTATAATTTCTAGAGAGCTCAGAAGGGGACCAAAACTCAACGTCAAAGAAAGCTGGCTTGTTTGACCCGAATCCACATACGATGACCATGTGTGGTACTTGACCACCACATCCAGTGTCATGTATTCACAAGTCACAACACTATGATCAAAAGCTTTTATTTTCTTTATTTACGTTTTACAATTATTCTTAAAAATTATTTATGTTATAAATTATTGGGTAAATTTCCAAAATAGCCATCTCTATTTTAGACTTTTTAATTTGTGGATTTGTCCTCAATTTTGGATAATTACATTTTAGCCCCTCACATTCTATTTTATAGAATATTTATGTATTTATATATATAGATGTTAATTACATATTAATAGTTATATCTGTGTGCTTGTGTTCTATCAAAATAAATAAATATTAAATCAAAATAATCAAATGTAAATTTTTTTCCAAATAGAAAGCATATAAAAATTAATTTAACAAAATGGGTACAACAATATTAAATCAAAATATTCTCATAGAAAAAAATGAAAAATTCACCATTTACACTATCAATTTCATATCTTTTAAGTTCCACTTTTAGATCAAAACATCCAGAAATAATAATAATAATAATAATAATAATAATAATAATAATAATAAAAGAGTAAAATTTGCAAATCTTCAAACTCGTCCACATCTATTGGAAGAGAAAAATTAACACACTAATTATGGAAGATACTAACGATATAACAACGAAAAACACTAATTGAAAAGTAAAATAATAATAATTTCATAAAGCAATACTTGGTGAAAAAAAGAAGTTAAACCGTGGTGCCACACCAGCGGTATAGTGGTGGTGGGGGGCTTCAATGAGAGGGAAAAAAAATGAAAATGAAACTGTTGGTACTCCACTAACGATCTAATGGTGGGGCACCAACGGTTTAGAAGTAGTGATGGAGTTTAATTGTAACAAAAAAAGATTAAAAATAAATAAATTTGGATATGTTGGTGCCCCACCAATGGTATGGTGGTGGGGCACCAACGGTTGAAGATGCTGGTGCAGCTACGATGCAACGGAAAAAAAAATGAAAGTGAAATTGTTGGTGCTCCACCAACGGTCTAGTGGTGGGGCACCAATGACTTAGAAGTAGTGTTGGTGCCCCACCCACACTCTAGTAGTGGGGCACCAACAGTTTAAGTTGAAAGTGGTGAGATTTCGATTGAAAATAAACATATGACACAACATTTATAATTTAAATTTTCACATATTTAAATAAACATTGATCTTTTCATTAAAACAAAATTTTTAATTTTTTATTAACAAATATATATAATAGAAATAATCAAAATCTACAAAACTATGCAAAACAAAGACCAATAAAAAAATAACCAAATAATTATGCTCTCCCAATCAAAATAAAAATGTTAAAATATAATCAAATTTAACACTAAAATGAAAATATAATTAAACTTTTACTGTTCAATTAAGGAGCAATTTATAATTTTTTATTAAAAAAAATTTCTTCTATTTTACTGTTAAATTATAAAAAACTAATTACATAATAAAAAAAATTAAACCACTAACTAAGTCACAAAGAAAATTTCATTAAATGAGCACCATAAAACACTAATTGAAAAGTAAAAAAAATTAAAAATTAATTTCATAAAGTAATAATTGGAGAAAAAAAAAGAATTTAAACCATGGGTGACCCACCAACGGTGTGATGGTGAGGCACCAACTGTTGAGGGTCTATCCATGCAAGAGATGGGCATTAACAGCCACACTACAAATTTATCAATGTATCTCGCAAAAAAGTTTTCTATTTTCCTAAAATAATTTATTAAATTTTCATTGATCGAGTTTATTGTGAGAAATTTTTTTTTCTCTAAATGTTAATATGAAATGGGTTGGTTTAGCTGGGAACATTTTAGCATACTTAAGTATTATAATTATATAATAGCTTATTCAATTCCTTATATTTTTCATTCTTCGTTTTCAATTTTCGTTTTCAATTTTCATTTTACAAAAATTCTTCAGTTTTCTTGGTAGTTTGATTGTTTGATATAACAGTTTTGTAGTTTTTCATATTAAAATTAAAAATAAATTTTTTTGAATCATTAGTGCCCCCACCAAAGGTATAATGGTGGGGCACCAGTTGAAGATGCAGGTGAAGCTTCCATCTTACTGTTAAGTTATGAAGAACTAATTACATAACAAATAAAAAATATATTAAACTACTAATTAAATCACAAAGAAAAAATCATTAAATAAGCAGCATAAAACAATAATTATAAAGTAAAAGAAAGCAAATTAATTTCATAAAGTAATAATTGAAAAAAAAAATTAAAATGTGGAAATGAAAATGAAACTGGTGGTGCTCCACCAACAGTCTAATGGTGGGGCACCAACAGTTTAATAGTGGTGTTGGTGCCCCACCAACAATCTAATGGTGGAGTAGCAACAGTTTAGAAGTAGTATTAATGCACCACCAATACTCTACTGGTGAGGCACCAACATTTAACATAATATTTATAATTTAAATTTTCATATATTTAAATAAACAATATTAATTTTTTCATTAAAACAAAACTTTTAATTTTTTTTATTGACAAATATATATAATAGAGGGCACCGACGGTTTAGAAGTAGTGTTGGTGCCCCCACAACACTATACGACTGAAGATTATTAAAAAAAAAAAAAACAACTATGTAAACCAATTAATATTATATTACAATAGTATCTAGCAAATACAAATCTTAACATCCATATCAATAACACAACCAACGTGAGATAAAAAAAAAAAAAATCATGTCAAATCTCAATAAAATACATTTATAATTACATTAGCAATATATAGTCATAAAGTGTAGTTACTCACTTCAACAACAATTGAATCTTTTACAAAATATTTTAGTGTCGTCCTCTACTCCCTCAACAAAGTCTGCAACATATTAAAACTAAGCAATTAGCCTAATAAACAAGTTAAATTTATTTATATGATTCTATCAATAAAAATAATCCAGAAACGTAATCCAAAACTAAATAAAATTAAAAAACTTCACACAATAGATGCATGAACAACAGAAAAATAATATATCACAAAAAAAAAAATTTGAACTATTGGTACCCTACCAACAGCGTGATGATAAGGCACCAGTGGTATTACGGGGAAAAAAAAATCAGAACAAAACAAAATTGGAAACCATTAAATTGAAGCATAAACAGTAATCAAGTACAATAGTCTCTAACTCGCCCACTTTCTCACTCTCACATATTACTTTTTGTATATTTTATTTATTGCAAAGGAGAAAAGATATAGCAGATGCAACCATTAAAAGTTCTTATACAACAACCACTTTACGCTACCATTACAAATTAAAAAGCTTTCGTAAAGTTACTATTATAGCGAGTACTCATGAATAGCTAAAGAACTTTTCACCAAAAAAAAATGAATAGCTAAAGAAAGCAAACTGTAGTTTCTCGCAACTCCGGGAATATATTCTTCTTCTTTCTCTAGCAATTCATATATATATATATATATATATATATATATAAGTGTGATACTTATTAAATAAATAAGTACTCTAATTAGTTAGTTGCAGGTAATTTAAATTGAAGGATTCTACACCTAAAAATTATGATGTACCTCACCATCACCCAAACAAATACAGCTAAAAAATGTACTCTCCAATCACAAAAGTTTCTAAACCCAATTTTCAAGTTTCTAATCATCTTACTCATATAATTATTATCAATTAAAAAAAACTCACAACCCAAAACATCCATACAATCCCAACGACATAAATCAAATTTTTTTTTTTTAAAAAGGATGAAATGAAACAACCACAGTAGAAAAAGAATTTAACAAATAAAGCAGCAAAAATAAACATCAAACACCATAAACAAAATAAAACCAAAACATCGAACAAAAAATTGAAATATAATAACCAAATACCTCCACAAAGGAACTGAAAATTTTAAATTTTCTTACATTGTCGCAATGGAAAATTCAACAAATTATTTCATGAAAATGGAAATATCTTTCACAATAACAAACATCACCGATTACCCAATAAAAAAAATTCGAATGCAATTTGTTTTCTTCTTCAAAGTGTAATATAGTAGAGTTAAAAGCAAATCCCGACGACACAATTCCAATTAAAAAAAAAAATGAAACAAAAACAGTGTAAAAGGAATTAAAAGAACAGAAAAGCAAAAATAAACATCAAATACACTACAACCTAAAATTTTGAGAAGGAAAATGTCAAATAAAAGATCTCCTATATATATATACAGTAGTGCGATGAAAATTGAGTAGTAGGTTTCTCTTCTCTTTCTAAGCTCCAGTTAATGTGCCTTGTTGTGAACTACATCGATCTTATAATTAGACTCTATAAGAACAATCTATAACAATGGTTGAACAAGTATATCTCGGCTCAAATAATCATCATGTGCATAGTACCCCCTTACCCTTAGATTGTCACTACCATTCCTCAATGTTAGAAAACCTCTTATTTTATTGGTCTATCACTCTCAAAAGTAGTAGCGTGACTTTGTGCAAGCCATGTATATAATTTGTGAACGATTTTGCTTAATTAAGAGCTGAGTTGTGTTTGACTGGTTAAACTGAACGTCAACTTCTATTCCTCCTTGAGCTTGACTGATCAGGTAATTTAATTTTTGACAAGGGTTTCACATCTTTCACTGTCATTTCAAGTCTTCCAAAATCATTAACTTTGGTGTGTTTACCCTGTTTGGAATCTATTTCTTGTATTTTTGTGCACTCCAATATGTTTCATTATTTCAACTTTGGCATTTCGACACTTTGTGTGTGTGTGTGTGTGTATGTGTGTATATATATAATATTTATTGTATGGTTGATTTGACAAATGCATTAAAAACCAGCCTTGACTGTGTCATTCATTGAGGATTTTTTTTCTTCTTCTTTTTTGATGGATTTCATTGAGGTTTTTGTAAATCCATTTAAAACGTTAAACATCAATTTCGACAAAAAAAATAACTTTTTATAAAATAATATATATTACAAAGTTGAAAAACAGTATAATATGATTAGTTTTAATAACTACAAAAATTTTGTACCACAATATGATTTTGAACTAACAAGTTTTACAGGAGTTTATAATAAAATACTATATTAGAAAACAACATATATTACAAAGTTAAAAAACACTATAATATGATTAGTTTTAATAACTACAAAAATTTTGTATCACAATATGATTTTGAATTAACAAGTTTTACAGAAATTTGTAATAAAATACTATATTATCCAAGAATTTTGAGAAGAAAAAAAAAATAGTATAAGATTTAAAAATTTTACATAAGCTAGAGCAATATAATAAGTTCTTTTACATACTCCAACAAAAAAAAGGCTATATATAATATTTTTTTATAGATAATAGTTTTTATTTCAGAAACAGTATTATTTCTAAAAAAATAAGATAAAATCATAATATTAATATTAATATTATTTAAGTGATGCACCTAATAAAATCAACCATGCAACTTGCCCTGTTGTTTGTGGATCCACAATTATTGAATCTTTTCTGAAAACAAATTTTAGACTTTTTAGTGTACTTGGAAAATTCTACTATTGACTTGCTTATCAAATGCTCGACCATATCAATCAGATTTTAAATCACAGTTAACTGGTTCTCGTGCTTTGCTTGGTTTACAGGCTTATCACTTTTAGCTGCTATAACTTTCATTATTCTGTTGCTCATTTTGTTTTGACAATCCTATTAGTATCTGAGATGCATGGTTTTACAAAGTTTTTTGGATGACTTCAACTTACTATTCACGAATAAGAGTAAAGCATATATTTAACTGCAATTCATTAGTTTTAATCTTCGAGTCCCTTTCTCAAAAACTTATGCTGTGTTTATTTCAACCTGGCTCTAGCTTTTGTTAATCTCCTTATATTTTTTTTTACCCAATCGGGCTAAAAATTTATGTCAACCCGTTCCTCCTTTTTCCTTTTGTTTCTATGAAGCTCCTCTGGTCTTTAGTTTTTACATGTGATTTCCCCTGTTTACGTTATGCACATACCAAATGTACAGATGCCAAATTTTGATCAATGTTGGTGTTTGTATGTCCACCCTATTTCAAGCACTATTTTGGTCTATGTATGTGTCTTTATATTTTTTAGATTCTTCATCTTGATCACCGTTAGTTTTGTTAAACAACTCTGTGTGAAATTTCTGAAGAAGGACCAACATCTTTAACGTTATTCATTTGTATAAAATTATAGTTTCCTGGTTGATTGAAGCTTGGGAAGAGCATCAACTAAGTTTTTAAAATAAGGTTTTGGGGTCAATAAAAAGTGTTTCATGGTAAGTTATTGAAACCGAAAATGTAAGTACAATAATTTCATTTTATGCCATTAATCTGTACTTTCCCAGATTCAGCATCATCTCACATTTACTGATTCAAACTAAAATTCATTCAAAATCACCCACATCCAGATGCAGCCACGTTGCCTAAACATAAACGATGATTAACAATTAAGCATTAAAAAAAAATCTGAGCTTTTAACGCAAGAAACACAAATTGGTGTTAAAATGGTCAAATATAGATAGTTTTATCATCCCAGACATCTTTTCACAAAATGGTGTATAAGAAAATTGAAAGGAAAGCAAAAGGGTAAATTCCAATTCCCACATTAACATTCCAATTCATGGCATTATGTGGAATTGTACAGCAAATGGACATGGCAATCAATCAAAATTGTGCATGCAAAGCAAAAAGAAAAGTTGTGTAAAACTGACCGGTGACAAAAGGACTCCATGTGGTTTCTGGAAACAGAGTCTCCAATAAATGTCATCTTCTTCCCACGAACCATCTCCAAGAAGGCCTTGGAATCAAACCTTGGGAGCTCACATTCATTGGGTTTCCATCTCCAATTCAGAAACTCATTATCCCCCCTACCATTTTTGAAGCAATTCTTTGAGTCAGGAATCATAGCACAGCTCAAATTTGTATACAAAGACCTTCTCAATTTTTGAACCCAGTGGCCTGTAATCAAGTCACAGCTCTCCTCTACAGAACAAAACATAAAATACATAATCTTCAGAAAACAAAATATTTGAAAGAACATTTTAAAATGTACAAAATATATTGAAGTTCTAAGCAAAAAATAAATAAAAAAATAATAACAAATAAATATATTGAAGCGTAACTCCAATTTCGTAATTAACAACATTATCTGCAATATCATTTTATAAAAAGAAAATCACATCATCTGCATACTTCGACTGAAACTTGAAAATAATATGGTACAATAAAATTTCAATTTATATTAAAAATTATATTATAACATTATAAATACAATTTTACAAAAATTTTGTTACAAATATAGAAACCGAAAAATTAAATACAAAAAAGAACATAATTTCGAAGCCAACACTTACCAATGACGAAAGGTTGTTTATGCATGTTATCTGTTGCTGAGGTTGTTGGTTGCTCCACCTCTGTATGTGTTTGCTCTAAACCATTCATGTGAAATCCAGAAAATGAACCCCTGATGAGGCTTCTATTAAGTCTACAACTGACTTAGAATCCATGCAGAGACCTGCACAGAAACCAAAGAGAAGTTACTAATGCAGTCACAGCACCACAACAATCAACATAATACAGATAACTATATACTATAGTATATAGCAAACTGAAAAAATGGCTATCCTTTGAAATTAAGGTATCAATTTATTGCACTGTAACTCTGGCTGCTAGATCGGGTCACGTAACCTCAGACCCCAAATAACATGGCTGATAATCAAAATCTATCCAGGCCATTTGATTTTATCTCTTGCTAAAGTTGTTACTATAGGAAACATTGGTTGAAAAATTGTTTGCAATATACACGTCCAATAAATTGAAAATAAGACACGGTATAAACAGAAACACAGAATGGTACATAAAAAAAATTCAAACTTTATGCACTAAAACCAGAATTCACCGCATAAAGTAGGATTAGAAAAAGAAATCAAATTTTTGACTATCAAAGACTTCAATTAACAAAGAACCTGACGAGGGAACAAAAACCTCAACTCAATTGCTTTGAACAATTTTGACATTTTAGGTAGCAAATCTACATAGATCAAAAGCACCGTAACTTTCCCCAATAAAAAGGAAAAAAGAAAAACCTTTTTAACTTTCTCGCAAACCAAACAGACCTGGATCTGAGTATAAGAGAAAATTGAAAACACAAACCTGGATCTGTACGAAAATAGCCAAAGGACTACAAAATGCTCTGCTGAGAGAAAAAAGTAGCAAATCTAGGTATCAATATCAGACATTGCTTGGAAAAATGCGTCGGAGCCAACTAATCGGAGCTGTGGGTATCGCTGGAGCCGTGGACGTTGTCGGAGAAGACAATTGGCTCTCTCCATCAATACCCATTCTTCTAACCTTGGAAGCCAATACCCCGCAAATCTCTGGTCTTCAATTTTGCAAACTCAGCCAAGAGAGATGCAAACTACTGCGACGGAGATGGAAGCAGGTACGGGTATAGATGATGGAGATGGAAGCAGGCACGATGGAGATGGGAGTAGGTATAAGAAAAAACTGATACACCCGCTCCCACGTAAACAACTGCAAAATAAGGGAAAAAAATCCAAAAAGGCTTTAAAACGACGTCGTTTTGGAATTAGAATTAGAAAAAAAAATAACAAAAAAAAGAATGGAAACGACAAAACGAGGATGAAAAACAACGAAAATTACTGTGATTTGGCTAGTACCGCGCTTTTATATATAAGGATAGATATATATATATATATATATTACTTATTTAAAAGAGAGATAGAAGAATACTTTGGTTTCTGAAATAAAATAGCAGTGCTATGACAACTTATAGATGAAGACAGAAATTTTGTATATTAAAGTATGATTCTTCATCCAAAGTCCCTTGGCTTTTCCATAACTTTATCTAACGGTTCTAGAATATTATAGTAATTTGTTGTTAAATTCATCAATTACTATACATAGTGGGTTTAGGAATCAAAATAGGAATTGGTAACCCAAGTAAAATCAAACTAGCTAGGAATAGGATGCTCATGCTTTTCTATATATATACACACACCCTATTAGCTTCATATTTTCTGTCGCTCACACCCTATTAGCTTCGTACGTGCGTATTTTCAATTCCCTAATTACTATTTCTTTTAAGCTTTCCCTTCGAGTTCTCCACGCTCTCTCTCATGGTAGCCAATTTGTTTTCCTACCTCCTTTGTTTTCTTCTTCTTCTTCTCCCATGCCAAACTGAAGGAAATAACTTGGCTACGGTTTCAGGCATCCTCTCAGAAAAAGGCTACCAGGCAATGCCTTTGACGTTTGACGACATGTTCTTGCACACTTTGCAAATTGACTTAACCGGAAATTCATCAACTCTCACGCTTCTTTGCCCTCCTGACCAAGCTTTCTTGTCCTCCAAGTTATACCTGCAGCCGCCATTGACACTGCTTCAATACCATCTTGTCCCTTTCAAACTTTCCACAGATGAATTGGTTTCGCTTCCTCTTGGTTCAAAGGTTGAGACGCTTCTTCATGGTCATCCTCTGGTTGTCACTACTTTGCCTGGCAGCGATTGTCACTTTCAATGAAGTTCGAGTCACTGAATGGAACGTCTATAACGACGGTGGACTTATTATTCACGGAGTAGATGATTTCTTTGATCCTGCTTATTAGACCCTGCGGTATCCATGGTACGATGCCGAAGAAATCCAGGCAAAAGTGGTGGGTGAAATTTCTTTGATTATGGGAAAAGTGACAGAGAATTGGATCATTGTCCTACTATCACTGCTGATGATTGCGTTATTGGTTTTGCTTCTCGTTTCGTTCAGTTCTTGTGTGGAGTACTGCAGACATCGCGACTACCATCTCGTAATTTAGGATTAGATGTTTAATCTTGTAATTTTGTTTTTCTTTTTTTTTTTTTTTTTGGTAAAGAATGTTGTAATCTTTTATTATTAGACTCACAAAGCTAATGAAACTAATGATTCTTTTTCAGTCATTAATTAATTTTGGGTTGGCTTTTTGGATTATGCATTAGTTTTTAGCAATTTATGTAAATTATTATACACTTTGGAGTTTGAACTAGAATGTCCATTTGATATGTGTATGACGTCCCACATACATTGAAGTTACAATGCCTTATTAAACCATTATAGATCTTTTTTTTTTTTTCTTTTTTTTTTTTCCTAATTGCTCGGTTAGTTTGCGTAATAAAAGAAAATATTATAATGTTTTGTCTCTATACTCTTCCAAGTGGGGTGTGGGACACATGAAATCAAGTGTCAGGGCAAGATAGCCATAGATGGACAATTGCTTACTGGTTATTTGCTTACTAGCTCATTGTGAAATCAAAACTAAAATATCTAATTTAAACAAATGATATTAAGCAGAAACTTAAAAATAAAAAATAAAAAAATGTGCGACATAAAGAACGATAAATGAGAGATAATAAGCAGATTTACTTCAAGAAGGTAAAACACAAGATAAGTAATCAAACACACCGACTTAAGACATACACAGGTCAATGATAGAGAGGCCCAATAACATGAATAAAGATGCATGTTATTATATTCAAAGTTCAATTATGTTTCCACGCTGCATCAAAATATTACCCCATATTGCTGATTATTATAAGCTTACTATCTATAATTTTGCTTTTAAAACATATGTTACAGTACTATGGTATAAGGTTGTAATGAGTTCGTGAAGAGCTAGTCTCTTATGAATGTTGTAAGGTCATAGACAATAATTAATGAGAATGAATTAGTACAAATGAACCAGTGTTTTGTAATAGCAAAAGATCAGAAAAAAGGAAAAAAAAAAAAGTTTTCGGGTAGCAGGAGGTCTTGTTCTAATGTGGAATGATGAAATCTCTCTGAATTGGGAATGGACCAATGACAACGCTATATGAATTTGGTTGATGGTGAAGACGAGAGAAAGCAATGGAGACTATATGCTTGTTGTATGAACAAATTTCCCACCTAGCTGGGCCGAGCAGGCCCAGGGTGGTGAACCGGACTGGGACATAAGGGCCCAAGATAAAAGTCACTCAGTGGATTGGTTATCAGAGCCGAGCTAATCATAATAGGGTCTGAACGATTGGTCGGCTCGGTCGATCAGGATATCCTCTGGTAGAAGTGCTTGAAGTTGGATTGGCTCGGACATGATAAGAGCAGAGCGACAATCAGCCGCAAGTGGCTTGGAGCGGTCTTCCATAGCTTGAATGAGGTAAGAGTTGAGGAAAGTTCCCAAATAAGAAAGTTCATTCAGCAATCAATGCTATACACTTTCCTATATCCAATCTTCCAAATCTGGGAGAGCAAAATTGGAAACTTGCCCTGAATCAAGACGGCTAGGTTTTCCTACCCTTGGTGAGGAAGGCGAAGCCAAGCCTATAAATATCCCACTATCACTCATAGCAAAGGTATGCACACTAAACTGATCTGCATTCCAAAAGTCCAAAGCAAACTCAAACACGTACTGACTTGAGCGTCGGAATGTCTTTGGCCGGTACCACACCGGTGCCCCAAGCCTTCACGCTCATCTTGTTTTGCAGGTCAGCGACGGATTGCACGACGGTTTGTGGCGGAGCAAAATCCGGTGCAAACAGTTTGGCGCTAGAAGGAGGGCCTGCGGCTGCGTTTTAGCACAAAAACCATTGCAAGCTTGCTTCCAGCAATCTTCAACCAAAATAATCAATGGCATCAGAACAACGGCAAAACATACCTACAATGGGTGTCATACCTGAGCGACGGGAGGACGAATCCACACCCCGTGACGGAATAACGGCAGGACCATCGGGCGTTAACAGCGGCGTCGCAGTGATGGACACGAGAGTTGAGCAGCTCATGTCACAGATGGAGGAGTTGGTTCGATCGGCACGGGTCCAGCAGCAACGGAACGAGGTTCAAGAGCAGATTAACAGGCAGCTGTTGGATGCATTCAATGCCGTGCAAACACCAACGGTGGTAGCGAAGGTTGACCAGCCTCATGAAGCGAAAAGGGATGCGACGACGGACCGCGGAAAAAATCCCTCTGAGATGATGGAAGAAACGGTCGGGCGATCCAATCAAATAAGCGCGGGCAAGAACGGTTGCCGTTCTCGCGGGGGGTCGCGCGGCTATCAATCGAGTGATGACTCTCGCTCGACGGACGGACGAACGGCCAAGAGAGGGAGAGCTGTTAGGGATCGAAATCCATCAAGGTATAGAGGTGCCTATCGTGCTGCGCGGCCTGAATTGATAGACTTGGTTCGACAAGAGGGGAGAACTAACGATTGGTACGACAAAGTGCAAGACACACCTTTTGTTGACGAAATCACCGCGGTCAATACCCCAGCGGGTTTTTCCACGCCAAAATTTTCACTGTACGACGGAATAGCCGATCCAGGAGATCACATCATCCACTTTAAGCAGGCTATGGTCCCGACCTCCATCCGCGGTCGGATAGATATAAATGTGTAAGGTGTTCGCCGAGCCCGAAGGGGCCTGCTTTTCACCGCGCCTTCCACCGGAGCATAGGGTCATTCAGCGAACTAGCACGCAGTTCATGACCCAATTGGCGTCGGTCGGCGGTATAGAAGGGATCCGGATGATTTGTTTCGAGTACAGCAGCTGAGGGGAGAGCCGCTTCGCGAGTACATCCAGCGGTTCAATGACATGAAGGTAGAAATAATGGATTGCCCAGACGTCGTTGCTTGCAATGCCTTCAAGCGTGGTTTGCTACCGGGCACTAAGATATACGATTACATGGTCCGAAAGAAACCACGGAACTTGCTGCAGACCCTGCAGAAGGCCCAGAGCTTTGTCGTATTAGAAGAAGAGACTGCGCTCGATATGCAACGAGCAGCGAAAGAGGGACGAATTGAATCTACAGAAGCAATACGAGCCGCGCCAAGCATACGAGTTCGGCAGAATGAAGCTACTGAGTATTCCCGTGAACGCAGGGCGCTCCGATCCAACATGCGACGCCCTGAACGAACTTACAGAGACCGGAGGAAAAGGGAAGAGCCAAGTAGGCGGGATGAGCTGGATGGCCCCCCAAGAGATCGATTGAGGGGATTTGGTCTTAGGGTATCTCCAACCAAGTTGATAGCGCACATGGAGCGAATCCATGAGGTACGATGGCCACAACCCATGAACTCGGACCCAAGGAACAGAGATAATTCTCAATGGTGCGCGTTCCACAGAGAACGTTGCCATGCCACGGAAGATTGCCGCGCATTTAGGCGGAAATAGAAGAAGCTTGAAGCGGATATCTGAAGCAGTTCGTTGAAGAGCCGAATAAATGGGGTTCGGCTAGGCAAAAGGAGGAAGCCCCAAGGAAAAATACCCCTCCTCGAACAAACAACGAAGTGGAGGTTCGGAGGATCATCAATTCAGTACATGGAGGAGTTGCCTGCGGTGGCGAACGCAGGGAGGATAGAAGGGCCTATGCTCGACAACACATCGCTGAAGTTCATGTGACTCGGCAAGATGATCTGGACATAACCTTCACGGCCAAAGATACTGAAGGAGTACTTTATCCGCACGATGATGCGCTTGTTGTCACACTGGAAGTAGGAAACTGTGTGATGAAGCGAATACTGGTGGACAATGGTAGCTCGGCAGATATCATATTTTCAAGCACTTTGGAGGCAATGGGGATCAGTCCCAAAGTCGCAGAGCCGAGCCGCGCCACTCTGGTGGGATATGACGGAAATGAGAGCCGTGCAAAGGGGATAATCACACTTCCGGTCACAGCAAAGAAAGAGACGCGGATGGTAAAGATGATGGTGGTAGCCGCTCCCTCCTCCTACAACATGATCTTAGGACGACCTTGGTTACACTCTATGAAAGCCATTCCATCCACGTACCATCAGAAGATCAAGTTTCCGTCAGGGAGTGGGATAGACGAAGTGAGAAGTGATCAATCCGCGGCCCGGATCTGCTATGTAAAGGCTGTGGATGGAAAAAACAAATAGCAATCACAGAAGCCCGGGGTGGCTCAAGTGGACAAAATGGACCCACTGGAAGACCTAGAGGATATACAATTGGATCCAGACCACCCAGAGCGCGCCACCAAAATAGGAACCCAGCTGGATCCGGGGGTTCGGCTCCGCTTAGTTCGGTTTCTCAAAGACCATCGCAGCACCTTCGCTTGGTCCGCAGATGATATGGTGGGAATAGACCCGAGCGTTATTTCCCACAAACTGAATGTCGACCCGGCGTACAAACCTATTCGGCAAAAGAGGAGAAAGTTCGCGCCCGAACGGAACCAGGTCATCAATGAGGAAATCAGTAAGCTACTAAGAAACGGCTTTGTCAAGGAGGTATACTACCCAGATTGGCTTGCAAACGTGGTAGTGGTGCGCAAAAAGAATGGAAAGCCCCGAGTCTGCATCGACTTCACGGATCTGAATAAAGCATGTCCAAAGGATAGCTTTCCACTTCCGAAGATTGACATGATGGTGGACGCTACCGCTGGTCATCAGTTGTTGAGCTTCATGGACGCCTACTCAGGCTATAATCAGATCATGATGCACCCAGACGACCAAGAAAAAACAGCGTTCGTAACGGAAAGAGGGATTTACTGCTACAAGGTCATGCCATTTGGGTTGAAAAATGCAGGGGCTACGTACCAAAGGCTGGTGAACAAAATGTTCGCAGCGTATCTTGGCAACACTATGGAAGTATATGTGGACGACATGCTGGTCAAATCTGTGCGCGCTGCGGACCATGTCCAGCACTTGACTGAAGCTTTTGCGGTACTAGACGCCCACAAGATGAAGTTGAATCCCACCAAATGCACTTTCGGAGTTGGTTCTGGCCAATTTCTAGGCTATTTGGTCACGCAAAGGGGAATTGAGGCAAACCCGAGCCAAATACGGCTTCGACATGCCTTCCCCAAAGACCTTGAAGGAGGTGCGGTTAAATGGAAGACTAGCGGCCTTGAGTAGGTTCATCTCGAGGGCATCTGATCATTGCATATCATTTTTCCGCGCATTGAAATAAGGATTTTGAGTGGACAAGCGAGTGCGAACAGGCTTTTCAACGGCTAAAAATTTATCTCGCTACTCCTCCAATATTATCCAAGCCAAAGCCTGGAGAGCCACTGTACTTATACCTATCTGTCTCGGAACATGCTGTCAGCTCTGTTCTAGTCCGGGCAGAAGGAAGGGAGCATCACCCAATTTACTATGTGAGCAGAGCACTGGTTGATGCTGAAACCAGATACTCCTTCATTGAGAAGCTTGCGCTGGCACTACTTGTCTCGTCGAGGAAGTTGCGATCGTACTTCCAATGTCATAGGGTCATAGTCGTGACTTCATATCCGCTCAAAGTTGCGCTTCAGAGTCCTGACATAGCAGGAAGGATGGTGCGTTGGGCAGTCGAATTAGGGGAGTACGGGATTGAGTACCGACCTCGGATAGCTATTAAATCCCAAGTGTTATCTGATTTCATCGCTAAGTTCACGGGGAATGAGGAGTCAATGCGTATCAGGGGTGACGTGGAGTATTTGGAAGAGCCTATGGAGACTGTTCCTCCCGCAGAAGTGCCTGAGCCAACAAACGCTACCGGCGAGGGGAGGAAACTCGGAAAAGGATGTGGACCATTGTGGAAGCTGTTTGTCGACGGTTCATCCAATTGGCATGGAGCAGGAGTGGGGGTTATACTGGAAGACCCGGATGGTTTGGTTTTGTGCCAGGCTTTTCATCTCTCCTTCCCTGCATCTAATAATGAGGCTGAGTATGAAGCATTGTTGGCGGGGATAAGGTTGGCTCAGACGGTAGGAGCCCAGTGTTTGGTGGCTTACAGTGATTCTCAACTCGTGGTAAGTCAGGTTAATAGCAATTATGCAGTAAAGGATAGCAAGATGATTGCGTATGTGGCGTTAGTAAAGGAACTCGTCCTTCAGTTCAGAACGTTTGAGTTACGCCAGTTGCCAATAACTGAGAATACTCAAGCCGATGCCTTGGCTGCTTTGGGTGCAATGGCGAAGGGAGAGCAGCGCAGGGAGATACCGCTTGAATTTCTATCTGAACCAAGCGTTAGCATCGTACCAAATGAAAACAAGGCGAAGGAAGCTATGAATATCGACCGCCTTCAGGAATCAGGATGGATGGATTCTATCGTGTCTTTTCTCGATTCCGGTACAGAGCCTCCAGACAAAGCTGAGGCTCGGAAATTAAGGCTCATCTCGGCTCGGTATACGTTGTTAGATGGGAAACTATACCGGCGATCTTTCACTGGCCCTTTGTTGAGATGCTTAAACAAAGCTGAGGCGAGCCAAGTCCTGGCAGAAATTCATGAGGGCCACTGCGGTAATCACTCAGGCGGACGAACTTTGGCGCACAAGGCTATGACGCAAGGATATTACTGGCCTACCATGCGGAAGGATGCCGCAGAGTATTCTCGAGGCTGCGATAAGTGTCAGCGGTTTGCTCCAATACCTCGCATGCCACTTGAGGAACTAACCAATGTGACAAGCCCATGGCCTTTCATGCAATGGGGGCTCGACATCGTGGGACCTTTACCGTTGGCTGCGGCTCAGAAACGTTTCATTCTCGTTGCTACGGATTATTTTAGCAAATGGGTGGAAGCCGAATCCTACTCTCAAGTTAAAGATAAGGATGTGGTTCGGTTCATATGGCGAAACATCATATGCCGTTATGGTTTGCCTCGGATTTTGATTGCGGATAATGGGTCCCAGTTCATCAGCTCGGTAACACAAGACTTTTGCGCAGAATGGAAGATTACCATGCGTTTTTCCTCACCTCGGCACCCGCAGGCGAATGGTCAGGCCGAATCTACAAACAAGACAATCGTGTCTAGCCTGAAGAAGCGATTGGAGAAAGCTAAAGGAAAATGGCCTGAAGAGTTACCAGGTGTCCTGTGGGCAAGCCGAACCACGCCTCACCGTGCAACAGGGGAAACCCCTTTCGCTTTGGTATACGGGACGGAAGCTGTTATTCCTGCGGAGTTGGCCGTACCAACAAGTCGGGTCGCTTATGCTGAGCAAGCGCTGAACGACGAGCTCAGGCGCAAATCGTTGGATAGCTCGGAGGAATTGAGGGAGCAAGCTTTGGTACGAATGGCGGCATACCAACAACGCATCACTAAGTACTACAACGCCAAGGTTCATCCTCGACAGTTCAGGGTTGGAGACTACGTCTTTAAAGTCTTCGAAACACTCAAGAGTTGAATGCGGGGAAGTTGGGACCTACTTGGGAAGGCCCTTACCGGGTTGTGGGTATTCCTAGACCGGGGGCTTACACTCTACAATCCTTGGGTGGTACTAACGAGCCCCGAAGCTGGAACTCGGTGCATCTACGCCGTTACTATCATTAGGGCATTTTCTATGATATACAGTGCTTACGCACTTTCTCTTTCGCAATGTACAGTGCTTACGCACTCTTTTGATCACATCAATAAATAACCTTTTTGCATTATACAAATTATGCCTTCTATATTTTGTTTGTTCGTGGATGAGTTCGACTTGAAAGGTAAGGGGAGGATTGGCCCTAATCTTTGCACAGTTTGCACGGACACGCCCCGCGATACAACTTGATTATAGAATTGGGTCCAGGACTATTCAGGTGGTGCTGCCTGGTCACCTCGACCCTTAATATGGTTCAGCTTTAGCCTTGTAAAGAGCGGGGACAACTGTCCGGAAGGTTAGCCGCTCTTCCTGGCTTGTTGCCGTTCGGCTCAGTTTAGTTTGGTCAGTCAAGTTGTTAGCACGCTACTTGGTCAATTTCAATTAAACTGTTAGTTTGGCCGGGATTCTACACTATCACTTGGTTATTTGTAAACGTAGTTACGTGTATCAGGATGCAATATCTCCAACGATTCCAGTTCTAACATTCCCAATGATTCATTCGTAATTTAAATTTGGATATGGACGATTGAACCGTCGGTTCCAATACAAAAGAAGATAAAATAAGGAAAACTACAGCAGCAAACAGAGATGTAAATACAGCAAAATACGAAGAGGCTTGGGTGTGTGATTACACCTCCTCTTGGCTAGGCTGACTGGCGGATGCAACCTCTTTGGCATTGGTGCTCGGCCCTGCGGTGTTAGTCCTGGCCTCCTCCATTGCTTCGTCGAACGAGTCCTTTTCGTGTGGGGAGCTCTTCTCGGTGGGTGCGGTCCTCCAGTGACTCGTTGTTCGGTTCTGGCTCGTCTTCCCCAGAGGAGATTTCGCTGCCTTCACCGTCATCAGAATCATCCTCACTCGGCTCGGGTGTTGCCCATGAAGTTTGTCCGGTCTTGAACTTTAGAATCATTTCTTTTTGGGCTCGGAGGTAGGCGTCCTCTACTCCCTTGCGGTAGACGATCTTTTTCTTCGTGGCGAGCCAGGCTGAGCTTGTAGCTCGTCCCGCTCTCGACCGCGTGGGAAGTCCGCTGGGCTTCCAACTCCTTGTTTTTCTCAGCTAGTTTTTGGTCAGTTTCGGACCACTTCTTTTCCGCTTGCAGTAATTTTAGCTCTGCCTGTTCAGCTCGGCTATTGGCATCGGCTGCAGCTTGCTTGAGGTGAAGGTTATTTGCCTCTAGCGTCTTGTTTGTTGCCTGCAAGGTTTTGTTTGTTTCCGCAGAGCTTTCGTATGCTGCAGTCTTCTTCTTGCAGGCAACATCCACCTTTACAATAGCTTCGTAAAGGAATCTGCTAGTCTGAGCCAACTGCATTCAATACCGAGTCAATACATTATGGTTTGGTTTTCACTACATATACATAACAACGCGTGTAGTAGCTCTTAGTCTTGCTCATACCTTTAGTGCGCCCAATTCAGCCTCCTGAGCGATATCCTCCAGGGACATGGCCTTGGGATGCTCCGTCATGGCGGGTCATCGCGATCCACATTGGGGTTGGACTTCGGATCGAGGCGGATGGAAGAACTATCTTTTAGTCCCAGGTTTGTTTTGTATGCCGAGGGCTCGTTGCTCTTCGGCATGGGCACCATAGGCTCTTTTCCCTTTGCTGTGGGTTGGGGGCTCGAGAGTCTTTGTCTCTTTTGAGGAGGAGTCTCCTCAGTTGTTGGTGCGATCACGTCCGGTGAAATGGCGACTGTGTTGTCTGGCGTTGGGTCGGCCCTTTGAGTCGGATCCGATTTCCTGGACTTCCGTGCTGATTTCTTTTCCTTCCTCTTCCTGTCCTTCTCAGCGAGCTGTTCTTTAGTTGGAGGGGGTACTTTTAGCTTTCCCATATCAGCTGTTAACAAATGCAAGGGGTCAATTGGCTTGGCGTATAGCAACGTTATACAGCCTTGAAGTATGCAAGTACAGGGAGTTCTGAGGAGAGGAAATGATACCTTGGTAAGGTGACTCGGTTGGGGGGTCAGGTTGCTGTTGGTAGGTGTTTGTTCTTTTGCTTCTTTTGTTGTGATGGCCAATACCCTATTGCGCGGAATGATTTGGCGGAGAGTAGAAGGTTGAGGTTCTTCCCTGCCGCATGAAGAGTGTCAATCGAATTGTTTTGCTCGGAGTTTGTGGAGAGTCTGGCGCTTTGATTCAAGGCTGCATAAATGGAGAGTAAGTTTGATCCTGCGAAGTCAAAGGGACGGCGCTGATAAAGTCGCGTGAATACCTCTTCGCCGTGCCGAAGCGAATGTCCAATTCGGACGAGCCAACGGGATCGAACAGACCCTCTTTTCTAATGAAGAAGTATCTGTCTTTCCAGCCTTTGTCACTCGTCGGTGCGCCGGTTAGGAGTTTGGTTTGCCTCCGAGCGTAGAATGCATATCTACCCTCTCCGCCCGGCTTTAAATAGAAGAAGTGAAGGAAAATGGGCATATCTATGTGTTGTCCGAGTTGCTCGGACAGAACTATCAGCCCCAAGAGGTAGCGCCACCCGTTCGGCATCAGCTGGGCCGGGGCAAGGTTAAAATATTTAAGCACCATGTTAATGATGCGGTGAAAGGGTAGCCTAAGCCCAAGTTTGAAGGCTATCTCATAAAAGCAGACCCATCCATCACGTGTAGTCCGCTTCTTTCCCATCTCTTGGGGGCAAAGATGCATTTTCTGGAAAGCTATACCTCTTCTTGAGGTAAGGCATGTCTTCGGGTTTGAAGATTGAAGGAATGTCGGTTTTGATCATGATGGGGTGTTGAAAAGCAGATATAGGCCTATTTTCATTTGGTCCGGCTCGACACACGTTTGGTTCCACACAGGGTATAGGGTTTTGCTCGGCTACTTGGTTTGGCTCTACAATCCCAATGTAATGATGGTGATGGTGATGGTGTGGGGCTGGCGGAACGGCCGGAGTATTCTAGAAAGGGTTCAAAGGCGGAGTCTCCCCGACATTTTTGGGCGCGAAACAAAACTTAAAGAATTTCTAGAGGAAATAAGGATTGAAATCCTGACCTGAGCTTGGCCGGAGGAATGAAGGTTGGCTGGAGATGATGAACTGGCGAAGCACGGAAGGATGGGGTTTCGGCCAGGAGGGTAGCGAAATGAACTAGCAATGGCTTTGCTGCGATCGAAATGATCTGGTAATCACGATCGTACATTCAAACTTAGCTCTCGGATGGTCAGAATTCGCGGGGAGCTAATCGAAGAATCACTGAAAGTTCTGGAGAAGCAGACGCCGAATGGAACTTCTGAGAGGTGGAGAGACGAAAGTAGGATTGAAGGGTTAGGGCTGGTATTTATATCTGGTAACAAACGGTTGAGATTCAAATTTGAATTTTGAATGAACGGTTGCGAATAGAGACGTCTCTTCAGTGCTCGCAGTACCCCATGACCTGTCATAATTGCTATGCGCGGCGTTCTGACGGTTGGATGTCAGAGAGCGTTTGGTTTCCAGAGGTGAAAAATGTCAGTTGGGTATTCGGAATTTGAAAAGACAGTTGGAAGAACACACAGTAACCGAGCCGTTTAGCTGAGCTTATTTGGCTCGGTGGCCGGCTAATCAGATGAACAAATTTCCACCTAGGCCGAAGGCCGGGGTGGTGGACCGGACTGGGACATAAGGGTCCAAGATAAAAGTCACTCAGTGGATTGGTTATCAGAGCCGAGCTAATCATAATAGGGTCTGAACGATTGGTCGGCTCGGTCGATCAGGATATCCTCTGGTAGAAGTGCTTGAAGTTGGATTGGCTCGGACATGATAAGAGCAGAGCGACAATCAGCCGCAAGTGGCTTGGAGCGGTCTTCCATAGCTTGAATGAGGTAAGAGTTGAGGAAAGTTCCCAAATAAGAAAGTTCATTCAGCAATCAATGCTATACACTTTCCTATATCCAACCTTCCAAATCTGGGAGAGCAAAATTGGAAACTTGCCCTGAATCAAGACGGCTAGGTTTTCCTACCCTTGGTGAGGAAGGCGAAGCCAAGCCTATAAATATCCCACTATCACTCATAGCAAAGGTACGCACACTAAACTGATCTGCATTCCAAAAGTCCAAAGCAAACTCAAACACGTACTGACTTGAGCGTCGGAGTGTCTTTGGCCGGTACCACACCGGTGCCCCAAGCCTTCACGCTCATCTTGTTTTGCAGGTCAGCGACGGATTGCACGACGGTTTGTGGCGGAGCAAAATCCGGTGCAAACACTTGTTATTGACACCCTAAAGAAATATGCAAAGGTATGGATCAGATTGTGCGATGGTTCTGGTGGAATGTTAAACCAGGGAAACAATAGCACCTTGCTTTATGTAGTTGGGAAGAGTTATGCAAGCCAAAGAAGATGGGTGGGTTAGGCTTCCGATCATTTTGGGACTATAATGTAGCTCTTCTAGCAAAGCTTGGATGGAAGATAGTAAGGGATGAAAATAGCTTATGGGTAGAAATTCTAAAGGCTAAATATTTGAGGAAAGGAAATCTCTTTAGCTGTGAGAAGAAGAAAGAGACTCATGGGTGTGGAGGAGTTTCCTAAGCGCTGTATGTTAATTAATCTAGTTTTTTGTGTGATTTGTAATTCTAATTTAATTGGAGTTTATTTTTCTTTTATTGAAAATTGCCTACTATTTATCATGAGTATATGTTCGTGTCTAAACACCAACATAGATGGGTTTTTTGATGTCATAGCCTGGGGAGGGGTGATGATTTTAGCCATTTTTTATAGAAATTAAAATTTTAATCAATTTTACTGTTTAAACTTCATACTTTGACCAAACTACCCCCTTTCCCTATTAAATGCCAACCATCGCACGTACATATCTCTGCAATACTTATATGTTACATATATCTATTACACAAATTTGTCCAAGTAAGAATCAGAAAATATTTCCACCTAATCTGAAACATTGTTTGTTCAAGGTGAAACTTTTCGAGCTGTAACAATATCCATTCGAAGTACTGTGTAATCTAAATAATGCATCTCATTTTATATTTTATTTTTCTATTTTTCTGGGTTAATGATTTCGAGATTTTGGGTTTCATGGTGGATTTATTTTCCAACATTACAAAGAGAAGTATTTTGTATGGTATAGTTTCAACACTGCCCAAAAGCAAGTGACTGCCATAATGGCCACCATTTTTATCGTTTGTATGATGGTAGTAGTCGTTGGTGGCCATATCCTCTGTTTTTCAAACTCACACGTCTGTCAACTTCATTGTATTTTTTGAACACATAAATCAACCCATAAAATTATGAAAAAATATAGAAATTGAAGCTCATCCTCTTAGTTTTCCAACGATATATCATACGCACAAATCGGAGGTCGGAAAGGTGTTCAAAATCAAATTGTTCCAACAGCGCGCAGAAGAGTGCGGGAATGGGCACACGTCGGTGGCCACCGACCCCTCATAGGTGGCCACTGACCCCCCTATGCCTTGTAGGTAGCCACCTACGGGGGGGTCGGTGGCCACCTACGTGTGCCCGTTCTTGCACTCTTCTGCACAGTGTTGGAACAAATTGATTTTGAATACCTTCCCGACCTCTGATTTGTACGTATAATATATCGTTGGAAAGCTAAGAGGATGAACTTCAATTTCCATATTTTTTCATATTTTTCTGGGTTTATTTATGTGTTAAAAAAATACAGTGAAATTGACAGATATGCATATACAGTTGGTGTGCATTTCTGCGCACTCTTGGAAAAAATTTATTTTCAACACCATCCTGACCTCTGATTTGTGCGTATGATATTTCGTTGGAAAGATAAGAGGATAAATTTTAATTTAAATATTATTTTATAATTTTTTGGGTTGAATATGCATTCCAAGTATTATCGTACCGATACACTTTGTTTAGCTTATCGAGATTCCATATATCCTATTGGTGACAGAAGACAATGAGAGGTTCCATATGAAGTTCAAATGAAGGTTGTTCGACCCCTAAACAATAGAAGACAAGCTGTTGGTAGACAAAAAAAAATAGAATATTGTTTCAAGGAGAGGAGAAGATGAAATACAAGTGTGGTTGATGTGGAATGATTGGACATAACTGGGCAAGATGCATTGAGCCAATAAATTGGGATGACAATTGCAATTAATTTTGGTGTAAGATACATGTACCTATTTGTATGTAACAATTAAACATGTGTATGTATTTATATCTACGGTTTTTGGATTGAATTTAATGATTCAAAAACATATTATGAACAACAGCGGCAATCATACTTCCGTCAAATTCAGAGAATTTTTTGAACACATAAATCCACCCAGAAAATTATAAAAAAATATGAAAATTAAAGTTCATCCTCTTAGCTTTCCAACGATATATCATACGCACAAATCGGAGGTCAGTAAGGTGTTGAAAATAAAATTTTTCCAAGAGTGCGTAGAAGTGCACACCAACTGCATTCGCATGTATGTCAACTTCACTGCCTTTTTTAAACATATAAATTAACCTAGAAAATTATGAAAAAATATGAAAATTGAAGCTCATTCTCTTAGCTTTCCAACGATATATCATATGCACAAATCGGAGGTCGGAAGGTGTTCAAAATCAAATTATTCCAACAGTACACAGAAGAGTACGAGAACGGGCACACGTCGGTGGCCACCGACCCCCCGTAGGTGGCCACCGACCCCCCCATGCCCCGTAGGTGGCCACCGAAGGGGGGGTCAGTGGCCACCTACGTGTGTCCGTTCTCGCACTCTTCTGCGTGCTGTTGGAACAATTTGATTTTGAACACCTTCCCAACCTCCGATTTATACGTATGATATATCGTTGGAAAGCTAAGAGGATGAGATTAAATTTACATATTTTTTTTATAATTTTCTGGGTTGATTTATGTGTTCAAAAAATGCAGTGAAATTGACAGATATGCGAATGCAGTTGGTTTGCACTTCTTCCCGCTCTTGGAAAAAATTTATTTTCAACACCTTCTCAACCTCCGATTAAGTTATATGATATATATTTGAAAAGCTAAGAGGATGAGATTTAATTTAAATATTTTTTCATAATTTTTAGAGTTCATTTACCCCTGTCGATGGCCCACCGACCCCCTCATAGGTGGCCACCGACGGTGCTGCCTACCCGCTTCTACTTGTGCGTGCTGTTGGAAAATATTAAATTTGAAGATCTTTCCGAACTCCGATTAAGACATATGATATATGGTTAGAAAACTAAGAGGATAAGTTTTAATTTAAATATTTTTTTAGAATTTTCTAGGTTGATTTATATCTCCAAAAAATGCAATGAAGTTGACAAGTGTTTGAATGTTCAAAAGGGCGCACTGTTGGAAAAAATTTAGTTTTGAACACCTTTCTGAACTTCGATTCATGCGTATGATATATCATTGGAAAGCTAAGAGGATGAGGTTTGATTTAAATATTTTTTCATAATTTTCTGAGTTGATTAGATCTTCAAAAAATACAGTGAATTTGATAGACATTTGAAATTTTAAAAGGGTGCGCTGTTAGAAAAAATTTATTTTGATTTAGTTTGCCAATATTCTTCACTTTCCCAACGTGTCTCCAAAATTCATTTTGATTGACTTTTCCAACAAAAAAGAAGAAGAAGAATAGGAAGAAGAGGAGGAGAACAAGATGGTGACGGCGACGACAATGGATAAAAAAAAAGGTGGATCGGTTAAGAAAAAGAGAAAGAAGATGATGAGTCCTTTGTATTGGTATTTGTGCCGATATAAGTGGTTTGACTAGGCTAAACAATTTAATTATCAATTCGATGCATTTAAAGGGTATAAAAGTCAATTCGGGCTAAAATTTTAATTCTGTAAAAATATAGCTTATTTTCAGTAATGCATGTTGGGCCCGGCTATGGCGTCAAAAAACCCACATAGATTTGAGATTCCACCTCAAAAGGTTAACCTAAGTCACCTTATAAACCCTTACTTAGAACCAATATTCCAACATCCCCCTCTAATGAAATTACATAGGCCCTCCCTAAAATGACAAACCTTCATCCCCATATCCTACAGAGGCCTTCTCTACCACCGAGAGGTTCATTGTAACGCCTCCTCCACAACCATCTAGGTCCTCATGGAGGTCTCCTCGCCCAATGTAGTGCCTATGCTACTACTACCTCAACACAAAGTTACATCATCACTGTAAGATTGTAATCAAAGGATTTTGCACACGTGCGTGAGCCCAATGTAGTACCTACGCTATAACTACCTTAACACAAAGTTATATCATCACTGTACAACTGTGATCATAGGATTTCACACACATGTGTGAGCGCTCCGTCGGGATCCACCACCGTGCTTCAAAATTATAGGGACAATGTCACACACATGCGTGAGCGCATCGTTAGGATCCACCACCGTGCTTTGGAATTATAAGGTTCATGTTGTTCTTCGGAATTATAGGGTTCATGTTGTACATAATTATGGGGTTCATCTCGTGCATCTATATGATTATGAAGAATCGTGTTACTACGCTACAATACAAAACAATCATGTTACTACACTATAATAGAATCGTGATCATAGGATTTCACACATGTGCGTACGTAGAGCACCACCGGGATTCACCACCGTGCTTCGGAATTATACAGAGGATTTCACACACGTGCGTGAGCGAGCCATTGGGATCCACCACCATGCTTCAAAATTATAGGGTTCATGTTCGGAATTATAAGGTTCATTTTGTGCTTCGGAATTATAGGCTTTATGTTGTGCAGAATTATGGAGTTCATCTCGTGGATCCATATGATTCTGACATCTAAACTCTAATACCACTTGTTAATGTTTAAACACTAAGGTAAACTTGGGGTTCCACCACAAATTGAGAGTAACCCAAGCTACTTATAACCACTTTAAGAACTTCATTTAGAACCAATGTGGGATTTTTCTCGCACACATTCCAACAGTATATTGCTGGAAACAGTATCTTCATGTATATATTTCAATCATTCCTATAAAAAAAAGAAAAAAAAAAAGGATGAGCAAATGCATGTTTGAGTCATTACGTCCTCACTATGATTATTATAATTTTGTTGAAATTAAGTAATTGAAAGTGAAAATGAAAAAAGAAAAAAGTAACTCTGGATTTTTTCTAAACTAGTAGAGCTGTTTAATTATATATATATTTCTCATCACAACTCAAAAGAGGTGGGCGATATTTTTTATTTTCCCATTTTATTTATTATGTCTTATTGGTATACCCAAAGAGAATTGGGTTCAAATACAGTTTGGATATGTAGTTCTTATTTTTATTATTGGCAATGCAGTCACCAAATTAGATTTTGACAGAAAAATCATTTTACTGTGACATAATTAAATTTTTATCACTTAAGTTAAATTGAATTTTGTCACTAAAACCATTTTAAATTACAAACCTTCAAAATTTGTGTGTGAGCAGTGGTATATCCACAATCAAACTTCATATAATTTTTGTGGTTATTCACGTATTTTGGTCGATCCAGTTTAATCAAAGTTTATAATGGAATATAGACTTTAGAAAAAAAAAAAAAAGTAGAATTAATGATATAGGGGAATTTGGTCAAAATATATCATTAAGCTTTTGTCGACACTCGACACTATCACATTGCTCTTGTGTAGTGTCACATCCTAACCTACCATTGTATTTATCTTTTTAACCAAACATTGTTTTTAAATTTTAACCACTTTTCTAGCATTTTTTTTTTTTGAAAAGGAATAAATTAATGTAATTTCTTATAATATTATACCACAAATCATTACACGTACAAAGCATCAGCAGAGTGTGATAAGCCACTTTTGGACAATAACATATCATTTTTCACTCTAGTATCCATTATTAGAAAATTTTAAAGTAAAGTTATTTTGATCAAACATTTTGTACAAAAAATTTTAGCAATCAAATTTCCTGGTCTATCAATATCAAAATGTTTTTGAGTTCTAGTTAGGTTTTGTTTGGTCCATGCTCTCTCTCTCCATTCTCTATCTGTATTTCCTAAATTATACATATAATTGAAAAAAATAAAACAAAAATTTCTTTTCGGGTCTATAAATGTGGTAGAACCTTTATAATTTCTAAAACATATTAACTAACTCTAACCAAAAAAAAAAACTAACTAACCTAACAGAATTTTTATAATTTTTACTAAATATATATATATATATACATAACCTTTATAAATATTAACTTTCATAAGATATAATTTATACCAGAACACATATAAACAAAAAATATTTACTGACTTACTCTGTGACAGAAGACTAACAAACATTCACTAATTACCCCCAACTAATATCAACTAACCTTTAAAATTAGCATCTTACACACTTCATGAAAAACTTAAAACAAAAAGCCAAAAAGAAAAAAAAAAAAAAAGAAAAGAAAAGAAAATATGAGCATCAAAGATATATTACACCTGACAAGTAAGGTTGGCTCAGAATGTCTTTTACAGCAATATTTGTATAGTCGTGAGTTCAAATCACATTATCTCTCATTTTAATCTCAAAAAAAAAAAAATCCTTAAATTGTTTAATACACACTGATTTTTCTACGGCCGTTTATAGAAATTTAATTGCTAAATGCACCCCTTGAAATCTTACTTATGTGCGTCTAATATACACCAATGGTGTATTTAAAGATGAAAAACAAATACTAAATACAGCTCGCAATTAAAAATTAAGAACTATATACACTTTAAATTTCTGTATGCCACCCCATTTTTTCTATGTGTGTATTTAGAATAAAATTAAATTACTGTAAAACATTCACATATAAGGGTATAGTTAAAGAAGAAATACAAACACTAAATACACCTTGCAATTTAAAAATTACGAAGTATGCATCATCCGCTTCAGCAATGCTTTTGGGCCATATTTGGTAGGATGTATTGTGGGGGTGTGATAGTATCGGATAGTATTATATAATGCTATCCCATATTTGACAAAACTAGTAGAGGTGTATTATATAATATATGAATATATTTTTATATGGAAAATATAGGTTAAATTATACACCACTCCCCTTGGGTTTATATTATACGGTGTTGTTCAATATTATGATATTATAATATAACAATCAAATTATTTTTATATGTATACAATAAATAATACAGGCGAATATAGTCCAGCTAATACAATACTAACTAATACAATATAGATTAATATAATACAGACTAATATAATATAGCGTACCAAATATACTTTGGTGTGCTAAGAATTTAGAGTGGAGAAAGAAGAGGAAGACGAGGAAGGAAGATAGAGCGGTATTTGTTCTTTTAAAACTGCTTCGTCTTATTAACTGATTCGGCTACATAGCCTTACAACATCGAAATGCAAAAAAGAAATAATAATATTGCTAATAAACAGGAAACACAGCTTTCACCAAGCTAAACTCAATTGACACAGATCCATTGAGATAAATGCTGTAAGACCAAGTCTACCCACTTCAGTCATCTTGTCAATTTATTTTCTTACTTTATCTCCCCCTACAATTGGCTATTGTGGTAATTAAAAAATTTTATGCCACGTAAGCATCAATTTGGCGGGAAAATTGGCGCCAAAATGACATATGGGTATTTTGCTATAAATTTGTACAACAAATGTTAAATTGTAACAAAATGTAAAAAGGTTGATTAATTTAGTTACGATGGCTATTTTAGTATCAAAAATTTATAATTTTGTTACGAAAATTTTGATTGTAGCAATCATTTTCGTGACTAATTTTTTTTTTTGGTAGTGCTTGCATGCATATGCTTCAGTTGCATCCGTTCAAATATAAAGATTATCTCTTTCTATTTGTCTGTATTGAATATGATCACTACAGTAGCATGCACACATCAGCTTTCATAGAAGCTACCACGTATAGGAGACAGAGAATCAATACAACCATGGTTAAACTGTCATATATATATATATATATATATTTTTTTTTTTTTCTTTTTGGAGAGCATTATAGGTTAAAACACTAAGAACCAAGAATTTCAAACCAAAATGAAAATATAAAAAATCTAGCACAGTTCAACACCACCATATGCCCAACCAATTACACTACTCTTTTGAACAAAAAAAATTGAAAAACTAACATTTCAATATACTTACACATGCATATAATTCAGAGGACAACACTACAAAAATTTTTAACAATTGTGATAAATTTTCCTGTGTCAAAATTAGATTTGTCACTGAAAGATACATTTAGTGTCAAAATTTGTTGTTGGATATTATTTTTGATAGGGTGATAAAACAGTGTCAAATATATTTTTGTCACAGAAAGTGTTATTTTTTAGGGAGAAATTTTTCCGTCTAATTTTGATGATATGACAAAATTTCTTAAATTATGACTAACACAATTTTTATATTCCTTCATAATTAAACGACATCGTTTAGCTCTGAAAAATTCAAAACACAACATACTAGATCCCCAAATTTTACTGAAGTGCACTTTGTTCCCCTTTCTCTACCGTATTCCTCTGTCACTCTCAATCTCTATCTCTAATCTGTATTCGCCGTCCCCGTGGTTGTTGACTCGTCCAAGTCCTCTGATGAATCCTTCAGCCCAAAATCTAGGCTTAGGAATAGGGCATCCGACTCTTCTAGACCCATCTCACACTTTTGGAGCTTGTCTATGGACTTTGACTTCTTTGATGGCCTGTGTTTTTCCGGAGACGCTGGGGAAGAAGTGGTCGGAGAGAAGAGGTCTGGGGTTCGAGGCTGAGTCAACCTTGCTGGGGATTGATGGCGTTAAGAAGTCTATGGGTCCTGATAGACCCGCTGAGCTTGCTCTAATTGATCCCAAGAGAGTCAAAAGGTTTGGTCTTTTTATCTTTGCTTCAACTTGCTCAACTAGGTCATCTTTGTTTTTTTGTTTCTTTTCTTTTTTTCATTTTAAAATTTTTCCCTTTTGAAAATTATGGATATACTGTTGAATGCCCTTCTTACTTATTTTCTTTTCACGATTCAGAATATTTAACCATAAATTAGAAGAAATTTTGTCAAATTATTGGTTTGCTATATTGATCCAAACAGTGAAGCATCTTCTGATTCAGTGAGAATACGAGTTTTCTATGAAAAGTGGTTCTTTTTCTTGTTCATTTCTCCTAATCATTTATTTTTTAACTGAGCCTGATGGTACAGAGAAAAAGTATTTGTTGCTGAAATGATTGGACTGAATTCGTATATATAGTCATGTAGATGGTTTATAGTAGGGTTACTGAGCTTTTTGTTTCTGGAAGTGATAATCTAAGTTTGAACTTGATAATCTAACCAATGCTATACATTTTTCTCCTTAAATTGTGTACCATTTGATTATGGATCTCGTGTTCTTCATTTTTTTTAATAATATATTTATAACTTTATGAATCCATAAATCTAGTTCTATTGGCCCACAACTAATTTTCTTATTAATTAAAGCCAATTGTATGATTATTCCTAACAACCTTGGGGATGCATGCACAGAAATATATCTCGTAATAAGGCATATGCAATATTGTTCATTGTTGTGACCTGAAGTTTTGATTTAGTTCTTCGATAATGGGTCCAATATATACTCCCCTAATCATTCATGTTTTCTCACTTTGCTTCCATTCTAAAATTCACTTGTGATTTGCTTTGTAAGAGCTTTATTGTTTGGTAAAGACAATATTTCTCTTTTCAATAATTGTAATTTTTCTTTTCTTTTTAAAGATTCATGCCCCCCGTCTTTCCTGCGCTTGGCTACAGTCCCTTGCTACAGATCCAGCAACATGGCTTCTGAAGGTAACTATATTTAAAGTCTACAGTCTTTCTATGGGTGAGGGATAAGAGACATGGAATTAGGGTTCATATTAAATTGGGCTAAAACTAAAATTGGTATATATATATATATATATATATATATATAAGAATGCTCAAATGGAATTGTTTATGACCGGCATGTCTTTTAGTTTATCATGCCCTTTGGAAAGTTTTTGTAATTTGGGGGTTTGGCTTTTACATGGGAATAACTCTTGACTACAAGATAGATACATGCAACCAGAAAAATGTATAGTATTGGTTTGATTAGATTCTCTCCAAGTTTGGTTTAGCTGCCAAGTGAAACTGATAAGTAAGCCCCTTACTTGGATAATTGCTTGCTTTAGTTGGAATTGAACCAAGTACGAAATGGTTGATTTTTATTCTATTATGAATTGAGTATTGTGATAAATGGTAGTCATAGACTAGTAACTTGATTTTTCAATTTGGTATTATGAGTTCCCCTATTGATCATATGTAGGCTTTGCTGAAATTGGCATAAGTTAGATGTAAATGAACTCTGTAGTAAAATTACATATATTAGGTAAAATTATTCTGAAATATTTGTGATCCCAATATGCATATTAGCTCTTCTCTTAGAAACTAAACATTTGTGCATGGATGAAATGCAAATGGATGTAGAGGATTCAACCTTCTACACTCCACTTTCCCTGAATCCAAAGCCAACATATGCTTTTATACCATAGATGAAGCAAACAAGTGAAATATAGTTCAACTTACATTGGCTTAGTGTGAGATGAAATTGTTTTCATTGGATTTACTAACAAGCTTACCAATTATCTTGTACAGGACCCCCAATAAAGTTGGCCCAAATTCCTTCACTATTCTTGGACCAATTTACACCCAGTTTATCTTTTTTTGATGGTCCTAATCATTCACGGATAGAAGCACTGTAAGAGGCTTAAGCCCCTTTATCACATAAGCAGCTCGTTCAGATTCTTTGAAGAAAAATAAAGAATTAGAATCAATGCTTCTTGATATGAAAAATAAAATGACAATTTTAGTAGAATTGCATGAGAAAAGGTTTGACTCTTTGGAAAAAGAGCTTGGTATTCGCAGTGGATATCTTGACACAAGCAATGGAGACAATGGTGAAGGTAATTATATTATATTGTAATGATTATCGTATATTATGTGGTTTGTTTAAAAAAGAAAAAATAATCTAAATGAATATGGTTACTTATGTAATGGGTGTTGTATACATATGTACGTGTGTATGTATAAAATTGGCATTTTATATGTGTATGGTCAGGTTGTTTAATTTTTAACCATATGTTTAAATGATAAATTGTTGAAATTGGGCCTTTTGTTCCAAGTAGTTAGTTTTTGACATTTTCCCTTATATTTTTCTTATCTGTAAGATTTTATGGTTAATGTGATTTTGGAACTGGTTACTGGTAATTGGTAGGTAAGTTTTTTTTTTTTTTTAATATCCTGTGGTTGTGCACCTTACGTGCTAGATTCTTTTAGTTTCCATTATAACAATGATTTACTTATCCTTTGCAGCTACTGTAGGAACTAATAAAGGTGCTTCTAGTAACACTTCCTTAAACACAAGGAAGCTGGATGAGGAACAGAGAAACTTGGTCATGAGTTCATCTTCCTTTCAAATGACCATGCAGATAATTATTTATATTTTATAGTCTTTATATGGTAGTTCAACTTATGTAGAATGTTCTAATGATTCTTATAACTCCCACTACAATTGTGCTTGCTGTGGCAACCTCGCAAGTTTGCAACTATACTTTGTTTATGGGGATCTCATGAGTAAAGTCATGGAGCAGTTGAATGCCTCAAAACCTTTATCATAATTTAAGGCATTATATGATATTTACACTAGTTTGTCAGACCATTTTAATCTTGCCTTCTTTTCATCATCTGTATGATAAGATCCTAACATTTCTTTTAACTTGCTATAATGTGTGTCCTTAGACTCAATTATTGTTATTACATATAGTTTAGACATGTTAAAAATTATTTTGATGGATTTTTATAGACATGTTAAAAATTATTTTGATCGATTTTTATACATGTGTAAGGAGAATGATTAGAGGAGGAATGAGAGCTTTAGTAGTGTATGAGTCATTGTTATGTGCTCTCAAGTCTCAACTGTTACTGCTAATTTCTAGAACTAAGGGAAATATTGTTTAGCCTATTCAGTCTAGTGATCCTATTGCATTAATCTACCTTAAAAATGTCTCTATGTTGTTGAGGAATGGAATGATATTTATGCTTCTTGTAAGAGGAAGTTATAACAGCTTATGATCAACTAGTTGCTTGTTTATGATCAACTGTTTCCTGTAAAAAAAAAATTTCTCATGACTTTTGCAATTACAAGTGCCTGTTTTGTGCTTGCGGGTAAAAAATAAATGCTCTAAAACCCCATAAAACCCTTGGTCCATTTTTCCAAAATTTCACTGTTCTTTTTTGTTTTTTCCATCTCTGATATGTTTAGCCCAAAATGGACCATAGATTCATTCCCAATAGGCTGTGCTTTTACAGTGGCATTTAATCCTATGTTTGGTCCATTACTTGAAGCCTCACGTGAAGCTACCAATACAGGTGTCAAGGATGTACCATAGTTTTTGTCCATGTGACCCAATTCATTTGGTCATGAATGTGAGATGTGATATATTTTAGAGTCAGTCAAGGTAAAAAGAATAAATCATTTGTCCTTGCATGCTATTTCTTTGTTTTTGTTTGTTTTTTTTTTTAAATATAATTTACAACTATCACATTGTAGGAGTCTCCTAGAGAGGCTAGTAAGGTTTCTGATGCAAACTAATACATCAGTCATGGTACTTTTGACAGAATCATATTTTGAAGATGTTTATTTTTCTTTTCTTCTTCTCTGTCTTGATGGTTTCTCCATCAAATTTCTATTATGCTATCTCCTGTCTATGGTTATTAAAACATACACTTTCACGTCTGATGAGCATGTGAAAGCATATATTTATTAAAGTTTAAATCATCATTGTACATTTAAAAGTATCATTAATTCCTCTTGTTTAAGCAATTTTTTTAAGTTTTAAGTTTAAAAATAAAAATAAATTAAAATGTGTATTTTTTATATAAGTTTGATAAAATAGGTGTATCTCTTAATCTAAAAGGTCAATTAAAACGATTCTTAATGCAATAAAAAGAGAACTTAATGCACTATAATATTATAGTTACTAACAAAATCCATTTCAGAAGTTAAGTAGGTTATATTTGGGATGCAATACGACTGTTCTGCACCCAATGACCACCCCAACATGTTTCTGTATTTAGGCCGTATCTTACAAAATAGCAATCCAAATGCAGTATTTTTTGATGTTTTGGAAAGCTAAGAGCTATACCTACATTATTGATGTTTGGACCAAAGGCTAAATCCACTAAATTCAATATGATATGTCTGGTACAAGTGGGGTGACAAACTTGATACTCAATCTAATTTTATCTCCACCTGCATACAAGTCCTTTGGTATTTATCACTCTTAGTGTATTATAAATATATGCATTGGCTATTCATTAGAGACATCTTGGTGTAGAGATCAAGACCATAGTCTTGTATCTTTTGTTTCTCTCTTGTTGTAATTCTCTTTTGTTCTAAATTAAAATTATGTTCATCTCCTTCTTGTTTCTTTTTTCTTTCTTTAATATGAGTAACTAAACTTTATTTTGCTGGGGTAAAAGGGTGAAACTCTTTGTAATAAAATAAGGTTAGATTAATGTTTATATTATAAAGTTGTTATTATATGTGTTGTATTTATTTTCAATCAACTTAAAAAACCTCCTTGTAAAGTGGGGATTTTGATTCATTGTAGACAAAATATTAGCACAATGAATGCTTGAACCTATTTATGTGTGCTGGTGTTATTTAGTAATTAAAAGTAAACATAATACAAAATATATATAACTTTAAATGTTATATTTTCCAATTGGAACTTCTATTATGTGTGGATTCCAATTGAGTTATAAAAAGAATTAATCTTGTACTTAATTTATATGCCAAGAGTGGATCCCCTAATCTTAGAAAATCCTTTTATCATTTTAATTTGTGTAATAATATATTCTTCAATCAATTCCTTGTGGATCGATTTCGGACTCCCGAGAAATTATTACTTGAGACAATCTGCACTTGGGATTACAATCTTTTAGTGGCAGCAAGTTTTTGGCGCCGTTGTTGGGGAATTGGTTTGAACAACAAATTTGTGAGGTTTTCTTTCTCTAAGTAAACTTCACAAATATGATATATTTCTTCTTTTCTCTTTAGTTTTTTATTTGTATAATATATTGTCTATTTGTTTATTGTTTTTAAATATCATGGAAGGTTAAGCCTCTTAATCTTTATTCATTTACATTTATAGTTTTAATTTATATTGTCTACTTGTTTATTATTTTTAAATATCATGGAAGGCTGAGCCTCCTAATCTTTATTCATATATATATATATATATTTTAATTTTTCTTTTTTTTTTTTCCGTAAATATCATGGAAGGCTGAGCCTCCTAACTCTTGTTAGTTCTTTTTCATATTTTAATTTTCATGCTCAATTGGTATCGTGATTCAAATTCTGGTCGTTTAATTAAAACAAATCTTGGTACTTTACATATTGATTTGTTTGGATCACCTCCACATTTACACACAATTGACACAATAGCTGTAAATGAAAGTATACATGATGAACATGAAAATCAACCGTTGCGAACCATGAGTGAACATTTGCAACCTCCTAGAAGTTCTAGTCCATCATATTTTATCTTTCCACTTAATGCTAACAATTTCAAATTTAAGCCGAGTATGATTTCATTACTTCCTAATTTTCATGACTTAGAATCCGAAGCCTATATTTGCTTCTTAAAGAATTTGAGGAAGCGTTTACCACATTTAATGACCAAAATTGCACCGAAGAGATTGTTAAGCTGAAATTATTTTTTTTTCTTTGAAAGATAAATAAAATATTTGGCTTAACTTTTTGAAACCAAGGTCAATTGGTACATGGCAAGAAATACAAGATAAGTTTTTAAAGAAATTTTTTCCAACACACGAAATCAATACTTTGAAAGACAAATCCAAAATTTTTCTCAAAATTCAAATGAAATATATTTTCAATGTTGGGAACGTTTTAAAGAGTTGTTAAATTCTTACCCACATCATGGTTTTGAAAAATGGCATACCATATATTTCTTTCATGAATGGTTAACACCTGAAACTAAATAATTTTTGGAAACAATGTGCAATGGTGAATTCCTTGATAAAGAACCTAAAGAAGCCTTAGAATATTTGGATCACATGGCTGAAAATTCTCAATCTTGGCATGGTTTTAATTCTTCTGAAAATTCAATTAGATCTAATCTTGCAAATGCTAATAAAGAAAAATATCACTTTAGTCAAGAAGAAGATTTAAATGCTAGGTTTGCTAGTTTAGCTAGAAAGATTGACGCCATGGAATTAGGGAAAGTAAAAGAAATTAAATATGTGCTAAAAGAAGAAATTTGTGGTATTTGTGATGATTTAGGACACTCAACAAATGAATGTTAAAAAATTTTCATTTTTAAAGAAGTTGTACATGAACAAGTAAATGCTATGAATAACTTTAAAAAACCATTTACATCTTCTTTTTAAGATTCATACAATCCGGGATGGAAAAACCACCCGAACTTCAGTTGGAGGAATGACAACAATACTCAAGCAATACCATCTCAAAGTACGTCAAATATTCCTCCATATCCATCATCACGATCGAGAAATCTTGAGAAAATAATGCAAGCATTTATTCAAAGCCAAACAAACATCAACAATCAAACTTCACAAGCTATCAATGAGATCAAGAACACACTTTCTGCATTGACTGTAAATTTGAACAGTCAAGAGAAAGGTAAGTTTTCTGCTCAACCTCAACCTAATCCTACTAATCAATGTCATGTTTCCACTTCAAGTGAGAGTGAACCTAAAGATGCCAATTCTATCACAATTCTTCGAAGTGGAAAAGTCATAAACAAAACTATTCATTTCAAATATCACAAGCAAGGTGCACCCCTAGAGCCAAAGGGTAATGGTAAGAATGACGGTAAGCATGATGAACTTGAATCTATTCTTAAGGATAAAAACCTATTTTCTACATATGTTTCTCAAAGATTAAAGCCAATTAAAAATTTAGAGCCAATTAAAAATTTAAATAAAAATTTTAAAATCTTTGAAGTTTTGAAACAAGTAAAGGTTAATATTTCTTTGTTGGATGCAATAAAACAAAATCCATCTTATGCCAAATTTTTAAAAGATTTGTGCATTGTCAAAAGGAAGCTGCATGTACAAAAGAAAACATTTTTAACTAAAAATGTGAGTTCCATCATCCAACAAAATACTCCACCTAAGTATAAAGATCCTGGTTGTCCAACAATTACATGTGTGATTGAAAATACTGAGATGAAGCAGGTTTTACTTGATCTTGGTGCAAGTGTTAATCTTTTACCTTTTTTTGTTTATGAGCAGTTAGGATTGGGAGAATTGAAACCTACAGCAGCAACACTTCAACTTGCCGATCGTTCAGTGAAAATTCCAAGAGGAATTGTAAAGGATGTTCTTGTTCAAATTAATAAATTCTGCTATCCTGTGGATTTTATAGTTTTTGATACACAACCTGTTTTAAATTCCAAAGCTCAAATACCTATCATTTTAGGACATCCATTTCTTGCTACAAATGCTATAATCAATTGTAGGAATGAAATTCTGAAACTTTCTTTTGGTAATATGACTTTGGAAATAAATATGTTTAATATTTGCAAACAACCTAAAGATAACAATGATGTACATGAAGTGGATTTTATTGATGAAGTTATGTATGAACAATTTATCTCTACTTTTTCATCTGATCCCTTAGAAGCATGTTTAACTATATCTAATGAATTTGCATTCAATACCAACTCTGAAATTTCACATATGCTTTCTTTATTAAATGTCTTTTAGGAACCAAAATCAAATGGTTGGAGACCAAAATTTAGAGAGCTACCATTGCAATCTAATATTTCCATACCTTCAAGTGTTCAACCATCAAAGCTTGATTTGAAGTCATTGCTATCTGATCTAAAATACTCCTTCTTGGGTGAAAATGAAACTTTTCTGGTTATAATTTCTTCCAAACTTGACACACTCCAAAAGGATAAGTTGATACAAACTTTGAAAATCCATAAAAATGCATTAGGATGGACAATAGCTGATTTAAAGGGAATTAATCCTCTTATTTGTATACACAAGATATATTTAAAGGAGAATGTTAAACCATCTAGAGAAATGCAGCAAAAGCTTAACCCAAATATAAAAGAGATAGTGAGGAATAAAGTCATTAAACTTTTGGATAATGAAATCATTTATCCTATTTCTGATAGTAAATGAGTAAATCCTACATAAGTTGTTCCTAAGAAATCTGGAGTTACTGTAGTAAAAAATGAAATAATGAATTAATTCCTACTAGGACTATTACTGGTTGGCGCATGTGCATTGACTATAGAAAACTTAACTCAATGACTAGAAAAGATTATTTTCCTTTACCTTTTATGGATCAAATCTTAGAAAGGGTTGTGGGGCATGAATTCTACTATTTCTTATATGAGTATTCTTGGTATAACCAAATTGCAATCGCACTCGAAGATCAAGAGAAAACTACATTAACATATCCATTTGGCACTTTTGCATATCATAGAATGCCTTTTGGATTATATAATGCACCTGCTACATTTCAAAGATGCATGCTTAGCATTTTTAGTGATATGGTTGAACGTTTTCTTGAGATTTTTATGGATGATTTTTCTGTATTTGGTGACTCATTTGATGATTGCTTATCTAACTTGGAAAAAGTCTTGGTCAGGTGTGAAGAGAAAAATCTCGTGTTTAATTGGGAAAAATATCACTTTATGGTGAGAACTGGTATTGTCCTTGGACACATAATTTCATACAAAGGAATCGAGTTAGAAAAATCTAAAATTGAATTGATTTCCAACTTACCAACACCAAAATCTGTTAAAGATATTAGATCATTTTTTAGACATGCTGGTTTTTATAGAAGGTTTATTAAAGATTTTAGTACAATATCTAGAGCCTTGAGTAACCTTCTATCAAAAGATACTATTTTTGAATGGATAAAAAATTGTGAAAAGGCTTCTATTAAGCTTAAAAGCATGCTTACTTCTACTCTTATCATGCAACCCTCTAATTGGTCTTCACTTTTTGAAATAATGTATTATGCAAGTGATTATGCTATTAGAGCAGTGCTAGAACATAAAAAAGATAAGAAACCTTATGTCATTTGCTATGCAAGTAAAACTCTAAATAGTACTCAATTAAATTATTCCACCACTGAAAAGGAATTACTTGTTGTATTATTTGCATTAGATAAATTTAGATCTTATCTTGTTGGCTCACCAATTGTTGTCTTTAGTGATCACGCAGCTTTGAAATATCTTTTCTCCAAGAAAGATGCCAAACCTAGATTGATTAAGTGGATTCCTTTACTTCAAGAGTTTTCTATCACCATTCGGGATAAAAAAGGAGTTGAAAATGTTGTGTCTGATCATTTATCAAGACTTATTTGTGATGAAACCTTTGACACTGCACTAATTAATGATAATTTTCCCGATGAGCAGCTTTTTAGTATTTCAAATTTACTATGGTTTGCTGACATTGCCAATTTTCTCGTCACGGGTCAAATCCTAAAATTTTGGACTTCACAAGACAAAAGGAAATTTTTAACTGAGGTGAAAAATTTTTACTGGGACGACCCCTATCTGTTTAGGCACTGTTCTAATCAGATATTTCGTAGATGTGTAGCCGACAATGAGGTAAGTAGCATTATCAATTTTTATCATCAGAAGCATGTAGAGGTCATTTTTCTTCAAAGAAAACGGCTGCAAAAATCTTACAATGTATATTTTATTGGCCCACTTTATTCAAAGGCACGCATGCATTTTGCAAAACATGTAATAATTGTCAAAGGTTGGGATCCATTTCAAAAAGAAATATGATGCCATTAAATCTCATTCTTGTTATTGAAATTTTTTATTGTTGGGGTATAGATTTCATGAGACCATTTCCATTGTCATTTGGTTTTGTGTATATATTGGTAGCAGTAGATTATATTTCAAAATGAATAGAGGCAATTCCAACTCGAAATAATGATCACAAAACAGTGATTAAATTTTTGAATGAACATATTTTAAGTCGTTTTGGAATTCCTCGAGCCATTTTAAGTGATTAGGGAACACATTTTTGCAATTAACCTTTTGAATCTTTAATAAAAAAATATTGAATCACACACAAAGTTGCCACCCCTTATCACCTACAGTCAAATGGACAAGTAGAACTTGTAAATAGGGAGATAAAACAAATCTTAGAAAAAAATGGTTAGTCCAAATTATAAAGATTGGTCTTTGAGACTAAGTGATGCACTTTGAGCATATCGAACAGCTTTCAAAACTTCATTAGGCATGTCTTCTTATAGGTTAGTCTATGGAAAACCCTATCATTTACTTATGGAACTTGAACATAAAGCATACTGGGCTATTAAAGTCTTTAATTCAAACCTTGATGATGCTTGCAAATTGTGAAAGTTACAAATAAGTGAACTTGAAGAATTGAGAAATAATGCATATGAGAATTCAAAAATTTAAAAAGTTAGAATCAAAGTCTTTCATGACAAAGCAATTTTGAGAAAAATATTTGATGTTGGTCAAAAAGTTCTGCTTTATAATTCACGACTCCATATATTTCCTAGAAAGTTAAGATCAAAATGGAACGGTTTATTTATTGTTAAACATGTGCATCCATATGGGGCTGTTGATATTGAAAATCCTAAAAATGGTAGTGTGTTTAAGGTAAATGGACAAACACTCAAACCATTTTTAGAAAATCATATTTTTGATAAAGAAATTGTTTCTCTTTCTGCTCCCTGTTATGAAAAATAATAATGGTCAATTGATGTAAATATTTGTGTTTTTTTTTAATTTCTTTTGTTATTTTAATTGCAGAATATTTATGGTTTGATCATTTTCTTCCCCGGTTAAGTGGCGGATAACGATACTTTGTGATTTTCAAATCGATTTATTTTCAGTTTCCCAAAATAACTTATCCCTTTTCTCCTTACAATGGATGTCACACTTACAAATTTGAGAAAATATTTTTCTTTCCTTCCTCACAATGCTCTAATAAAAATTTATAGAGACAAGTGTGCAAGATTAAGAATGTTAATTGACAAGGGGATGCTTGGAGATATATGCTGGATAATTGAGGCAAAGGTCCGATTGGCTAGTGAATCTTCATATTCGTTTGCCTCATACATGCGTAAGAGTTCATATTCTAAAAGGAGAAGAGCAAAAAGACTGCAAGTTTGTCACAAATGTGCACGATGGACTTGCAACAAGCGATGTTGTTCTTTTGGAATGGTTTCCATTAATCGAGAAGATAAAATAAACTTTATTAAGGATGGGCTGAGTAAGGAGTCATTGGATGATATCTTATTGACTCTTGAGACGCATCCTTGTGGATTTGTACATCGAGAACTTTTTAATTTGTGGCATCTTTTCAAGGATGAACAACAATGCTACAGTTTTGGAATCTGACTCTAAAAGACCCTGTTTGCCAATTTATAAAAAAATTGGATGGGACGTGTATTCTTGACTCATAGAAGGCGTTTAAGTCGTTACTGGACGTAAAACCAGAGGAAGATGTGAGCCACAATCACAACTACATGCATGTTCATTTTTTAAGAAAAAAATATTTTAATATCAACATTGTCTGCACACCGCTAGCCGAGCTATGTAGGTATCATCATTATATTTTTCATTATTGTATGGTCTCTTTACCCTATTTAAACACCTCATTTTTTTCATCATTATCAAAGTCTTAGTCATTGAAAGGTAAGGATGGAGGGAGCTTATGTTTGTCAATTCACAAATATTTGTGTATTCTGTGGATCAAATCCTGGGAAAGATAGAAAGTTTCTCAAAGCAGCACACACCCTTGGTCGAGTGCTTGCTGAGAAAAAGATTCATTTAGTATTTGGGGGAGGTGGTCTTGGTTTAATGGGGGTTGTATCATTAGCTGCACATATAGGAGGAAGCCAGGTTTTAAGTGTCATTCCTAGAGCTTTAACTACAACAAATATCACTAGGATGACAATTGGGCTGGAAATACAAGTCTCAATCATGCATGAATGTATATCTAAAATGCTTGAGAAATTTGATGCATTCATTGCTTTACCTGGTGGCTACGGTATTTTGGAAGAAATTTTTCAAATGGTCTCTTGGTCCCAACTGAACATCCATCGTAAACTCATCGGTTTGTTGAATGTTAATAATTTCTTTGATGGTTTGTTAGTTTTTCTTGATCATGTTGTGAACAAGGTTTTATTTCTCATTCGGCACGCCAACTCCTTGTTTCGACCTCAACTGCTGATGAATTAATTGATAAACTACAACGTTTCGTATATGAACTTGATCCAGTAATGGCTCAGCTAGATTGGTTTGAACGAAGTAGTAAAAAGCGAAGGTTTGATCTGACTTAGTTTATAACTTCCTTATCCTTTGGTTTTACTTACAGTATTTTGTATTTGCTCAAGTCCTCGTTAGGTTTCTCTTTTCAATAATACTGCATCAGGTAACATCTTCTTGCCCTTTTTCTATCTATATTTAAACATTGGAGACAATGTTGAAATCTGGTTGGGGGTGGGAGTTTCTTAAAAAAAATAAATAAATAGTTAACTAACTTGCCGTAACTAAAACCAATTAAGTATGACCGAGTAAGGAGTAATTTTACTCTTGAGACGCATATAAGGAGTGAGGTTCTTATTTTGTCTTGGTTTGTGGAAGTAACAAAATTTTATCATTTGATTCTCTTTGAAAAATTCAAGTCTATAAACTCTCATATCTTTATTTATTTAGCTATTTTTAGTTAATATTGATAAGCTTTCTTTCACACACACTTATACATATTTTTGTGGGGTACAAGATGTAATGTTACAATAATTTTGTTCCTTTACTTTGCTAAATGAAAACAACCAAAGAAAGGGGTAGTTTATCTTAACAAAAAAAAAAAAAAAATTTTGTGAATAAAGTCTGATTTCGTAACCTCCTTAGTTTGAGCAATTAAACCTAAAGGAGTGTCTCAACAACTAATACCCTATGAGCAACTGGTCGATACAAGCGTTAAGGAGAAAGTTTAAGAGAATCAGACATTGTACTTGTCTACTAAAATAAATTTAAATAAGCATCTGCAACTCAAGTATTAAGCTCGTAGGGATGTCTTAACACCTAATGCCCTAAGACTAACTGCTCTGGGAGTCATTAGCCCAAAGCTCTTCACATGGGTTAAAGATGTATTTTATATATATATATATATATATATAAGAAAAAAAAAACAGAAAAAGAGTTGATGAATAAATAAACATCCCCTGCCCTAGGAAGTAACCTTAACAAAGTATTGAAATTGATTTTTGCACTTTTCATAAACAACTCCATATATATGTGAAAATGAGAGCACCAAAAGAAAGTTTAATAATATCTTGACAATAAAAGTAGCTAGATAAGTGAAAGTTTGTTTAATTGAATTGATCAAAGGAAGAAAATGGTGATTAATTTTGTGAATTCTACTAATCACTAACGCTTGTATTACTAGGAACTAGTAATAAGCTGGTTACGGGTTGTGATGAGCACTTGAAAGTGTATATTTATTAAAGTTTAAATCATCATTGTACACTTAAAAGTATCATTAATTCCTCTTGTTTAAACAATTTCTTTAAGTTTAAGTTTAAAAGTAAAAATAAATTGAAATGTGCGTTTTTTATATAGGTTTGATAAAATAGGTGTTTCTCTCAATCTAGAAAGCCAATTAAGGTAATTCTTAATGCAATAGAAAGATGACTTAATACACTACAATATTGTAGTTACCAACAAAGCCCAGTTCAGAAGTTAAGTAGGTCATATTTGGGACGCAATACAACTGTTCCGTACCCAATGTCTAGCCCAACATGTTTCTGTATTTGGGCCGTATCTCACAAAATAGCAATCCAAATACAATATTTCTTGATGTTCTGGAAATCTAAGAGCTGTACCTACATTATTGATGTTTGGACCAAAGGCTAAATCTATTGAATTCAACATGATATGTCTGGTGCAAGTGGGGAGACAAACTTGATACTCAACCTAATCTTATCTACATCTTCATACAAGTCCTTTGACATTTACCACTTTTAATATACTATAAATACATGCATTGGCTACTCATTAGAGACATCTTATTGTAGAGATCAAGACCATAGTCTTATATTTTTTGTTTCTCTCTTGTTGTAATTCTCTTTTGTTCTAAATTAAAGTTATGTTCATCTCCTTCTTCTTTCTTCTTTCTTTAGTATGAGTAACTAAGTTCATTTTGCTGGGGTAAAAGGGTGAAACTCTTTGTAATAAAATAAGGTTAGATTAATGTTTATATTATAAAGTTGTTATTGTATGTGTTGTATTTGTTTTCAATCAACTTAGAAAACCTCCTTGTAAAGTGGGGATCTTGATTCATTGTAGATAAAATATTGTCATAATGAATGCTTGAACCTATTTACATGTGTTGGTGTTATTTAGTAATTAAAAGTAAACATAATACAAAATATATATAACTACAAACGAACTTTAAATGTTATATTTTACAATTGGAACTTCTATTATGTGTGGATTCCAATTGAGTTATAAAAAGAATTAATCTTGTACTTAATTTATATGCCAAGAGTGGATCCCCTAATCCTAGCAAATCCTTTTATCATCTTAATTTGTGTAACAATACCTTCTTCAATCAATTTATTGTGGATCGACCTTGGACTCGCAAAAAAATATTACTTGAGACAACTTGCACTTGAGATTACAATCATTTTGTTGTAGCAACGTCAGTGCATTGACTTGTTTATGTTTGTATTAGGTTTCTGGTGTGAATAAATATCAGCCCACATTGCAGCTTAATGTGTCCAATAACCATTTATTAATGTTCAGGAAAAGGATATGTTAGAGAACATGTGGAATGCAACCATTACATGAAAAACTTTGATGTCGGCCACATCCCATTGAGGTTGCCCAGGGCAAACCAGTCACTAGCAACAATTAACAAGAACTTTTCTACCTTGGCCTTCTGCAAATGGTACTTGGACATAGATTAGCTATTGTAAGTGTTTTAATTTTGGTTACACATGGAACATCATCTTTTAGGTATTGCATATAGTATGTTTTAATTTTGGGAAGTTTTATTTGGCAACATATTCTTTAATTATGTATTAAGGTATTATGTAGTCAATTAGACCTGCAAAAATTTAGTATATATTTTTGAGAAGGCAGTGACATATAATGGTTTAGGATGTGCAATATGGAAAGATGAGATAATTTTTCATGGAAGCATATATTTCGAATGATATGCTTCAATGAAAAATTATGTTTTTCTATGCATATTATCATTTCTGAGTAGATATTCTAAGTGCTACATTGTTTGAACATATGTATTTTACATGCAAGGTGAAATGAAAAATCCATTTGTTTCTGATTATAATGGTGTGCAGGGTTTATTATTATATTATAAGTTACATGAATGCTGAATTGAACACTTAATCCAATTAGTGTCAAAATAAGCATGACATTATTAAAGGATAGTGACAAATAAATGCAGCAATTAAAGGATATTGTGACAAATTACACAATATAATGAATTTGTCACTAAAAGCAGTAATGAGTGACAAAAAAATAGTGATGAATATTAATTGTCATTAATATCCTATAGTAATAAAATAACTATCATAATATCCTACAGTGACAAAACAAATAGGATCACTATATTATCAACTCATAGTGGAAATTATGTGTCAATTAAAAATTCGACATTGATACTTTTTGTGGCAATTTTACTTGTCATTGAAAAATAAAAAACTATCACAATATCATACAATGGGGTCACTGTTTTATAAACTTATGAATGGATGTTATTTATGTCAATCGAAAATTGACATTGATATTTTATGTGACAATTTTAATTATCACTGATAGTTATTGTCACAAACGTTACCTATATGATAGATACTTTCAGTGTCAACAACCATTGTCACTGTTATATATTGTGATAAGATTACACAATGTCACAAATAATATCAGTGACAAAAAACGTTTGTCATGGTGACATTCAAATTTTAATTATCACTGACAGTTATTATCACAAACATTACCTATGTGACAGATACTTTTAGTGTCAACAATCAATGTCACTGTTATATATTGTTTTTTTTTTTTGTGAATATGTTATATATTGTGATAATATTACACAATGTCACAAATAATATCAGTGACAAAAAATGTTTGTCATGGTAACATTCAATGTCAATAGTACAATCCGTCACTGAAATTAATATTGTCACATAAAGTCAAAGTTTGATTGGAATATAGGATGCAATCAGTAACAAACAGTGTGGATTCAATGATAAATTTTAAACTTTATTATGATGAAAATTCTTGACATAAAAGATCTAAGATTCAGTGATAGTAATAAAATTGTTATAGGAAAATGGACATTTGTGACAATACCGTTTGATTGTCACAAAAGTAGAATTAGTGTTTGCTTTTTTGTGTCCACTCAGTGACAATAAATTTTGTCGTAGATATAAATACAGTGACAAATTTGCATTGTCATAGTTGTGCAAATTTTTTGTAGTTGCAAAAAAGTGCTAGGTAAGTCATTTCTACCTTACAAGTTTATTTGCTTCAATTTCTTCCAAATTACCTCTATCAAATCTTACTCAGTTCCTACTAGTTCATAAAATAAAATTTCCTATCATAAGATTAATTTCCCACACGGATTAATTACATATTATTAATATTTTTACAAGCATTATGTGCTAGAACATCATATAACTTTTTCTTTATACCATTAAGTGGTAGAATCCACTTGTCACAAAAGTTGGTTCCTTAATTCGGTTTAATAAATTAAAGCAAGCATAAATTCTTCACTAAGTTGATTAATTTTGTTTTTCATAAATTCTTCACTAGGTTGATTAAATTTTTTTCTTTTTTTTTTTTACTTTATTGCAATCGAATTAATTCACTTCTCCATAATTTGTACGGATGAAGTAAAGAAGTAAACGCCCCTACAAATAATTGGCAAGCAAAGCAACATTTTCTTCACAACATCATAATTGCTCTCATTTCCAAAGCTTAATTAATGTTTGGGCAATATAATTCTCTCTCTGCTCCAAACCAAAAAAATAGAAGAATCAATCCTCTCAAGCATTATTGAGGGAATCATCGGGCAACTGGGTAATGATGCTGTGAAAGAGATTGGGTTGTTGTGGGGAGTTGCTAAGGGAATCATCGTCATTGAAACTCAAATTGTCATAGAAAGTCAAAGTTTGACTAGAATATAGGATGCAATCAGTGACAAACAGTGTGGATTCAGTGATAAATTTTAAACTTTATTGTGACGAAAATTCTTAACGCAAAAGACTTAAGATTAAGTGATAGTAATAAAATTGTTACAGGAAAATGGGCATTAGTGACAATACCATTTGATTGTTACAAAAGTAGAATTAATGTCTGCTTTTATGTGTCCACTCAGTGACGATAGATTTTTGTCATAGATATAAATACAGTGATAAAAAATGGGGTTCAATGACAAATTTGCATTGTCATAGTTGTGCAAATTTTTTGTAGTTGCAAAAAAGTGCTAGCGAAGTCATTTCCACCTTACAAGTTTATTTGCTTCAATTTCTGCCAAATTACCTCTATCAAATCTTACTCAGTTCCTACTAGTGCATAAAATAAAATTTCCTAACATATATAAGATTAATTTCCCACACGGATTAATTACATATTTTTAATATTTTTACAAGCATTATGTGCTAGAACATCACATAACTTTTTCTTTATACCATTAAGTGGTAGAATCCACTTGTCACAAAAGTTGGCTCCTTAATTCGGTTTAATAAATTAAAGCAAGCATAAATTCTTCACTAGGTTGATTAAATTTATTTTTTTTTTACTTTATTCCAATCGAATTAATTCACTTCTCCATAATTTGTACTGATGAAGTAAAGAAGCAAACGCCCCTACAAATAATTGGCAAGCGAAGCAACATTTTCTTCACAACATCATAATTTCTCTCATTTCCAAAGCTTAATTAATATTTGAGCAATATAATTTTCTCTTTGTTCCAAACAAAAAAAAATGGAAGAATCAATCCTCTCAAGCATTGCTGAGGGAATCATCGGGCAACTGGGTAATGCTGCTGTGAAAGAGATTGGGTCGCTTTGGGGAGTTGAAGATGAGCTTGATCAACTTGAAGACACTATCACAACTATCAAAGGTGTACTTGCCCATGCAGAGAAGCAGCAAACACATAATGATCAAATCAGAATTTGGCTCCAGAGGCTTGAAGATGTTGTTTATGAAGCTGATGACTTGGTGGACGGGTTCTCTACTGAAGGTTTGCGCCAACAGGTGATGTCTGGGAGTAAAATGCTCAAACAGGTACGAACTTTCTGCTCACCTTCGAACCAGTTTATTTTCCGGCACAAGATGGTTCTTAGAATAAGAGATATTAGGAAGAAGCTAGATGTCATTGCTGATGACAAGAAGTACTTTCACCTAGAGTCGGGCCTTGGCCTTGGAGATACTAAACTAGTGTCTCCTGGGGGGTGGGAAACTTACTCATTTGTTCGTAAAGAACAAGTTGTAGGAAGAGATGACGATAAAATGGCAATCATGAAACTTATATTCGACATTAAAACTGATGAAAATATAGGCGTAATTGCCATAGTTGGTGTTGGAGGATTAGGGAAAACAACGCTTGCTCAGCTAGTTTTCAATGATGAAAAGGTTAAAGAACATTTCGAGTTGACAATGTGGGTGAATGTGCCTAAGGACTTTGATGTCAAGTCAGTTATAAGGGAAATTACTAAATCAGGAGAAAAAGATGAGAGACCGTTGGATGAATTACAAAAAGATGTTCAAGAAAAATTAAACCGTAAACGGTACTTTCTTGTGCTTGATGATATGTGGGATGAAAACTGTGAAAAGTGGTTGAAATTAGAAAACTTATTAAGGGATGGTGCTTATGGAAGTAGAATAATTGTAACCACACGTAGTAAAAGGGTTGCGGATATTGTTAGAGGCACAATGGAACCATACCTTTTAGGGTTGCTAGATAGTGAGAAGTCATGGGATCTATTTAAAAAAGTGGCTTTTAAACGAGGAGTGGAGCCAAAAGATTCTGAAATTGTGAAAATTGGGAAGGAGATTACAAAAAAGTGTGGAGGAATTCCCCTAGTCATAAGAACAACTGGAAGCATGTTGTATTCTATAGATCAAGAAGAGTGGTCATCTTTCAGTGAAAAGGAACTGTCAAGAGTTTCTGGATATGAAGATGACATTATACCAAGGCTTAAGTTGAGTTATGATCGTCTCCCGTCACATTTGAAACATTGCTTTTCCTACTGTAGTTTGTTCCCTAAAAACCATAAAATTGATGTGCAAAAACTAACACATCTTTGGATGGCTCAAGGATTTATTAAGTTACCATCAGATTCGCGCCAGCTTCTGGAGGACGTGGGTTATGAGCATTTTAGGGATTTGCTTTGGAGATCCTTCTTTCATGACGTTGAAATGGATAAATTGTCAAAGAATGTGATAAAGTGCAAAATGCATGACTGCATGCATGATCTTGCAACGTTTGTGGCAGGTAAAGAATGCATTATCTTACGTTCGGATGATGTGGGTAATAAAATTGATGAGAAAAGAACTCGTCACTCGTCACTTTTTATTATTCCTTCGAGTTCAGATAAACAGTTCCCAACTTCGTTCGTTCAAGCAAGAAGGATTAGAACGATCCTACGCGTGTCTGTTTATGGATTACCTGGGAAACACATTGTCTCTGAATTATTAGGGCTCGAGTTATTGCGTACTTTGGATTTGTGTGAGGCGTGCATGGATGTTGTACCAAATTCCATAGGTATGTTGAATCATCTGAGGTATCTTGATCTTTCACGTAATTATGATATGAAAGCATTGCCCAATTCTATAACAAGGCTACAGAATTTGCAGACACTAGATCTCTCCTACTGCAGATCTCTTGGAGCATTACCAGAAGGAATTACTAAACTTGTCAACCTTAGACATTTGAAGACTTACGGTTGTCAAAGTTTGATTCATATGCCAAGGGGCCTAGGCCGGTTGACTAATCTACAGACATTGTCACGATTTCCATTGGACGCGGACGCTGCTCGTTATTCAAGGCATCCTAGCGGTGAGTTAAACGAGCTTGAGAATCTAAACAACTTGAGAGGAATACTGGAAATCATAGTCAAGAAAGATGGGACCGAATCTAAAGCTGCAAATTTGAAGGAAAAACTACACCTCCAGACCTTGTGGTTAAAAATTCAAGGTACAATAGTGGATGAAGGTGAAGGCTTCTTGCCACACACAAATCTTAGAGAATTGATTTTACATGGTGATCATATTCATCTATGTGTTGGGATGTTAAATTGTGTGCAATCACTCACAAATCTTGTCAAATTTTCGTTGTGGAACCATAAAGAGTGCCAATATCTACCACCTTTGAATCATCTCCCATGTCTTGAGGTATTGGATCTTTATGATTTGCCTGCTCTTGAGTACATTTCGAGCAACAATGACAACAGCTTCTTTTTGCCGTCATCGTCATCATCAATGTTCTTCCCGTCACTGCAAATTCTCACATTATCTGAAATCCCTAATCTAAAGGGATGGTGGAAAGATACTGAAAATGCTGTTTCTTCCTCCACAAATACTATTACTACCGCAATTCCTTCCTTTCCTTGTCTTTCTCATTTGGTAATCAGGAAATGTCCCAAGTTAATTTCCATGCCCCTTTACCCGTATCTAGAAAAAGAACTTTTTCTAGAAAATACAAGCTTAAATCCATTCCAGCAGACATTGATGATGACTAACGTGGAGGGTCGGCAAACAGCAAATGAAGCCTCAGCATCCGCGTCAACTTCTTTTACATTTCCCACTTCAGCCTTAATCCTGCCTCTATCCAAATTGACAAGTCTGCAGATTATATATGCGGATCTACTGTGTTTTCCAGAATCGTTCGGAAGCCTCACTTCTATCAAAGAGTTGTCAATTCGGGAATGTCATAGGTTGCAATCTTTATCTCCAGGAATTCAACATCTTACATCACTTCAAACTCTAGAGGTTGTCAACTGTCAGGAGCTTTACATCATCAGTAGTGGTAGCGACGCAACCGTCTGGCGAAGCCTTGGAAGCATCTGCACTTTGCTTTTATATGGGCTTCCAAAACTAGTTGCTCTTCCTGAAGGGCTTCAGCAAGTTACTAGCCTGCGGCGAATCCAAATTCGGCAATGTGACAATTTGGTGGATATTATGGAATGTATCAGCAGCCTCAAATCACTAAAAGAGTTAGAGATTCGGGATTGCCCCAGTTTGAGGTCTTTGCCTCAAGGAATAGATTGCCTCCCCTCTTTACAGAGACTGGAAATTGTAGATTGTCCCATCTTATTGGAAAGGTTCCGAATGGATATGGGCGATTACTGGCCTAAGATCTGCCATATCCAAATGCTGGTGTTGGATCCTTCGCCAGAAGGTATGAATTATTAACACTTTTATATCTAATTTGGTCACATGAATTATTCAAATTATCTTTGATTTTCTTATACATCAAGCACTAGTTAATTCTCAACATATGCTAATTAAATATTGTTTTTACATTGTAATTAAACTCTGCAGAACAACAGAATGAACAACAGACAGAGCAACAGGATTCGACCTCTTCCAGAAATATTGGGTCCTTCAATTGCTTCAAAATAAGAAATTAATGGTATGTTAGTGGAGGAGTACTGTCCATCGATTTGTCGTATTTTCCCTGTGTATTAATTTCTTATTCTTTTCTATTGGCTTAGCAATAAAAGAATTTACTAAATTTTCAGTGTAACTTATGTGATATGCAGTTTCAAGGTTGGAGACCAAAAACCAAAAAGATTTAATTTATGGTAGGTTTGGATGAGAATGTGAAGAATACATTATTCTACCTTATCATCATTATATATAACACAACAATTGTTCGTTTGGTTTTCTGATTCTATATATATGTGTGTGTGTGTGTGTGTATTTATATATTCATATACAGTACTAGCTAGTAGCTCACAAGCGATCATATTTGCTAATGGAAGAAGGCAAATCTGCTTTTGGGTTGGTGTTTTAAGAGATGTTCATTCACATTGTTAGTCCTCTTCTTAATTTGTTCAAGTATATATGCAACTGTATTAGGGTATATATGCAACTCTATCTGGAGTCCTTAAATTACTTTTTTTTTTTACTAGTATTATGTTTTAATATATGTATTCTTTATGACATGAATTAAACAGGCACATCCCAAGTTGTCACACTTTCAATAAAAGCTCATCAGATATATATATATATATATATATATATATATATATATATATATTCGTGGCTTTTTTTTTTTTCGTCATTTTTTTCCCGCTCTTCTTTTCTTCACGCACGAACCAGATTCCTTCGCGTTATTTTTTTTTCCATGCTCTTCCTCTCTCCTTTGGAATCTTTTTATCAGGTAATTTTTGCCTTATTCCATTTTAATTTATTTATTTTCTATTGGATTGTGCCCTTCATGTTCTGTTTTGAAATTTGATTAGGTATTATTGGAAATGGAGATATAGGTTCTGGGGTACTGACCAAGAAAGTGATGGAAAATTCTTTCTCTCTCCTTTGGAATCATCTGATCAGGTAATTTTTCCTTTGTTCCATTTTAATTTATTTATTTTCTGTTGGATTGTGCTCTTGCTGTTCTTTTTTGAAATTTGATTAGACATTATTAGGTTTCTGGAGCAATCCAACAAGCTTAGGGACCAAGTTGCAAAGCAACAGCAGGTGCTGATTCTATTTTCTCTTTGATTTTTTGTGTTTAAATCCTAAGGGTGCCACTAAGATAGATATTTCTGATTCTGGATTTCTTTTTTCCTTGGTTTATGAAGTTAATTAGTTAGGCTTTTGAAGCTTCACCAATTGCTGTGCTCTGTGAATCAACAACTTTATTATTTAGTTTTTTCCAATATGTTCATAAAGCACCTTTTCTTGCAGTTGAATAACTTAGACAAGTTAGATTTTTATAAATATATGATTATTTTCATGTCTTGGATTGGTTGATTAGTTATATACTGAAGTAAAGAATTTGAAGTTATGTTAAAATAGTTGCTGGATTATTAGTTTTGGATGATATTCTGAAATGCTCTGTTTCTTGAAACTTAAACAGAATGCTTAACGCGCACGTTAACTAATCCGTCATTCACATAGGATGTGATGAGCGACTACTTATGATATTAGTTCTATATATATATATATATATATATATATATATATAATTTGGACCAGTTTGTATCTTTAGATAACAGCTTCATTTAGAAATGTCTAGCATCTTATAAGTAGTGACTCGAATTCAAGCATTGAGCGAGCATAACAAAAAACCTTTATCATTACAAAACAACACTAATTAACCATCTCTCCCACTTTTTTGCTTGTTTGTTTCATAATTTGTGGTTTTTTCGTAATTTATCTCTGTTTAAAGGTATTCAGCAAGTGCAAATTATGATCTGGCGGTTCAATTTTGCTTTTAGTGAATTCAAGTCAGGGTTCGCTGCCTATATCTGAGACCTGGAAGCTCCCTCCAAAAGGTTGGATCAAAGTTCACATTGATGTCTTTAACAAAGACAATGGTTCGGCTATGGTTATGGTGGTCAGGGACAAGGTGGGAAAGCTGCTATTCTTCTTATCCTATTTTTTGAGATGCTATTTAACCGCATGAAGCTGAAGTTAAAGCTCTTGAAAATTGTGCCTGGCTCCCATTTTCACCTTGTCTCTCTGCTTCACTCCCACTTGTCTCCTTTTTTCCTGTGTTTTAGTGGAATGTCAGATCCACGGTCACAACTCTTGGCCACCATGTATCAGTATTTGATAGAAATTGGCCTTTCATCAAGTTCATTGTCGGATATTGGAACGTTTAATTAAGCACGTGAATGTACTTTCTTGTGTGATTTGTAATTCTAATTTTATTTTCAGCTTCTTTTTTTTTTATTGAAGAAGAAATATTTTGAAACACGCCTTCTACTTATCACAAGTATTGCTGGAAATTAACAGGGTCTTTATATATATATGTACATATATATAAATATATATATATATTTCGAATATTTTTTATCAAAAAAAAAGAAGAAGAGTGAATGCATGTTTCAGTCATTATGTCCTCACTTTGATTATATGTCATTTTGATTGAAATTAAGTGATTAAAATGTAAAAGCTTAAGCTTCGGGCACACCAGACTATTAAGATGGTTCTTGATTTTATTTTTGGTGAATAAAAACTTGTATTGAGCACAAACAAACCCCACAAGGTGAGATTACACAGCTACAACAAAGCCATCATAGTCTGAGGCAATAGCAGAGAGAATAAAGTTTGGAATAACATAAACAACAGGATTAACAAAAAGAAAAGTCTCATTGATTGATAGTCTTCTTAGCTACAACGTCAGCAAGATTGTTGGTACTTCTAGCGTTCCAGTTTAGGTGTCATCCTCTGCTAGTAAGAAAATTGCTGCATTTAAGGATAGCATATCTAGTGCTCCAACCACCCAGTTCTGAATCAGTATTGATACTTTTGACAATTAATAAGGAATCCGAAGTCCAAATTAGATTTTTCCATCCATACTGCATAACTAGATCACAAGCTCAATCTAAAGCTCCAACTTCTGCTTCAAAATGAGTTGAACAGCAAAACAGCTTTGTGGCCAAGAAGACCACCTTGCCTTGAAAGTCTCTAACAACACAAGCCAATGTAGCATGTCCTTCTTTGAAGGCAGCATCTGTATTGACCTTAAATGATCCTTGATCAGGCAAAGTCCAAAGCTCAGAATCTACAGAAATATCATTCAAACCAACAGCAAAAGACATACTCCCGGAAAAATCCAAAACTGACTTATTAAGGTTTACAATAGCCTCCAGTAAAGATTTTTTTATTTCCATGCACAACGTCATTCCTAAATCTCCAGATGGTATGCAGATAACAAGCAATGAAAACAGTAAAGAAGTCTCTCTCCATCCCTTTAGGAATGCTACTGGTCGGAGGGCATACACACAGAGTGATCAGATCTTCAATGCACATTCTAATTTTCCATAATATAGCCCCCACAAACATCCAAAAGCTAACAACCGACTAACTGAGCAATGAAAAAAGAGATGCCAAGAAGATTCTTCAAACAGACCACACAAAGCACAAACAAAATCCCCTCTGTCCAATCTAGTCCTGATGAGCTAACTAGTAGGAATAACATTGGCTAAAATTCTCCAAAGAAACAATTTTAACCTCTCATGGATCTTAGTTTTCCACAACTTTATCCAAATATTGCCAGCATTCAAAGCAAGATCATTAGAAAAGGAAGATAAATAACACTCATTAACCGTAAATAAACCATGTTGATTTTTCATCCACATTAATATGTCTTGACAATGGATGATAGGCCATTTAATTTTCAGTATAGCTTCAGCGGAGGAGCTTTCACAAATGTCCATTACTAAATTGAAATTCTAATCATTTTGATCATCATCTTTGAGGTCTGCCACTGAGCTCCACATAGAATTTTGGACACCTTCCTTGAGCTTTAGAACAAATCTAGGGCTGTCAGGAACCTAAGTGTCACGGACTTCTTGAAAACCTTCAAGCCGTGCGGCCTTAGTTGCTTATTTCAACTCTCGGAAGCAACTAAGTAAGCCTATTTGCCCGCACAAGAAGAGCAAGCTTAAACAAGTAAGCAAACACTTAGAGAGAGAAAGTCTCAACTAGAGAGCGAATGGGGAAATGAGAATGTATTACTCAATACTTGGGTGGTTTGGCCAATGAAGCCTCCCCCTATTTATAGTATTACAACAAACGATCTAACAACTATAATACATTTGATCCTACGGTGGAGATTGAGTTTCTAGAATCCTCCACCGGGCGCTATACAACTAAGCAAGCACTAGGGTTTTCTAGAAGGTTCTACACAAGTTTAGAGAACTCCGCATGCTTCTTGTCCAAGTGTACCGAAAATGCCCTCAAAGTGTTTGATGAGATGCTAGGGCATGACATTCTTCTCCACCTATGCCGTCGACGTCCTCGTCGAGCTTCTTTGATGGAACTGCTTGATGTGGTCTTCAAATTGCCATAGTGCTACCGCAGGTTCCCAACTTGCTTCACTTTCGGATAGTCTCTTCCATTTCACTAAGTACTCATGACTCGAATAATTGTCTCTTCCACGTACCACTCGTTCGACCTCCTTGTCATAAGCGCTTGAGATGCTAATAGGTGCTCTCTCGGACTTTCCTCTTGAAAGGTCTTCCTCGTCTTTATGATATGGCTTCAAGTGACTTACATGGAAGACCGGGTGTAGCCTAAGTGTGGATGGCAACTCCACCTTGTATGCTACCCTCCCTACTTTCTTGATGATCGGAAATGGCCCCTCATAGCGTCTAACAAGTCCATTGTGCAGTGGACGAGTAGACTTGTGTTGGGATGGTAGAATCTTGATAAACACAAGGTCTCCAATTTGGTATTCTACATGTCGCCGCCTTGTGTCTGCCCACTTCTTCATTTTCTTAGTTGCCTTGTGAAGGTAGGACCTCGCCAAGTCCACTTGTTCGTGCCAATTTTTGGCAACCTTGAAAGCGGATGGACTCCTCCCTTTGTAGCTTGTAACAAGTGTATGAGGAGTCAATGGTTGTTGCCCCGTGGCTAGCTCGAACGGGCTCCTATTGGTGGACTCGCTCATTTGTAAGTTGTAGGAGAATTGGGCCACATCTAGTAACTTTGCCCAATCATGTTGATTGGCACTCACAAAGTGCCTCAAGTACAGCTCCAACAACGCATTAGCTCGTTCTGTTTGCCTATCGGTTTGAGGATGGAAGCTCGTAGAGAAGTGTAGATCCGAACCCATGAGTTTGAACAACTCCGTCCAAAACCTCCCAGTGAATCGTGGATCTCGATCACTAATGATGGATTGTGGTAACCCCCAATACTTTACCACATTCTTGAAGAATAGTCTTGCGGTATCGTCGACGGAACTTGCCTTTGGTGCGGCTATGAAGTTGGCATATTTGGAGAATCTGTCAACCACCACAATGATAGTGCCACACCCTTCGGATTTGGGCAAGCCTACAATGAAGTCCATGCTTATGCTTTCCCATGGATGCCCGGGTGTAGGTAGTGGTTCCAAAAGACCGGTAGGACTTTGTTGTTCAACCTTGTCTTGTTGGCACACGAGACAAGTCTTCACATATAACTTCACTTCGTCTCGCATTTGTGGCCAATAGTAAGTTGTCTCCAACAAGGCTCTCGTACGCCTTTGCCCCGGATGCCCCGCCCATTTCGTGTCATGGCATTCCTTAATCAAGTTTCTCCTCAAGTTGCTCCACCTTGGCACATAGACACGTCGACCCTTTGTGTAGAGTAGGCATTCCTCCATCCAAAACGCTTGGTCTTGCCCTCCATGGCAAGTTGTTGGAGTTGTTTGGCCACAACATCATGCTCCATGCCCTCCTTGATTAAGTCGAACAATTCACCTTGGAGCTTGCTTATCGACACCAACTCGGCCTTCCTACTTAAGGTGTCGGCAACTACATTAGTCGTACCGAGCTTGTACTCGAGCACATAATCGAATTCAGCTAGGAAATCTTGCCAACGGGCTTGCTTGGGACTAAGCTTCTTTTGTGTTTGGAAATAACTCGTTGCCACATTGTCCATCTTCACCACAAACTTAGACCCAAGCAAGTAGTGCCGCCAAGTGCGCAAGCAATGAATAATGGCAGTCATCTCCTTTTCTTGGACCGTATACCTCCTCTCGGTATCATTAAGCTTGTGACTCTCATAGGCAAGGGGATGTTTGTCTTGCATCAATACGCCTCCTAAGGCAAAATCCGAAGCATCGGTATGCACCTTGAATGGCTTGGAGCAATCGGGCAACACTAAGACCGGCTCTTTCATGATGGCACTCTTCAACCTTTCAAATGCTTGTTTGCATTGGATGGACCATTCCCATAACTTTTTCTTCTTCAATAAATCGGTGAGTGGGGCGGCTATTGCAGAATAGCCCATAATAAACCGCTGATAATAATTAACAAGACCAAGAAAAGATCGAAGCTCACTCACCTTGCTTGGAGGTTCCCATTCTTGAATGGCTTTCACTTTGGCGACATCCATGTATAACTTGCCATCCTTGATCTTGTGGCCGAGAAAATGTACTTCATTGCTTGCAAAGGTGCACTTCTCCTTCTTCACGTATAGCTCATTCTCTTTTAGCACCTTGAATACAATTCGTAAGTGGTTGATGTGCTCTTCAAGAGTGTTGCTATAGATGACGATGTCGTCCAAGTACACCACCACGAATTGATCCAAGTAAGGATGGAAGATCTTGTTCATGAGTGTGCAAAACGTTGCCGGTGCATTAGTGAGACCAAAGGGCATGACAAGAAATTCATAGGCTCCATATCGTGTCACGCATGTAGTTTTCGGCTCATCCCCTTTTGCTATCCTTACTTAGTAGTACCCCGACCTCAAGTTAAGTTTCGTGAAATATTTTACTCCTCCAAGTTGATCAAACAAGTCGGCTATCAATGGTATAGGATACTTGTTTTTTATGGTGGCCTTATTAAGTGCTCTATAGTCGATACATAGCCTCAACGATCCATCATGCTTCCGTTGGAATAGGACCGGTGCTCCATAGGGTGCTTTTGACAGTTGAATGAATCCGGCCTCCAAAAGCTCCTTTAGTTGTCTCCTTAGCTCCTTTAGCTCGGGTGGAGACATACGGTATGGTGCCTTTACGGGTGGTTTGGCACCAACCTCCAATTCAATTTGATGATCCACCTCTCTCCTTGGTGGGAGCTTCTTTGGTAGTTCGGGTGGCATGACATCCTTGAACTCTTGAAGCACTTGACAAACTTCCCTCGGTGGTTCATCGGTAGTGACTTCCTCTTCTTCTCCACGTAGTGTGGTAAGGAATGTGACCTCTCCCTTCTTTATCCCTTTCTTGAGTTGTATGGCGGAGAGATGTTTGGAAGTGCTTGGCGTGTGCGTTGCGGGAACCATGCAAGGACCTCCCTCCAAGATGCAAACGATGTTGTAGCGAGGAAGCAGGACTACGTTGAATTGCCTTAAAAATTCCATGCCAAGCACAATATTAAAGTCATCCATGGGAGCAATAGAAAAGTTTACGTTACCTCGCCATGTACCAAGGTGTAGCTCCACATCACGAGCCGTGCCATCGAGTGGTTTTACCTCGACATTCACGGTTTTTAACCACCCTTGCCCTTTCTCGTGCTTTAGGCCAAGTCTCATGGCCTCCTCCCTCTTGATGAAATTGTGTGATGCGCCGGTGTCTACCATGACTTGGGCATCCTTGCCATTGATACGTGCCGCCACGTACATGAGAGAGTTGTCTTTAACATTGTGTGCGGGAACGGGACTTGCTTTCAAGGAATTGAGGAGTTGTATGCAACCCATTTGTGATGATTCGGGTTCCTCCCTTTCTTCGAGCATGGCGCTAAGAGCTTTTCGCTTCGGGCACTCTCTTGCCCAATGTGGACCATCACAAAGGAAGCAATTGTTTCTTGGTTTTACCTCCTTGTTATTTCCTCGTTTCCAATCTTGGTTTTGTGGAGGCCTCCTCGACTTGTCTTTGCCTTGTGGAGCCTTTTGAAACTTGGCTCCCCCACTATTAGCAACATTAGCTTTGGGCTTTGAGTTTAAGGACTCACCTCACTTATATTCCATAAGCGTCTCCGCGGTGGTGAGGGCAGTAGAAACATCTTATACTCCCCAACATTGGAGTTCAACATATGCCCATGATTGTAGCCTATCCAAGAAGTTGAAGAGAAGATCCTCCTCGGTCATGTTAGGAATTTGAAGCATCAAGCCGGAAAACTCCTCTACGTACTCACGAACGGACCCGGTGTACTTCAATTCCTTCATCTTCTTTTTAGCATCGTGAATGGCATTGTCGGGGTAAAATTGCCTCTTCAACTCACGTTTTAGATCTTCCCATGAGTTGATGATGCAAGTACCCTTCTTCATTTCTTCATGTTTTCTACGCCACCACATAGCACTAAGATTAGTAAAGTAAAGGGAAGCGGTAGTTACCTTTTGCTTCTCATCTTGCATGTTGATCCTTTCGAAGTATTGTTCCATATGCCATATGAAATTCTCCAATTCCTTTGCGTCCCTCTTGCCGATAAACTCCTTAGGTTTAGGGACGTCCACCCGCGGAGCATGTTGAGTGGTGATGGCACCACTAGTTGCAGCCCGTTTGCATAATACCCAATCCATACGGGTTTCCTCCAAACCGTGCTTAAGCTCATCCATTTGAGCCTGCATGAGGGAGAGTGTTTCAAGCACCATTGCTTGAAAAGCAACATTCTCTTGATGCCACGTCTCACGATTGGCCTCGTGACCGCTTTGCAAGTCGCCATGAAGCTCCCCCACTTGGTCGTCCACACGACCCTCGAGTTCCTCTACGCTTTGCTCGACACGATCAAACATTTCCATCACGTCGGTGACAGCTACTTCCACCTTGGCCACCATGACCTCCATGCTAGCAAGAGCGACTCGAGACTTCGAACGCCCTCGTGCTCGCCTTGGGATAGTGGCTTCAGCCTCCCTTCCCCTCATCTCTTCTCCAACAGCAACCTCGGATGAAGACATGCTTTCTCCTCATGAACCTAGCTCTGATACCAACTGTCACAGACTTGTTGAAAATCTTCAAGCTGTGCGGCCTTAGTTGCTTATTTCAACTCTCGGAAGCAACTAAGTAAGCCTATTTGCCCACACAAGAAGAGCAAGCTTAAACAAGTAAGCAAACACTTAGAGAGAGAAAGTTTCAACTAGAGAGAGAATGGGGAAATGAGAATGTATTACTCAATACTTGGGTGGTTTGGTCAATGAAGCCTCCCCCCTATTTATGGTATTACAACAAACAATCTAACGGCTATAATACATTTAATCCTATGGTGGAGATTGAGTTTCTAGAATCCTCCACCAAGTGCTATACAACTAAGCGACAACTAAGCAAGCACTAGGGTTTTCTAGAAGGTTCTACACAAGTCTAGAAAACTCCACATGCTTCTTGTCCAAGTGTACCGAAAATGCCCTCAAAGTGTTTGATGAGATGTTAGGGCATGACATAAGGATCTGTCCAAGGATTAATAATATTCCCATCTCCAATCTTAAAATAAGCTCTTTCCTTATAACTTGTCTAGTACTTAAAATACTTCTCCAAAAAAAAGAAGCACCTTTTTTTAATTTATGAGCAAAAAAAGACTGGCCCCTAAGGTATTTAGTACTGAATATTTCAATCCACAAGCACCTATCACTACAAGCCAATTTCCACCACACCTTAGCCAAGAGAGCTATGTTTAAATCATTAGAAATCCTAAAACCAAGACCTTCTAAACTCTTTAGTTTACAGACATCCTTCCAAGCTTTGAGTGCCAAATAATTTGAGTCTCTTGCCCCCCACCAAAAGCGCCGAGCTAAAGAGTCCAAATCTTTACACACACATGTAGAAAGTTTGAAAGTAGTCATCATGTAATTTGGTATAGCCTACAAAACTAATTTAATGAGGATTGCTTTACCTGTTTTAGAAAGAAGATGATTCTGCCAGCAATAAAGTGTTTTCTGCACTAAATCTTTAAGTCTTCCAAACTCTTTGGATTTGCACCTTCCGAAGATCAATGAATTCCCCAAGTAAATAGCAGTGGTCTGCATCTCTTTAAATCCCAAAATCACTTTGATCTTCTGTTTGGTATTCCTGTCTATACTTTTGGAAAAAAAAACTTTGAGATTTTTCAAGATTGGGCTCTTAACTAGACCAAGAACAATATTTCTGAAAACATTCAAAAACTTTGTTTGCTTCTCCTTCATCAGCAAAAATAGCAACCAATGAATCATCAGCATACATTAAATGTGAAACTGTAGGACTATGCCTGCTGACTTTGATTACATGAACTCTTCCTCTAGCTTCTTCCTTAAGCAACATTCTTGATAGAACTTTCAAACATAGGATGAAAAGATAGGGAGACAGAAGGTCGACCTATCTTAGACTAACACCCCCTTACCCAAGTATACGTTCTCAAGTAAAGTGTAGCTACTACGTAAAAAAAAATTTTTTTCCTTTCAAACACAAACTCGATTTATGTTTAAAAACTATTTTGGATAATACCACGATAGTATTAAAACCTTTCTTTACTCTTTGGGATCGTTTTGTAAACCACAATATAAAGCAGTAATACTTTAAAATAAATAAAGTATATAAACCCACAACGTAAAAAAATATGTATTTAATTAAACACAAAATATTCTTACACAAAATATAATAAAAGGAAAATATAGAAGAATATTGTATTGTCATGCCTCCCCAGATCCGCACAGCCACCAAGCCCCTACTACTGAGTCTTGGATTTACCTATCACACACAATAGCAAACATCAGTGAGTGATAAATCACTTAGTAGGTAACCCAAATGGATATGTCAATGCCCTGTAGTGTACAATTATACACATAAAATCTTTATTTTTTCCTCTTTATTTCATAAACTGAATAGCTCTCTCTCTCTCTCTCCGCATCTCGTGAGGCCCACATACACCCTAGCGGTCGAAGGGTCTATCCCTCACCCACATGCACCCTAGTGGTCGGCAGTTGAATCACAATACATATTTATAAACACGATTATAAACACACACACACACACACAGATATATATATATATATATATATATATATATATATATAAAGATACACACATATAAATATACATTCACATACACATATATACACACTTATATATTTATACAAATATTTTATACACATATATATACACACACAAATACAACTTATATATATATATAATTATATATACACACTCCAATGTATAAACATACCCTTATGTATATAATAAATTAATACTCATATTTATACATAAATAATTATTTATATACATGCACTTTTACAAAATGCACTTATACATATTTAACAAATACATATATAAAATGCATGCATTTTGTAAAATATAATTATAAATTTAACTACACAATTATGTGTATAAATAGATAATTGAAATAAAATATAAATAAATATAATTGAATATATATATATATATATATATATATAAATATATATAAATTAATAATCAAATAGGTAATTTAATATATATATATATATAATAAAATAACTTAGAATTTGAAAAAAGACCATAATACCCTTCCAAATCCTAATATTTTCAACTATACCCCTCATATAGAAAATAACAAAAATACCCCTAATAATTTTAAAAATTTCAATTATGTCCTAAAGTGTCAAATGACCAAAATACCCTTAACCTTTCTAGAAATTTCATTTATATCTTTTACATGCAAAAGACCAAATTGCTCTTAAATATTTTTAAAAATTTCATTTGTGTCTCTTACATATAAAATGACTCAAATACCTTTAAAATTTTCTAAAATCCCATTTGTCTCAAAGAGGAATAGTTGTCTACCTTTCTTCTAAGTAAGCTAAATACCACTTGCAAGTCTTGAAAATCGCCACAATCAACACCATTGAGTTCACCTTGATGGCCGGTACAAAAATTCTTTGAATTTCCTGAGGTTTTTTAACTTTCTCTCTCCTCTTTTTTACTTTATCTCTTTAGAAAATCATGAAAAGTAAGACAAATAAAGAAGAAGGCAAATTAGAAAGAGGTGGTCAGCCATTAGCTTCAAATATCTAAAAATAATATTAAAATAATCAAATAACAAGATATTTAAATAAGATATTCAAATATTCAAAAAGTCAAACTTTTGACTAACTTTCTCTCTCCTCTTTTTTACTTTCTCACTCTAAAAAAGCATGAAAAGCAAGACAAATGAAGAAGAAGGCAAATTGGAAAGGAGGTGGCCGGCTATTAGCTTTAAATATCTAAAAATAATATTAAAATAATTAAATAGCAAGATATTAAAATAAAATATTCAAATATTCAAAACAGTCAAAAAGTCAAACTTTTGACTAAGAATAAAATGGAAAAAAAAAATCTATCTACTCTTCAGTTGATACTCTCGGCCCTCACAAATACCCAGGAAACTCGAAACTACTTGTTTCGGTGAAAAAAATAAAAAGGCGAATAAACTGAAAATGCGATCGAAAGTCGACAAATTCATAAATAAAATATGGTTATTACATAGACCCTTTCTCGGAATGATATTCTCGAAAGAACTTCCATTAAGAAGAAAATAATAACTAATTGTATTCACACAACTAAGAATAAGGGTTTGAAACTAAGAAAAGAACCACCAAACTTGCATAGCTTTGTCTGAAAACTTCCACTGCTATCTATCATAAGCTTTATTCAAATTTACTTTGAGAATCATAAGGCTTTTTTTGCCTCTATGCTTATTTACCATATGAACCAATTCATGTGCCACCATAGAGTTTTCTATTATCCATCTGTCTTGAATAAAAGCACTCTAATTTGGAGAAATAATTTTATCCATAACAGTCTTCAGTTTGGTTGTCAATATCTTAAACACCACCTTGTAAGAAAAGTTACACATGCTAATGGGTCTAAAATGGTTAAAGTTCATAGCTTAATTAGTTTTTGGGAATAAGGACTATGAACGTGCGATTTATTTAACCATGCATACAACCAATCCTGAAGCACTCTTGCACAAATCAGATAACTTTAGGCTACATAATTTTTCAATAAGTAAGATAAAAAATTCTAGAATATCCATCAGGACCAGGGGCCTTAAGCGGGTGGAGACTCCAAATGCTATATCTAATTTTCTTAGCTGTAGGCATTTTCATCAACTTGGCATTATCATCTTCCGAGATGCACACATTTTCCAAACCTTCAAGATCTTCTTGAAAATCTGGCAAATTAGAATTAAAAAGCTTATTGAAGTTGTCCATAAAGTAACTTCCAATCTTTTCTCTTTTAATAGCCAATCCAGAGTTGCTTTTGATAGCCAAAATCTGGTTCCTCATCCTTTTTATGAGGGTGCTTTGATAAAAGAATTTAGTGTTCCTGTCTCTTTCTTTAACCTAAATTTCTCTAGATTTTTGCCTACAAATCAATTCAAGTCTGACTCTTTGAATTTTTAAATCTTCCAACATTCTATGCTACCTTATATTCTGACTAATATTGTTCTCCTGAATATCTTTAAGCTCTTCCTCAAGAGAAGCTATCTTATGATGAACTAGCCTGAAGTGATTACGGTTCCAAGCTTTAAAAGCCACTATTGTGCGTCTTATACTTTTAAACAACCTATGGCACTCCATACCAACATCTCTAGGTTCTTCCCAGGCTTTTTTAACATCATTATAACGAGTAAAATCAGTGGTCCAAGCTTGAAAGAACCTAAAAGGACGTTGAAAGTTATCGGTTTCACCATTGAAAAAAATAAGTATAGGACAATGATCTAACAATTCCAATGTGAGATTGTGAACTGTAGCCTTCGAATGTAAATGAAACAATTCGTTATTAGCCACTGCTTTATCGATTCTCTCCATGATTAAATCTTTGTCTTGCCGCTTATTTTCCCACGTAAATCTTCTACAAAAAAATCTTAAATCACTTCCTTCCACTTCCTGAAGAAAGCTCCTTAGAAATGTCTTTTTCTTCCAGAAACTATGACCTCCTCATTTCTCATATTCACAGATAACTTCATTGAAATCCCCAAATAACAGCCACAGATCATCATCTACCATAATAGAATAAGCCAATTCATCCCAATAGGTAGCTTTTTCTGAAAAATAAGGGGTTCCATGGACCCCAATTAGACGCCACTACACCGAGCGATCAATAGTTTTTACCCGCATACATATAGTTCGCTTATTCTTCCACAGACATTCCATAATTAAATCTTCACTGCAAAACATAACAATGCCACCAGCAGTTCCTTTAGTCTCAATAATTTCATGGTTTAGGTACCCCAGCTTCCATCCAAGATGCTCCATTCTAGCCCTGTTGCACTTAGTTTGCATCAGAAAAAGACAATTCAAATTATGTTTTTGAACTAACCTCTTGAGATATGTAAACATCTTAATGTTACTCAATCCATGATAGTTCCACAAGATTATTTTAGAAGAGTCAGGAGGGGCTTGGCTAGGCTCACCTTCTCAGCTTATTGAAAATCCTTCCCCAACATACGAGCTTCTCTGCAAGTCCCAGCTCATGCCTTACTATTTTGATATGAACCACTTGCATGGCTTGATCTACTAGTAGCTCTTTTCCAAGATCATCTACCAGTGTTATTCCCTGTACTAGATCGTGTAGCATACCTCTTTTTCCCTTTTTCTGAGGACCCGATATTGAATTGCTTAGGGATTTGAGAGATCTATAACTCATTGAAATCATCATCCAGAATGGTCGCCGTTGGTACCTCCCTATTCGAGATAAATACATTAAGGCTGAGGTGCTTATCAATTTGAGCGTCCGAATTCTCTACAGGTTGGGCCTCCACTTCTGCTGATCGAAAATTTAAAGTATTAGCCTAATAAGAACCTTGTAAAATAACCTGGGCCATCCTTTTTTTCCTACTTCCTCTGAAGTGGGCTTAGAAATAGAAGGCCCATTAGCTAGTAGGATATACCCTGATTGACTTAGCCAAACCAATCAAGGCAGTCCTGGTCCACCAAATAAAGGTTTTCTTCATACTATTCTTTTTGAACTGCCATATGTTGGATGATATTAGTTGCCCAAGAAGCTATTCGCTGAGGAGTTAGACCTTCTAATCTGATTAATGACTGCTTCTTTCAAATTGAAATCTCAACTGGAAGTCGGCCTATCAAGAGAAAGTTCCAGAGTGGTCAATTTAGGGCATACACTAAGCATAGCTCTATAATGAGCCTCACTGTCATCTTTCAACTCTGGCATAGAGCTAATTAACCTTTGTTGGGAAGGATATTGTCTTTTTTTTCTTCAAAAGAGCTCCATAATTAACTAGTGGCAGGAGCAGTTGACACTTTACTTACTTATGTCAAGATCTCTTTAAAGGATTACCCATTATCTCATACTTCTGCAAACTCAAAGATATCACGAATAACTTAGCCATGGTTGGTTCCCCAGTTAGTGACAATGACTTTGTCATGTAATTTACCAATGAGTTCCCTCTCAAGTACGATGTTGTAATTGCGAATATTAATTCACATGCTTTCATCACTATCAAAGAGGTGCAATCACTTCTTATGAACTAGGAAATAAGGATCTAGCAAACCACACCTGAAATCACTCTGATTGCCAACCTTGCTGCAAGAAAACTAAGGCATCTACTGGAAACCATGGACCTTGTTTTGGTAAAACCTAGGCGGCAAACAATGCTTGTAGTTGTGGACGGTAGTCATGGAACAACAATAACAAATTTGTTTTCCAAATTTGTGGGCTTCCCAGTCATACAACATATAAATGCTACAATAGCTTTGAGTCCACGTTTCATAGACCTAATGGCTCTTCCTCAACCCCAGACACTAATGGAACTAGGTCAAAGTGGCTAATGGAAAATGATACCACAAATCATATTACTCTGGATTCATCAAACTTGTCCTAGAAATCTGAGTACTACAGTGATGAACTAGAATAACCTTGTTTTTCCAAAACTGTCGACTTTCGGTCACAGTTAAGGTTTAAAGTTCGATCGTCACGTCATTACTTACACCGTAACAAGCTGTTTAAGAGTTCCTTGAGGTATTTGGCAAGGGTCTAAAGTATCCAATTAAGGGTTGAAGGATTATTTTTCTTTCCATTTTACCTTGGTTAAAGTTTGACTTTAACTATTGATCATTTGACTTTGCCTTTTTAAATACTTATTTCTTTTTTAAAAAAAATTCTTTTTACTTTTTCCTTTTTTTTTTAACCTTGGCCAACCACCCCCTTGTCTTGCTTGCTTCCATTATTGTTTTAGAGAGAGAAAGAGAAATTAAAAAAAATCAAAGAAAATTCAAATGGAATTAGTGGGTTTGGAACTGGCCATCAAGGGGAATCCAAAGCAAGTGAGTGTGGTGGATTTCAAATAGTGATTAAGTGGATTTCAAAGCAAGGAAGAGAGGTAGGCTTCCTACCTTTGAGAAATTTTGCATAATCTTGATGTTTTACTTGATTAAGTGGTAGATTCATGTCAATTCTAGGTGAAATTGTGTTTATATGTGATTATTTCGTTGTGGTTTAGTTGTATGGCAAAACCTCCAATTGGTTAGAGTTTATACCTTGTCAAATTTGTGGTTTTAGGCTTGAATGATATGAATTGAGGCTTGGATTGTACAATTGATGGTTAGAACTTGTAAGGCCCATTGATTATTGTGTGTTTTGGATGCAAAATTGTGGAAAATGAGGCTTGTAGGATTTGGCCATGGTGGGGTATTTTGGTTGTTTTGCATATAAATGATATAAATGGTATTTTAAAAATTATCAAGAATATTTTGATCATTTTGCATGTAAAAGATGCAGTTGGTATTTTAGAATTGTGAAGGGCATATTAGTCATGTCACATTTCCTAATTCATTAATATTTATATGCATGTGTTTAATATATATATATATATATATATATATATATATATTTATGTGTATATATATGTATATGTGTGTAGGTGTGTGTATGTATTTATTTACATGTTTATTGTGCATATTTGTTGTGCATGTATATACGCATTATATATATATATATATATATATGAGTGATGCTATGGTGGGGCGACAAGCCCATTAATTTATATATATATATATATATATATATATTGTATTTTGTATTTTTTTATGTTCTTTTTTCAATTTTTTGTATTTTATATTTTGCCAAACTCTAAATATTCTATATATATACAAATATAAAAAATTGAAAACAAAATATTAAAATAAATAAATAAATTGGTGGGCTTGTTGCCCACCATAGCACTACTCATATATATATATATATATATATATATATATATATATATATAAATCATTACTCTATAGTGCATCCACTTTAAAACATAAACCCTCAAAGAAAATCCATCTCTTTACATGAAAATATCAAATCTCATGACATGTTTCTATACAAATGTATGTATATGCCTTAATGCATAAATACAACAAAATAGAGCATTACCACGCATAATTATCAAATTATCCTTTCTATTAGCGATAATTACCGAAATGCTCATGCTTAACAAACACCCTTTATTACAATGTAATAGGTGAAATTTCATTGGCCTTTTCGATTATTATAAAAGTACCCCTCAAGTACATAATAGTTACCAAAATACCCCTAAGGTAAATGACAAATTACCAAACAACCATTGTTTAAATAGTAACTAAAATAAGACTTCTTCAACTCTCTCTCTCTCTCTCTATTTATATATATATATATATATATATTGAGACAAAATAAATATAATAACATAACACCACAAATAAGTGTTCAAAGCAATTGGATTCATCTGTTTGAATACATGTCAGTGTATCAGGATTCATGGACTCTAATTGGTAATAGTATATAGGCAATAAATAAAATAACTTCTCAAAAGTACCCCTGACACTATCAAGTGCACATTTTCTAGCCTTTCAAGCTTTGAAATAGCTAAGCGTCACCTCATATTTATCATGCAGATCAATCTTAATTTCTACTAGCGTGTAAACATGTGTAATCCCTCAAATTTAGATTTGATCAATTTTTCAATAATCCGACTTGTAGCTTAATTATGTTCCCGATGTGCAATATCTACAGTGCATTTATGCTCTTGAGAAAAAACTATTACAATAAATATGTATGCACCTTTTGTTTTAATTGCACAAAGATACCATAAACAAGTATCATCCAAACACACCACTTCATATTAATCTTTTGTTGATCTTTTAACCTTAAACTTTTTATTTTCACCAATACATAATAAACTTATATTTGTTTTCAACTCTTTCTTGTTGTTGAATATATCTCCAATCTTAATGACAATTTTGGATAAATCACCAAGCAAGGAGACTTGGGCAATTGTAGATGAAGAGGCTTGGGTGATTGTATAACGAGGACGATGAATTTCAGCGGAAGTAACATCATGTGCAATATTGCCAAAATGATCATCATCGTCAACCAGCATCACAAAAAATCATTGTCATTTTCATAATTATCCATATTATGCAATTGTTCATACTCCTCTTGATTATGAAACAATGCAGATTGGTTGCCTCCAATATCAACTACTTCATGGACATTAGGTGTCTATATAAAACTCATCATTTTGAGTTTTTGAAACTTGAATATCGCAAAGAGCATTACTTGGTAGTATAGAATGACAAGTATAAGACTGCTGATTACTTTCACTTTTAAATCTATGTGTAGTCCTATACACAATATTCTTAACTTCACCCATTGATAATGAAGGAGATTTTGGAATCATATCAACATATAGTAGAGGTTGGACCGTTGCATGACTAACTTCTGAGATAAATGTTCTTCTATCATTTTCACGCCTTATTTCTATAAATTTCACTGCTTGCGAAGCCTGACCATATAAGAATTTTATTTTGATATGATATGCATTCTAATATATTTCAAGACACTCGTAAACCTCATTTTCCAAATCAGATGTTGAACACCAAAGGCGAACACAAGCCATTTTAGTTTTATAGTTAGCATATTATCATATCTCATTCTTCATTTTCACCAATGATCCGTCACAAACAATTGTGATTCTAATATAATTAGCATCTTTCATTTTAACTACAAAATACATAAAATAATATAAAAAATTACGGAGATTGGTCTTTATAAAATAACAAAGTCAGATCTGACCATATCCGACTATCTCATGGTTGGATGGTCAATTTGACCGTCAGATTCGACCATTCGACGATTATGATTGATCAACTCTCAGAAAAAAAAGAAAAAATTAGAATATAAATAAGTTTAAAAAGTTTCAATGTACATACCTTATTTGATAAGGGAGTTTGAAACACTAATTAAATTTAAAAGGAGAGTTTGAAATAAGAGTTTAAGAGATGGATTTAAAAGAATAGTTTGGGACAAAAATTTAAAAGGAGAATTTTGATAGAAGAATTTTACAATTTAAGTACATGCAAATAAGAATGAGAGTATAGGTTATATGAAAGTTTCAATAAATAAAATGAAAGATATGTGATAATGAATAGTAGTTTAAAATTAATAAAAGGTAGGATAATAAATGCACAGGTCAAAAAGATATATTTTATTATGATAGAGAATTAAAAGATAATTAATTATTTTATTAATTTCAACTCTACGCTTGACTGTTACCTTGCGATTTGGTGCCATAGAGTAGCCTAGTCCATGTCTTTCTCATCATTTTACAGGATTTATGATTTTTTATTATTACTAGTAGAATTGTTAACTTTTTTTTTTTTTTAGGTAAGTCTAATTGTTAACTTTTAAAATGAAATTACAAAACGCAAAATTTATCACATAATGAATAGAAAATTAAGTAATAAATTAATCAATTAGATTGTTTTAGCACGTGAGGATTTAACCAGATTATTTCTATTAAAAAATAATAATTAAATAAAAGTAGTAATCTACTGCTAGCTAAATTAAATAACCATATTATTTTTTATTTATACATTATTTTTATTTTAGAATTTTAATAACAGGATTAATTTCCCACTAGTATTTTTATTATAGATAAATTACTTAGAAGTATGAGTCTATAAAGTAATTAATTAATACCCGTGAGGTTTAATCAGATTATTTCTATAAGAAATAAAGAAAGAAAGATCAGGTAATTTTTTTTAATGAATAAAATTTAAAATTTTATTAAAAGATGAGGTCCAATTTATTGTTTTGACTTTTTAGCTATATAGAATCTATGATAGCAAATTTATTTCTCTTATATTTCTTCATTGATAATTAAATAAAAACTAAGTACATTTAAAATATAATTAGATGTTGGGATAAATTCCAACTTTCAGAAATGAACTTGAGGATTCTGTCGGCTTATTTCCGCTGTGCCAACTCCTGAGGCGCTGAAGGAGCATGTAATTCCCTGCTAGCTAAAGCAGCATAAATTAATCAATCAGATTATTATAATTAATATATTTATTACCTCCCTTCATCTATATATATATATATATTTTAAATAATAATAATAATAAAGAGAATAAAAAATTATGAGGAAGCTTCAGCAGCATTTCATAAGACAAATTTATCATTGTCTGACATAATACAAAAGGCTTTATTATTTGCTCTGATTGTTAGTTTCATCCCTCTATTAACATTTGTGCAACTCCGGTATGGAAGATCGAAAACGTTTATGGAAACCGAACTGGTGGCTGGAGCACTGCTCCTGCTTCAATTCAGGTCTTGCTCTGGAGGATTTCTTCTTGGGACGTCGTTGACTTCTTTCTCCGAAAGAAGCTCAACGCTCAGCTCCTCAACAAGATGAAGATGAAGTTGTCCTCTGCTAATGTTCTGCTCAATGATGCTGAGGAGCGGCAAATGAGAAACCTGGGTTCCTGAGAAAAACAAGTCATGAATGCACTGTTTGGTTCCTGAGAAAAATGCCCTAAGAAAAAACGAATGAAAACTTGTGAACAAAATTTGTACTACTTTCACCTATGAACAGCTAAAGCCCATCAAAGTAACATCTTTCTTACACTCACAGTTCTGTGCATCAATTAAAGTTGCCTACTTTTTCCTTTCTTCATTTCCAAAAATCTAAACTTTTCCCATTCCCCAATGATTTTATAGGCAAACGAATCTGAATATTTGAGAATGAAGAAAAGGGTACCGGGCGGGGAGAGGTGGGTCTTGTAGGACGGAAGACGAAGGGAAAGTGCCAGCAGTACGAGAAGCGGAAGCAGCTGAGCCCTGCAAAACGGTGCGCTTCAAGCAGCAAGAAGAGACATTTCTGGAATCAGGAGCTTCTGGCCAAAACTTGTCACCCCCAAAGACATTTCAGTGTCTGCATTCCTCTTTTACTCACTCTGTTTCCACCACTCTGTTGTTTAAGGTTAGTAGACTCTGAACTAAACTGAAGAGTGAAAATACACCCCCATTTTTGCTTCTTTTTTTTTTTTCTTTAAATAATAAATTCATCAGAATTTTCCTTTGTTTTGTTTTTTTTTTCTTGGTGAATAATAAATTCATCAGAAATGGTTGTAAAAGAATAGTCAAAATTATGTGAAATGGTCCAACTTGTGAAGTCGAGCTGCCAGATATGAAAAGAGAGAGAAAATGACAAAGATGGATGTTAGGAGGAGTAATTGGTATCTTTCCAAATGGCGATGACTTAGGAAGAGCGCTAGCAGCTGGATCAAACACAAAGCTATTTGTCCAAATTTCATATGTAAGAACGACAAAATACTAAAAAGAAAAGTCAAAATTATGTGAAAGAAATGCTCCAACTTGTGAAGTCCAGCCGCCAGATATGAAAAACAAATAAGAAAAAAAAAAAAAAAAAGGGAGGAAGAAAATGACGAAGATGGATGTTAGGAGAGGAACAGGAAGCTTGGTTAATGGCATTGACTTAGGAAGAGTGGTGGGGTAGCAGTTAGATCAAAACACAAAGCTATATGTAAGACATAATACTAAAAACTCTCTTATTGCTACTCAGTCTCAGAGACCCAAATCTAGTTTTTCCACTCCCATCTTCTTTTTGTGAAAACCAAAGTTATCATTATGGCTGCAGAAATGGTGGGTGGAGCTTTACTCTCGGCTTCCCTTCAGGTGTTGTTTGACAGGATGGCTTCTCAAGAGTTCGTTGACTTCGTCCGGGGAAAGAAACTGGATTCTGAGAAGCTCAATGAATTGAAGCGGAAGTTGAAATCAGCTAAGGCAGTGATCAATGATGCTGAAGAGAAGCAAATCAGGAACCCAGATGTGAAGGATTGGCTTGATGAACTCAAAGAAGCAATTTTTGATGCTGAGGATTTGGTTGACCAGATCAATACTGAAGTCTTGCGACACAAGCTGGAGGGTAAATATGGAAGCAGCTCAAGTCAGGTACTGAAACGTTTTAGAAATACCTTCTCTGACTGTGCATTTAACAAAAATGTAGACAAAAAGATGGAGGAGATTGTTCGCAAATTAAGCTTGAGTTTAAGACAAAAGGAAACCCTTGGTTTGAAAGAAGGTGTGCAATACAGACCTTCTGGAAGTCTACCTTCAACTTCTTTGGTAGAAGCATCTGGTGTTTATGGCAGGAATTCTGAGAAAGAAGCCATTATTAAGTTATTATTGGTAAAAAATGATAGTACTGAAAACAACATGTCCGTAATTCCCATAGTAGGCATGGGTGGGATTGGAAAGACTACTCTTGCTCGACTCATTTTCAATGATGAAAGGGTGAAAAAATGCTTTGCCTCCAAAGTTTGGGTTTCTGTGTCATATGAATTTGACGTTCTCAAAATGACAAAAGAAATCCTAGAGATTATCACTGGAGAAACATTTACTAGTCAGGACTTGAATTTACATCAACTTAAATTGGAGAAGGCTTTGAAGGGTAAAAAGTTTCTGCTTGTTCTTGATGATGTTTGGAACGAGAACAGTCTTCAATGGGATGAGTTCAAGAAGCCTTTTAAATCTGGAGCATATGGAAGTTCAATTATTGTGACAACACGCAGTGAAGGTGTTGCCTCATCAGTAATGCGTAGTGTTCCATCTTATAAATTACAAGCAATGTCTGATGATGATAGTTGGGAATTGTTTGTAAAGCATGCCTTCAACAATGTAAATGGTTGTATCCATCCTAAGCTAGAAGATATTGGTAGACGGATTGTCAAAAAGTGTGGAGGTCTTCCTTTAGCAGTAAAATCGCTTGGAATTCTGTTATGTTACCAATCAAAACCAGAAGAATGGGAGAATATATTAAACAGCGATATGTGGGAGCTGCCTTCAGAGAAAAATAATATTCTTCCAGCTCTATGGTTGAGTTATCAATATTTGCCTTCGCATCTTAAGCAATGTTTCGCTTACTGCTCAATATTCCCCAAGGAATATAAGATTAATAAGGAAGATTTAGTCAAACTATGGATGGCAGAAGATCTTTTGCAACCCCAAAATAAGAAGAGGATAGAAGAAGTTGGAGAGGAGTACATTGACAACCTTTTATCAAGATCATTATTTCAACAATCAGTAAGCTCAGATGATTCAAGTAATTTTACCATGCACGGTCTTATGAATGATTTAGCTACATTTATATCCAGAGAATTTTGTCTAAGGCTGGATGATAACTTCAACTCAAATAAACTTCCAAGCAAGGTTCGTCGTGTATCACACATGAAAGCATACGAATATGACTTGGAGAAGTATGAGTCTTTGTTAAGAGCTAAGAGTCTGCGCACCATCTTATCATCACTTCTTTTCCGCGACTCTAACATAGAGCTGCAGAACTTGGCAGTAGCACAATGGTTGCCAACATTAACATGCCTAAGAGTGCTTTCACTGTCTAGATATTCTATCACGGAGTTGCCTACATCAATTGGGAATTTAAAGCTTCTAAGGTACTTGGATTTATCTTATACCAACATTAAAGAGATGCCTACCACAATATGTACTCTGTACAATTTGCATACTCTGCTTTTGAAAGATTGTGAAAATCTCAAGTTGTTGCCAGCTGACATTGGTAAGCTCATCAATTTACGCCATCTTGACATTGAATTCACAGATTTAGAAGAGATGCCATTAGAAATGGGTAAATTGAAAAATTTACGAACATTAACTGATTTTGTTTTGGGAGAAGACAGTGGGTCTACCATTAAGTCACTGAAAGATCTTCGACATTTGCATGGCGGTCTTCGTATTTCAGGACTTAGAAATGTTGTTGATGTTGAGGATGTCCTAGTGGCCAATTTGAAGGATAAGAAGTACCTTTCTGAGTTAGAGTTGTTCTGGGGCGATGTCTACTTTGATGAATGCTCCCCACAAAAGCATGAAGAGATACTCGGTGAATTGCAACCCCACACAAATATCAAGTTTCTCAAGATTACGTATTATGGTGGTGAACGATTTCCAAAATGGGTGGGAGATCATTCATTTTGTAATATAGAAAAGATACATCTAACTGGATGTAAGAAATGCTGCCTGCTGCAGCCGTTTGGGCAGCTTCCTTGTTTGAAACAACTTGAAATTATGGGGCTTGATGAATTGGTGAAAATAGGTGATGAATTTTATTATAGTGATTGTTCCATGATTAAGCCATTTAGATGCTTAGAACTCCTTAGTTTTTCAACTATGCAGAAGTGGCAGGAGTGGTCATTTATTGGAGGAGACATCGGAGGTGCTTTCCCTCAACTTAAGGACCTCAGTTTGGTAGATTGTCCAGAGTTAACTGGATGCTTAAGTCTACCAGATACAATAAAGTCTTTCCATAGTAGTGGCTGTGACAAGTTAGAGTTCTTTAGAAATACAGAGCGGAGATATTGTTGGAGTACATACAATAAGTTCTTTGCAGTCCAAACATGCATGCAGTTGGATTTGCAAAGACTCCTCTCTTACATATTCGTAGTAATCGTTGGCATATTGTTTGTGGGATTTATTTCTGGAAAGGGTTGCTTCTGATCACTCTCATTCATGGGTTCACATCGATCTAATCTCTCCAACACCGTCAAGTCCTAAATGACAAGGCCTTTCTACAGATGTTTCATGTTCCTTGAAGTTGAAGTCAATTTCTTATCACCTATGATGTCCTGTCTTGTTTTCTCTTCTCTAATATTCTCAGGTTACTTTCTTACTCTGTACTATTTTCATGTGCATGCTTTTCTAATTCTCATATTTATTATATCATTATGCACTGCTTAAAGTAGTTTGTGGAATGAAGTGAACTAACAAACACAGAATGATAAAGTAATTAAAGGGAAGGGAATTTCATAAACGTTTCTCAAGAGTAGTTTGAATGAAGTATATAGCTGTTAGTTTTTCATTTTCCTTGACTTCATTCTAGTTAACATTTCTACTTACATGTAAGATCTTGCTTTACATGAAACTGACAAATCGCACCACAGACAGGTCTAGACTGAGGCAATTAGGACTTGACGTGCACGTCTCCTGTTCGTACTTAGTGTCTCCAGAAAACGTTCAGTATAAAATATTGGTTGTATATGCATAATAATAATGCTGATATTTAATTCTTTGTTTGGTCATGTTCTCGAAATGTTTCTAGTTTTGGATGATACTTTTGTGTTTTTAAAACAAAAGCTTTTTTATAAGTAAATGCATGATCAAACGGCTCCTTAGTTTTTAATTTCATGATGGTACCATTTTTTGTTAATATCCAAGTTATTCGGACAGATAAAATAACTAAACTTTGTCAATTTGCATTTGCAGATTCCAAAAGGTGGACCTGTTTCAAGAGTATGATTCAAGTTATCTGGTTGATATGTTGCATCAGATTTCGCTGCAGAGGAAGCATCCTCAATTTGATGGGTCAGTTTTAAACACCTTTTTCTTTTCCCCCCTTAAAAATCCTTAGATGGGGTCACACTTCATGGTATAGTTACATTCTATTTCAACAGATGCAGTGTAGAATAGATTGGCTGGTTTTGTAGGTTCTGTGTGATGCTGGTTCATAAACATCGAAGAGGAAGAGTTCTTTTCTATGCTATGCTGGGATCTTTGGCTAATTTCCTTTATATTTTTCATCTTTGTAATGGTTGAGATTGAATGGTTTAATGTGTATAATTCTTGGATGTTTATGAAGATTTGGAGACATAATTAATGTTGCTTGATAGTTGTTTGGACGGACCAAATTTATGTTATTAGGATTTTTTTTAGATATTTCCTTTGAATTTTTATTTCAGGACTGTATTCAGCGCTTGCAGGTGCTATGTAATGGATGTGTTGTTTGGGCAGTTGGAACCATCACATAAGAAATTTTCCTTTTGTACATAAATTTATAGTTCATTTCATTTTTGGACAACTTATTTGCACCCAAATTTTAGTTTGGTTTGGGTTTGGGTTTGCTTTTACAGCAAAGCTTAATAGTTTTCAGTTTTAATCAAACTTTGTATTCAGCAAAGCTTAACCTCCTTCACTTTTCTTGATATTGATTAACATGATTCATTAAAAGCAAGTGAAATATTGAAATTGTTGGAGCTGGCAAGGGCTTGTTTGACTTCTACTGTTTTTTAAAATATACATGGTCTGACACTTTGGTCTCTCAACTCTTTTTTCTTTTTGGCACTAAGTCCCCTCAACTTTACTTATTTATTTTTTTTTTACAGTTTTAGGCCCTTAATTTTTTTTTTTTTTTCTATTCATCTGTAACACGAGGCAAAACATGAGGGACCAAAGTGTAATTATGAATAGTAGTGGCGCCAAAATTGCTAAACTAAACTGGCCCATTTAGCTGGATTGATTTACATATGGGCCATTTTCCTGGGAACTGATCCATATACATATGATTGGATCCAGGCCCAGTCCTTTCATTACATCCTATGAATCAAAGGAAATAATATTTTATATGTTTTGAGAAAGATTTGTAAATTTCGTTTTTTTTTAATGATTTGGTTTAATCAAATAATTCACTGGATTATAATATTTATCTTTCAAAGATCATTTTACAGGAATTTTATTTTATTTTTATAACAATTTATAGCTTTAAAATTACAAACATTATCTTAATAATTACTTAATTAGAAGTATGAGCCTATAAAGTAATAAATTAATCAACCAGGTTCTTTTTTTATACATTTATTACCTCCTTCTATTAAGAAAAAATACATATATATAGCATTAATTAATCAACCAGATTAATTTTATTTATATATTTATTACCTCCCTCAGTCCCTCTAATGGTAACGACGAGTTTTCATCTGTAGTAAAATTACAAAATACAAAAATAAAAGACTGTAATGCTATCAAGAAGTTTCAGCAGTATTTCATTGGGCAAATTTCTTTATCCAAAAAAGTTTCATTCTTTGATCTGCTAGATCGTTTCATTCTTGGGTAAAATCTGGTATAGGAGATCGAAAACGTCTATGGCAGCAGAACTGGTGGTTGGACCGTTGCTCTCTGCTTCACTTCAGGTATTGTTCGAGAGGATTTCGTCTCGGGAGGTGGTTGACTTTTTCCGGAGAAAGAAGCTTAATGCTCAGCTCCTCAACAGGTTGAAGATGAAGTTATCTTCAGCTAACGTTGTGCTCAATGATGCTGAGGAGCAGCAAATGAGAAACCCAGATGTGAAAAAATGGCTAGACGAGCTCAAGGAAGTGATTTACAATGCAGAGAACATGATTGATAAGATAAAGAACAAAGCTTTGCAACGCAAACTGGAAGGTAAATCTGCTTCACATGAGGTACGGAACTTCATTTCTACTAAGCTTACTGCTAGAAAAGTAGGGAAACAGATAGTTGAGATGCTTGATAGATTGGAATATATTGTAAAGCTGAAAGATGATCTGGGTTTGAAAGATGGTGTTCAAAATAGACCTTTGCAAAGATTGCCTGCAACTTCTTTGTTAGATGAATCTGAGTTTTATGGTAGGAATTCTGATAAGGAAGCTATATTTGAGTTGCTGTTATCAGATGAAATTAGTGGTGATAAGGTATCTGTAATTCCCATAGTTGGTATGGGTGGAATTGGAAAAACTACCCTTACTCAGCTCGTCTATAAGGATATTGATAACAGGGTCATGACCAAACCTTTTGACTTCAAAATATGGGTTTCTGTCTCGGATGAATTCGATGTTTTCAAAATAACTAAGTTAATCGTGGAGCGAGTCACCTCCCAAACATTTGAAGTCAAAGATCTTGATGTGCTTCAAGTTTCATTGGAGGAGGCTTTGAAAGGGAAAAAGTTTCTGTTTGTTCTTGATGATGTTTGGAATGAGGATTATTTCCTCTGGGAGGAGTTGAAGAAGCCTTTTAAATCTGGAGAATATGGAAGTAAGATAATCATTACGACACGTAATGAGAGTGTTGCATCAGTTATGCGCAATGTTCCATCCTACAAGCTACATACAATGTCTGATGAGGATTGTTGGAAACTATTTGTTAGGCATGCCTTTAACAATGAAGATCCATGTGCGCATCCAAACTTAGAAGTAATTGGTAGAAAAATTGTTAAGAAGTGCAAAGGTCTTCCTTTGGCAGTAAAATCACTTGGTAGTCTTGTGCGTAATCAACGAAATTCAAAGGAATGGGAGAAGATATTAAACAGTGATATGTGGGAGTTGCCTAAAGAGAAAAACAATATTCTTCCAGCTTTATGGTTGAGCTATCACTATCTACCTTCACATCTGAAGCGATGTTTTGCTTATTGCTCGATATTCCCCAAGGATTATGAAATCAATAAAGAAGATTTAATCAAGTTATGGATGGCTGAAAATCTTTTGCAACCACAAAAGAACAAGAGGATAGAAGAAGTTGGTGAAGAATACTTTGAACACCTTCTATCAAGATCATTTTTTCAACAGTCAACAGCTTTGGATAAATCAGTTTGTTTTATAATGCATGATCTTGTGATTGATTTAGCTACATTTATAGTTGGAGAATTTTGTTTGAGGTTTGATGATAGCAACTCAGATAAGGTTCTAAGTAAGACTCTTTATGCATCACATGTGAAAGAAAACATACTTGACTTTAATAAGTACGCAGCTTTATCTGGAACCAAGCGTTTGCGTACCTTACTCTTATCATCAAAATATGCTTCCCCCTATAATTACCTTGCATCGATGAATTTGGTAATGACGAAATTGTTGCCAACATTAACAGGTTTAAGAGTGCTATCTTTACGTAGATGTAAAATTGAAGAGTTGCCAAAGTCAATTGGGAATTTGAAGTTCCTAAAGTACTTAAATTTATCTGAGACTATAATTGAAGAGATGCCTAGCACGGTTTGTACTCTGTACAATTTGCAGACATTACTTTTAAAGGGATGTGAAAAGCTTAGGCGGTTGCCAACCAAAATGGGAAGACTAATCAACCTGCGCCATCTTGACATTACATCAACTGGTTTAGAAGAGATGCCATTAGAAATGGGTAATTTGAAAGATCTGCAGACATTAACAGATTTCATTTTGGGAAAAGATAGTACTGGATCAAGCATAAAAGAGTTAGAACATCTTCAACTTTTGCATGGAAAACTTTGCATTTCAGGGCTTGAAAATGTTGTAGATGTTTCAGACATCTTGATGGGAAACTTGAAGGACAAAATGTATTTGACTGAGTTGCAGTTTTCTTGGGACACTAATTCTGATGATTGCCCCCCCAAACACAAAGAGGTACTTAATGCGCTGCAACCCCACACAAACATAAAGGTACTCCAGATTAAAAGTTATAGAGGCGAACAGTTTCCAAAATGGGTGGGAGATCATTCATTTTGTTATATAGAACAGATGTCCCTGGAAGGATGTAAGAACTGCTGTTTGTTACCACCACTAGGACAGCTACCTTTTCTCAAGAAACTCTGTATCATGGAATTTGATGCGTTGGTGAAAATAGGTGATGAGTTTTATCATGGTGGTTCTTCCATTGCTAAGCCTTTTAGATGCTTAGAATTCTTAAAGTTCCGCCACATGCAGGAATGGCAAGAGTGGTCATTTATTGGAGGAGATAGAGTTGCTTTCCCTCAACTAAAGGAGCTTTATTTAGAAGACTGTCCAAAATTATTTGGAAGTCTTTGCTTACTTGACACCATAGAAACTGTCCGACTTAGTGGATGTCATAATTTTGAATTCCCAGGAAATCATTACTATGTTTCCCTTCAAAGATTGAAGATATATGATAGCTGTGGTTCTATGAAGTCCATTCCCTTTGACTACTTGCTGATCCTTAACGAGCTTGATCTGGACTGTTGTGTAAATCTGGAGTCCCTTGTATTTTCACAACCAACTTGTTCTCCACTTCATGCTTTGAGGTACTTCAAGTTAACAACTTGTCCGAAGTTTGTCTCTTTTCCACAAGGAGGATTGTCTGCTCCTAACATGGAAGAGTTTCACATTGAAGATTGCAAGAATTTGAGGTCATTGCCTGAAAACATGGCTACCCTTATTCCATCTCTTCAGTCTATGTCTCTAATTAGTTGTCCGGAGCTTGATTCATTTCCAGAATGTGGGTTACCACCAAATATAACCAAACTCAAGGTTTATTGGTGCAATAAGCTTTTTGCAAACCGCTTCCAGTGGGATCTGCAAAGGCTCACTTCTCTTACATTCTTGGAAATCATTGGCATAGATGAGAAGTTGAAATCATTTCCGGAGGAGGGTCTGTTGCCTATCACTCTCATTGATCTCCATATCAGATATCTTCCTCATCTTAAATCTCTGAATGGAAAGGCGTTTCAACACCTTGGCTCCCTCAAACGCATGTCAATCTCTTGCTGCAATGAGCTTCAGCTCTTGCCTGAAGAAGGGTTGCCAAAATCGCTTTCTGATTTGATAATCTTTCAATGTCCTTGGCTGGAACAACGATGTGAGAGAGATTCAGGGGAAGATTGGCCCAAGATTGCTCATATTCCTCGCGTAATATTCTTTTAAAGAGTTCTAGTGTCCATTCTTGGTTAGTTCTCATGGTCCTTTTTTGGTGCACTATTTTTTTGTACCTGGCTTTAATTTCAATGTTATTTTATTATTTTTTACTGCTTGAGAAGTGACCAAAAGAAGTGGAAGCTAAAGGGATGATTTCAGGAATGTTTATAGATGGGCTGGGTTGGGTTGCATCAGGTAGAACACAGATTTATACAGCTAAAGCCTTAAACATTTGTTGTTGGTCTAAAAACTATGTTTTAAGCAAGTTTATGGATATGATATGCCATCCACTCAGTCTCGGTGTAAAGCTGTCAAATTTAAAGAGAGAGATTTTTCATATGACTGAAACAAGAATGTATTTATCTGCTTCTCATTCATCATCTATATATCTGTCTGTTTCTTCTGAGTTGGGCATACTGAGTTGGCTCTTTTAAAATTTTATTAATTTTACATGCTCTTCTGCTTCATTTTGCTTAACTTTTGCACTTGTATTATAACTTTGGTGAATTCTTGTGCAAACATTTAACTCAAGATAGAGACCGAAGGAGATTCTATACAATGTGGCAGGCTCAGAAAGTCATGAGGAAGTGAGGACTTGATATGCACTACCATCTTTTGTATTAAACTTCTTCAGAACCACATCTAGCAAATGACATTGAGTAATCATGAGAAATAAATAATGCTGGAAATTTTAGTTACTATATTTATGATGCTTGTGGTTTCATGTGATAGTTACCTGAACAAACAAATGCCTAAAACTACACAGAATCTTCTCTTCTCATACGTTTAATTGCATGCTTTAATGCCCACATTATTTGAAAATGATTTTTGTTGTCATTTTACAAAGAATAAACTCTGTGAATTTACTTGTCTATGATAGCTTGGCCAAGGCTGTGTGCATCTTCCACCACCATCTGGATTCGATCAGGTGTTTTTCAACCAGATGTATTGTACCTCAGATAGATAGAGGCCCCGCACCAAAAAAAAAAAAAATCTCTATGAATTTACTTACATTTGCAGGTTCCCGTTTATCTGATTTATCTTTTGCCTCAGATTTTGCCTTGGATTAACCATCCTTATTTTGAGTGGGTCAAAGTTTAAACTTGTCTGTTCTTGCAATTCATGGTATTTGTGTATTGTAATCTAATTGAATATTTTAATTAATTGATGTGAGCTGTGCGAGTAGTATCACCTTTATAATGAAGGAATGTACATTTTCTGTTACATGCTGGGACTTTTGGATATTTGCTTGGATTTCATCTGTGTGATTGTGCAGATTGATAGGTTTAATGATTTAATTCTTGAATATGTTATGAAGGTTTGGAAACAGATATATTAAATGCAAGGTTTATTCAAATTTAGTATTATTATTATTTTCTCAGGCCGTGTTAGTGGGGACTATCATATAGAATTTTTCTTGCACGTTTTCTAGCTTGTCTTTGTACATATGCTTCATTTGGGTTTTAGCAACAATATCTCTTGAACTATACACAAAGTTACAAATTGCTTTGTAAATTATAGAATTAGCACTAACTTTAAAAATAATTATAAATCGCCACGGCTCATAAATATAATATATTTTTACACTTTAACCAATATTTTTTTTACCAATTCAAAAATATGTTTTTTGCTCGAATGATTTATATTAATTTATCTTTTTTCATGTAATATTGAAGAAAATAAAGGAGCAATCATTAGTAAAGTTTAAAGGTGTTTATTTTATAATTTAGAAGATAATTTTTAACTTTATACATAGTAAAGAGGTATTGTTATTAAAAATCCATTTAATTTCAATAAGTTATTTATATTCAATAAAAAGGAAAAGTTAACAGGAAAATGCATAGGATAGACACGGTGCATTAGGTGCTTCAAACAGAAAATGGACATCTAAACCAAGTGTAGGTTAACAAAGGAAATTAAAATGGAGTCGCCAGAGATTTCACCGAAATTTCCATCATTCACTTAGGAGTTTTGGTTTCATATTTGAATTATAACTTTGTTTTAGTTGCTGGAGTTAATCACCATGCAATTGATTTTTTTTCTTTTGTTGTATAAATTCCCTTCATTGTTGAAGCTATCTTTTTCTCTTGGAATAAATCAAATTATCAAAAAAAATTTCTATTATTAAAAAGGGTTTTTTTTATAGTAGTACCCTCTGAACTTTTATATATATTGTCTCTTGAACTTTGATTTTAATAGCATAGCCCCCTGAACTTTCAATCTTGCACACCAGCACTCTCTATTGTTATCTCTGTTAAATTTTGAACATTAAATGTCATATAGATGAAGGTAAAAAATTGAATTTATAGAAAGTACATATTCTTCCTCAAGATTTTGACACTAATAATCCTAAATTATGCATAAAATTGCAAATTAACCTCTAAACTATATACCAAAATTTTAAGAAAAAATATATAATTTTTTGTGAATTCTATTTTAGTCTCGTGATATTTGACGGTTAAAAATTAACACAGCTAACAACAGGGTGTTAGTGTACTAATTTAAAAGTTCGGAAAGCTATGCTATCAAAATTAAAATTAAGAAAGCAACATACATTAAAAATAAAAATTCAAGGGTATTATTATTAAAAACCTATTAAAAAAAAATCGGAGAGCTATGCTATTAAAATCAAAATTCATAAAATAATATACAATAAAAATAAAAATCCAGGGATATTATTATCAAAAACATATATATATATATAGGTTCAAAAAGCTATGCTATAAAATTAAAATTCAAAAAGCAAGATACAATAAAAAAAAAAGTAAAAAATTTAGGAGTATAATTACCAGAAACCTATAAAAAAAAAAAAAAAAGGAATTTTATTGACATCAGAAGAACAGCATGGGCCATTTCCCAAAAGAAAAGGTTCATAATTGGTGGGCCCAGGAGTCCAATAAGAAAAGCTGTCTTGGTGCCGCAGTACTTTTACTAAAACTTCTTTCTTTGTTATTTTGGTTGGCTTGTTTTCCACGAGAAGAGCTTTTATTTGATTACGAACGGAGTCGACGGTCCAATAAGAAATGTTTCAAGTGCTATCTACTTTATTATTCCTTAGTGGTTTGATGAATATTCACAAGACAAAACAAAAGTGGTTTGAATAATATGTACCTGAACTGTGATATTTACCTTTGTGTCTTTTAACAATATGAGAATATAATGAGCACTCTTCCTTTTTTATATATTTTTTTTTCGTTTTGGTCAAAAGAAAAGAGAAAAGTAATAAGCACTTCTTTTGCTGTGTCTATTCACACAAATATGCTATTTAAAAGCCCGTTTAGATATGTTAATATAGAGTGCCTTGTTTCTAAAAGTGTTTTGCATTTATAACACTTTAGTTAAAAAGCATCTTAATCATATAAAAAGTAATTTAAAATATATTGTAGTATTTGGTTTTTTAATGTAAAAGTATTGTGATAAATTGTCAAAAAATAATAAACTTTTAATTAAATAATAAAAATCTTAGATAAATAAGTGGTGGAATTGTAAAAATTAAATGAGATTATTTATAAGTACGCAAAAATGGTCATTAATGTACAAAGTATTTTTTTAATCAAGATATAGCACTTTTTTTTTTATTTGGAGAAACACTAATTTCTTCACTTAAAGTGCTTCTTTTATTTTTTAATTTTTTAAATGTGCTTTTGAATTTTTCTTGTCAAACGTACTCAATTTGTTTGTTTTACTAAAAAAGTATTTGTTAAAAAAAAACATATTTAAACAGGCTCTGGCACTACATTCGAATTGAAGGAAATGATAAAAAAATGAAAGAAAAATAAACAAATGATAATATTTAAAATAATTATTATTTGAATGATTATTTAATAGAAAATAGAAAAAATAAAACAAAAGTAAAAATCAATTAATGCTGTCTAAATTGTTTAGAAAAATACTCTTACATAATATTAATAAATATAATTTTTTGAATATTAAAAAAATTCATCAAATTCTTTCATTTTCCTCACTTTTTTTTTTTTTTTTGCGGACCCGCCTATTGTCCTTCCCTATCCTTAGTATTTTCCTTTCCTTTCCTTTCTATTTCATCAATTCAAACACAGCATAAGAGCTTGTTTATAAGATGGAAGACAGTGGCACTTCAGGCAACAATCAAGGCATGGATTCAAGTAGAGCTTCCGACAGATCTAAAACGAAGATTAAAGTTTTGTGCTTTTCCGAAGGCCATCCTGTATTTTCTTCAAGAGATGGAAGCCTCCAGTATGACGGAGGTAATTCGTATCTCGTTCATTTTAGGAATGACATTTCTTATGCTGATTTCTGCAAAAAAATGTCGTCTTTATTTAGAATGAATATTCGTAGAGTGAGATATTATCTTCCCGGGCATGGCTTGGTTAATATGTCAACAGATGAAGATGTGGAAAACATGATAGAGGAGTATGGTGAATTGAACAGTAAGCAAGGACCTCAAATTTTTAAGATTTTTCTTGACTTAATTGATTATGATGATCCCTGGTACTAGGAAAGTACAGTCAAGCTTTGTAGTTTCTACTTTGTATGCTATATATATATATATGTGTGTGTGTGTATAATTAATAGCTTACCTGTTTGGATTTTTACATGTTAGTGTTCCAAGCTTAAGCATCATCATCATCAAGAGGCAATATTATAGAGACTACATATGTAATTTACCTCAAGATAAGATTTGAGATATCATGTGATCGATGATGATGAGGTGTGTGTGAGTGATATGTTAGAGTTTGTTGAAATTTATAATAAACATGGCCTACAGGCGCCTTTTTTTCTTTTTGTTTTCGCTAGAGAATATATTTGCATCAATGTAATTTTGAAGATGTGTACTCTTGTTTTGTTTTGATCAACAAGGATATTTATGTAAGCTTTACGGTTCTGGACTTAATAAATGGAAACCCTTTTCTGCAATGTTCAACCCAAAAAGCAAGTTCTTGTGTCATTAAGATGATATGATTACATTCAAAGCAAAACCATGAGAAATAGACTTATCCAATAGCTATCATATTACAGCCTCTGCACAATAAGCTCAATAATCTGAACCTTCAGGTTGAAAATCCAACTATGTATGAGCATAAAGTTGCAACAACAATTGGTAAGTGAATTGTATAAGTTTTTTGAGTCAAACACCTGGTTGTGAAATTTGGCTGCACCGATTTTTTTTACTTAAATTCACTGATTGATGACAGGTTTGGATAGAAATTGGAAGATGGTGCGTAAATCTAATGCTTTCAAGTGTAAAAAAAAAAAATTAATGGAAATCTAGATCACTATGGGGTTGTTTATTGTTTACTACTATTTCTTTATGGTGTTAAATGTAATTTAATTTATGTCAGACTTAAAATTCTTCTTCTGTTTAGTTAGACTAATGATCCTTAAGTTGATTTTAAATGTCTTAAATCATGATCTTTATATGCACTTGAGGGTGCGATGCAGTAAAAGAGAAAGCTAACTTAATTTTCACGGTCGCTTGAGAACAAGAGTTGAGATTTGAATTTTGACAAATCCGTTTTGTATCTCAAATGTACTCAATAAAGAAAAATTATATAAGGTTACAAAGTTAAAATAGTAAATAGACTATGTCTTCAAACAGATTTTTAAATTAATAATTCTCATATTTTTACCAAAAAACTAAAAAATCATGATCTTTATGTATGCTTTTCCGAATGGAAACATGTACTCTTTGTTGCATTGTTTAGGCTACAAAATGAAAATAAAGAAGTGCATAAAATGAAAATAAAGAATGTGCACTTCTTGAAATTGCATAGAAAAGATTATTTATCTCAGAAAGACTTATATATAAAATTTTGAAAAAACACCAGCGGTTACTGTTTTATTTGTAAAAAATAAAAAAAATAAAATAGAATATGTTATAAATAATTAGTTAATCGGTTGTCTATTTGGGAATAAAAAACTCGTTAATTTGAAGACACGTTTTGAATCTTTGATATAAACTTTGTTACTAAAAAATATCCACATCAAAGCAAGCAAACCATAAGAAAGCACTTGTCCAAACGTATCCTGTATACCCTCAATCCTCTGCTTTGCTGTGAAAAACTTGGAATGCAAATAAGCTCAAGTATCAAAAGTGGCTTCAATGTTAAGCTCAGTCTAAATCTTCTGGTTGAAAATACAACCAAGTACAACAGCATATAGTTGCACAAAAACTTTTTCACCAAAGGAAAAAGAAAAAATAGAAGACAAGTATCGTAGAAGAAAAACGATAAATAAAATATGAGAGAAGAAAAATATGCAAGAGAGAGAAAAAAAAATATGATAAGAAAAATACGAGAGTATAGAAAAAATTATTTTGTTGAAAAAACTTGCACAAAACAAAATAATCTGCTAACAAAATATTATGTTACACCAGCATTGAAAATAGGAAGAAAAAATATTACGTAAACAACAAACTTTACATTGAAAAAATAAAATAAAATATTCAACTCATAATAAGTCTTGTACTTTCACCTTATATATAGAGATAGACCGGCTATTAATAATCCTAAAGTAAAACTATATTAAAATAAAAATTTAATAAGAAACAAAGTTCTATTTGATTGAAACTCAAACTACCTAACAGAAAAATAATAATTAAAAACTAAGATAAATCCTAAAAAGGAGAGTGCAAATTGTAAAGTCGATCCGACAGAGTTTCTGCAGGGCAAAGAGGCCTTACGGCCCTTACCTAAGCCAGTTTCCTTCGAGGTTTAAATAGAGTAGTCCAACATTAGAGACATTGCACGGCGTTTCTATAGAAATTGGGGGTTAATGAAGGCTGTCAGGGGTTACTGGGAGTTTATAGAGGTTATGGAAGGTTACCAGAGGATGTTTGTATAATTTGAGCCTTGGGCTACATCTGGGCTTTTAATTCATTTAGAATTGGGGTTTTTAAACATTATACGACAAAATTAAAAATCAGAAAAAAAAAAACGTCTTTGTAAAAAGAATATCATACATGTTCCAACACTCATCTGACATTCTTCTTGAGTAAATTTAAATTTATTACAAAAACAAATTCAAACTGTCTAATTCATTATCACCGTAAACAAATATTATGTATCTTGCTTTTGATCTACTGCACAATTTACTTGTTGTGAAGACTATTATTAGATTGCTTGATTTTACTTGGCGTGGCAATGGCTCTCCTTATGATTATTTTTATTGCAATAATCACAATACAAAAAAGTTCTTATTTTTGGACCAACAAATTTTCTCATTATGGTTAGTTTTGTTACAAGGGAGGAAATTTTTCTCAAATTCCCTTTTGAGCATTTTTTAAGTTGACCACCTTCAACATTGTGCATCTGTCAACTTATCCCATGCCTTTTTAGCTGTGTCATAGTCAATAATTCTAAAAATATATAAAAATTGACAAAGTATAATAAATACAAGATAAAACCTTAGGTTTCTTTAATTTTTCTTCTTTATATTACTTTATTTGATTTAGGGTTGAATTTGTTACCAATGGTGCAAGATCAACATCATTAAAAAAATATTCCTATGGGCCAAGTGCTTGGAGATAAGATTTATTGCATCCCAACAATCCAAAATTATTAATTTTCACCATTAAATTGTGGTGGGATGAAAACACCAAAATTGAAAGACATTGAAAAAATTAAAAGCTTCTGTCAAACACATAATTTCTCTCAAACAAAAATAAAAATAAAAATTTATCACGTATAGAAAAAAGACATAGTCCTTTTAAATCTAAAGGTTGTGATATCATTGTTGAGAAAGGGGAAAAAGTAAAAAAGAAGTATTACGGAAGAAAAATGATGAACGCTCAAAACTATGATAAAATATGAGAGAAAAAAAAATTGTCTTAATGAGAAAACTTGCACAAGGAAAAATTAGCCTTGTACTTACACAGCAAGTTTATTGGTACCAAAGCATTTTAAATTTTGCATAAAGTAGTGAGTTATCATACAAATTTTAAAATTGATACAAATACTCCTGAAGTCTAAAAATAATTGAGAATTGGCTCTTATTAATAAACACGGTATAGTTTTAATTGTTAAAACGAACGGTTGAGGTATATGATAATAGGTAAAAATAAAAATAAATTAGTTTAAATTATTCAAATGAAAAAATATTTATGAACAATTTAAAAATTATTGTGTTTAAAGTAAAAATATATTGTGTTTATGAGTTGGAGATAATTTATATATATATTTTAAAATATATAGGATATTGGTATTAATTTTAAAATTTAGGGGCAAATTACTATTTTATGCAAAATAGAGTGAGTATTGTTACCAATAACCTTACACAGTATATATAGAGGGAAGACCGTCTATTAATAATCCTAAAGTAAAACTATTAAAACAAAGTATTATTTAATTAAAACTACCTAATAAAAAAAATTAAAAGATAAATTCTAAAAGACTAAAAACCAGAAAAAAGAAGAAGACTATTACACATTCCAACAGAAAAACTTAAAAATTTTGTCACTTCTAAATTGCATGCTTTTGAATATCAGGGGCCTCATAGTAAAACGAAACGATCAAATTTTTTGATGGACGTTTCATGAGAATGCCAAACAACATCGGAAGACGAAACTTTGTACAACTTATAATCTTATCTTTTGCTTTCCATAACACAACTCAGAAATTAATTTCCATTAGTTGCTATAAATACATGGTTGAACAACAGTGCAAAGAATAAAGAAAACCATCTTCTTTTGCATCGAATGCCTTTTTCCTCTCAATGTTCTTTTGATTCTGTTTCCTTTCACTGTGACCATTTCCATATTGATAGACTACTTCAAATTGTTCAACTGTTGCGATGGGAGGCAGTGGCACTTTAGGCAACCGTCAAGGAGGTTACTCTACTGCAGCCTCTGATAGCTCCACGGTGAAGATCAAGGCTTTATTCTATATTGAAGGCACGCCTACACTTTCAGCTAGTGATGGAAAACTACAAATCGCTGAAGGTGGTCTTCCGCATATTGTTTATTTGAGGAATGACGTTTCTTATGAACAATTCAAGAAGATTATTTGGTCATTAACTCCGGGATACTGTCATTGCATCGGTTGTTATACTGTTTGTTATTATCTTCCTGGCCAGGGCTTGATTGCTTTGAAAACAGAAGATGATATGAAAAATATGTTAGAGGAGTTCAACGTGTTGAACCGTATACAAAAATCACTAATGTTAAAGATATTTGTGGATGGGTGACAATTCTGAAGTTTAGGCCTTAACAAAATCAAGGTTTTAAGTTTTGTATGCATGTATGTTTGAGAAGATAATGGAATCTTCAATCCCCTTGAAAAGAGATATTAGACTACTACAGTTGCTTTTTATGGACTTTACGTGTATTATGTTTTATGTGCAAGTTAATGCTTTTAATGTGTGCTTACCTGTTTTGGGGATAATCATATAGAATTTTTCTTCCACATTGAATAGGTTGTTTTTGTACATATATAAGAGCCTCTTTGAAAATGTTTTTTTTTTAATAAAAAAGTATTTTTTTTAATAAAAAAAACAGTTTAAAATATATTTGAACAAAAAATTATGAAACAGAAATATTTTATAAAAAAACATTTAAAATGTATTTTTGAAAGAAAATACCTGATAAATACTTCTTTAAAAGATACTTAAATAAAAAACACTCAAACGCTATCAATTCCAAACGGACCCTAAAAATTTGGGTTTTTGACATTAATGTTTATGAAATTGCAGTTTACCTTTTTAACTATAAAATTGACGTTGATACCCATAAATTTTATGAAAAATCTGTTGCACAATTGTTGTTCACCTGAATCAAAGAATTTGTAGGAATGAACGTCGTGTAGGTTAACGATGGAAATTAAGATGAAGTCAAAATATCTGAGATTTGACGGAAATTTTTATCATTCATAATGAGATTAGAGTATTGGTTTCATATTTGAATTATGAATCTGTTTAAGTTGCTGCAGTTAACCACTACACAATTTTTATTTTATATTTTGATAAATTAACCACTACGCAATTGATTATGAATATGAGTATAATTCTTCTTTTTTCTTTTGTTGTATAAATCCTCTTCGTCGTTGAAGCTACCTATGAAATTTATTGAAATCAAAATAACAGCCGGGGCCATTCTCCAAAAGAAAAGGTTCATAATTGATGGGTCCAAGAGTCCAATAAGAATTTTTTTTTTTTGTGAAAATAAAAAAAGTTTTTCTTGATTCTTAAGCACCTGTTTACTTTTTATTTAAAAGCCCATTTGCTACCGCTTTTTTTTAAAAAAAATATATTTTTTTCTTTTAAAAAAAAACAGTTTGAAATGTATTTGATAAAAAAATTTTAAAATATTTTTTTAAAAAAAAGCACTTAAAAGTACATGTATTTCTCCAAAAAAATACTTTTTTAAATACTATTAAATATCTTTAAATCACTTTTTTTTATAACTTTTCACCAAATATAAAATAATTTATTATTAAAATATTTTTTAACATATTTAAACAAAAAATACTTTTGAAAAAATACTATTTATATAAGCAGTTTTAAACTGTCTCACACTTTAGTTAAAAAACACTTTAATAATCATTTTGTATTTGATGAAAAATTATAAAAAAATATTTTAATAGTATTTAAAAAAGCACTTATCAGATTCCCTTTAAAAAAAAATACTTAAATATTTTTTTATAAAAAAAATATTTTATAATTTTTTGATTAAATATATTTCAAATCTAGCTTTTTTTTTCTTCTTTTTTTATTATAAAAAAATATTTTTTCATTAAAAAAAATAATTTCAAACGCTCTAATTACTTTTACTTTGATTTTCTTTATTGATTTCGCTGGCTTGTTTTCCAGAAGAAGCATTTAATCAAATACATTTGCATGCATCCAAATCCTTCTCAAACATTGAGAATCAATAACCACAAATCAGAAAATTAATTATTATTAAAATACTCTAATACATAAAATCAAGATGGGAAATACACAAGCATTGATCTCTAATACATAAAAGCAAGATCTCTAATAGCACAAGCATTGATCTCTAAAACCAATAACTCAAGCATTGATCTCTAATACATTAAAAGGAAGATCGGAAATAACACTAACCTCGACTACAAACGGAAGTAGACGGCGACAGCGACGGTGGAGATGGCGACGGCGGCGAAGAAAAAGAGGTTGGAAGTTGATGGAGAAGGTGAGAAAGGGAAAGGGTCGGTGGAGAAGCAAGGGGGAGCAAGGGGTCGGTTTGTGGGGTGTGGGTTAATCAACTTGGCCAAAAAATTAATTAGATATACAAAGGCATTTTTGTCATTTCAACTTAAAATTAATTCTATATAAATTTGATTATTTTTACTTAACCAATATTGGGTCTGCATCAAAAAAACCCTAACGGAGTCGGCGGCAATATTTCATATAAATCTGCTGCTCAAGAGTTTGTTTGTAAGATGGAAGACAGTGGTTCAGGCAACAATCAAGGCGTGCATTCAAGTAGAGCTTCTGACAGCTCTAAAATGAAGGTTAAAGTATTATGCTTTTCTAACTGCAAGCCTACATTTTCTTCAAAAGGTGGCCTTCAGTATGGTGGAGGTAAGTTGCGTCTCGTTCGTTTTAGGAATGACATTTCTTATGATGATTTGAGGGACAAAATGTTTTCACTGTTTGGAGAGGAAATTGGTGAAATTAGATATTATCTTCCCGGGCATGGGTTGGTTAGTTTGATTACAGATGAAGATGTGGAAAATATGATGGAGGAGTTTCATGAATTGAACAGTAAGATAGGACCTCAAATATTTAAGGTTTTTGTTGAGTTCGATGGATATTTTCTATGACTGAGTCAAAAAAAAAAAAAAAAATCTAAGCCTTGTAGTTTGTACTTTTATATACATTATAAACCATAGTTTGCACTTCGTCTGAATTATAAAAACAATGTAATTAATAGCGTACGTGTTTGGATTTTTACATGTATTATAAGTTTTATCATGTGTTGATCACTTGCTGTTTTAATCTTCAGCATGATCATCAATAGGCAAAAATGTGGAGACTGTGATAAGATTTGAAATATCATCTTCCTGGGCATGGCATAGTTAGTATTAAGAGAATGGATGATCCTGTGTGTGAGTGCATATGTTAGAGTTTGTTGTAATTTTCAATGATGAATGCAATTTTCAATGATGTTTACTGTTATTTTGTTTTGATCAATAAGGATATTTATGCAAGCTTTTACTGTTCTGGACTTAATACTAAATAAATGGCAACTCTTTTCTGCAATGTTCAAACAAAAAAGCAAGTTCTTGTGTCATTAAGTTAATAAGATCATTTACATTAAAAGCAATGAAACCATGAGAAAAACACTTATCCAATACGCACAATGTAAGCTCAATAATCTGAACCACCAGGTTGAAAGTCCATGTATGAGCACAAAGTTGCACAACAACTTGGTGACCAAATCGTATTAAGTTATTTGAGTCAAACACCTGGTTGTCAAATTTGGGTGCACAAGTTATCCTTAAAACCACTTGTTGAGGAATTCAGATTAGCTATCCCATACTCTTAGCGTGTTTGGTAGTCTGGATGGGGGAGGATTGGATGAGAAATATCTTCAATTCGGCGTTTGGTGAGCTAAAATAATTTGGGATATAGAAATCTAGGATTTTGTTATATCCGGAATTTAATATATTTTTTTCTGACTCCCTAATCCCACCCACCCCATAGGATTCGATCGGAAAGGAAAAGGTTTTCCTGCTTGGGTATTTTTCTTTAGATATTTCCTTTGGATGTTTGAGTGTTTTTCTTACAGATTTCTTTAGGTTGCTTCACTATCTTCTTCACCATTTTTGTCTCGCAATTTTTCCTCAAGTTCTGGCATAAATTTCTGTTTAGTTTTGGGTATTCTTTTCTAGAGATTCCTTTGTTGTATAATTACATGCATTCTAGATTTCATACTATTTAAAACTAAATAATTAGTGGGTTTCCTTTTCTGCATTTGGTGTTGTAGTTGTAAATTTGAAGATTGTCTTTCTTCCTTTACTGACATTTGAAGTATAAGTTCTTATTGACAATTTCAGGTATTTTTTTTTATTAATTATATTGTTGAATCTTTAATCCTGTGTTAAACCATGTTATTGATTTGTTATTCCGATCTGAGCATGTTTCTTGACTCATAAGTTCTAGATATGGCATTATACTTTAAGAAAAATATTGTTATTTTGTACTGCATTTAATCGAGAATGAAGTTTTCATTCTGTACATGCCTAATCATGAATTAGTAACTGCATCCAAGGCATTTTTAGTTTACCTCATTTTGTTGAATGAGTTAGAATGTCAAATATTGATATGGAGTCAACTGGCACATGTTTCTGAAATATTTCTCACAGTTTGCATGATAAGATTTTCCTCTCTTATTCTATCCTCTTCTGGTAGTCTACTTTTCATGAAGCAGTAATGCTTCTATCATTTATAAATTGGAATCCCTGAATTGGAATCCTTAAAAGGATGTTGGAACATTTTGTGCAGAGACAAGAGGAACACAAATCTAACTTATTCTTTTCTTTGTTCACTGTAAAAAGTTTTGATCTCTTTTCTTTGTTTGGAAAAAAAGAAGATTCTTTGTTTTCATTAGATGGGTTTTTGAGAGTTTATTTACAGAGTAACATTTTGGTTGATTTCTGTTTGGTGATTTAAGGTTGTGTGGTATTTTGTTAGATTTGGATTTGATTGCTAAATAGAGTTAATAAATGTTGGGCAGAAAATTTATTGTATTTTCTGGATTTAAATTTATTGTATTTAGTTGTAAGTACCTCAGTTTGTTGTTTCTGTAATTTGAATGTTCTGTAACCAGGTCATGAAATTTGTGACTATTGACGCTTATGAGACGAGAAGACAGATTAATTTAACAAATAAATAATTAAGTTCAAACCTCGTTGTCAGCCTTATGAAATATGGCTCACTGTTTTATTTTGATGGGGGAGGGTCGATTACCTAGTTGACCTGATTTGAGGGTATTTTTTTTTTTTTTTTTTTTAAATCACTTGCATGCGGCGAGAATTCATGCATAACTTTGTAGAAAAAATTGTGTTGATTACTTTGACATAACAGATAGTTGGCTTTGCCGTGTATTTTCCCCTCTGTGTATGGAAATTTGTAAATTCTAGTATCTTCTGCCATGCTATTAGTATTAATAAGGTGATTGAGCCAATTAAACTGATTTTTAGGTGGGTTTATTGAACTGCCATGTGGTGCATGAAGTAATTTGTTCAACATTTGGTGACCTTGCTCTAGTCGTAGGAGTAATTTATGGATCCCAATGTTGAAGAGCTTTTTGTGTGCTGGAATGCTCAATCATTAGTAGGAAATCAAATTGGGTCTGATTGGTGTATTTCTTAGCCTCTTCATTTGCCATAATAGCAAACTTGCATGTACATTTACAGTTCTATAAATCTGACATGTCAAGACCTAAGAATGATTCTTTGACTATATTTTGTCTCTCAGTTAAAATTTGACACATAAAGAAAATAAATTAAGTATTGAACATGTGTCGGAGCAATAAATAAGGGGACAAGTGATTTTAGTTGGTTTGGATAGAAATTGAAAAAGGGTGCGTTTTTTATTTTTAAAACTAACGTTATTTTAATAGGACAAAAGCATTAAAAACAGGAATGATTCGCTTCGCTGGTACTCGAGGCAAATCTAATGCATAACAGTGTTAAAAAAAAAAAAAATTGACTGGAAATCTAGATCACTATAGTTGAAAATTAAATATTTTGAATACATGAACACCTTATGGAAACTTGAGCGCACTCAACTTTTGTTGATCTTTGCTCTATCAGCTGCGTCCAATGTCCTTGCATGCTCTTGAGTGTCAGGCCAATTTAACTTTCCACTTTGGGAAACCAAAGGATCTTCAACGTTATTGGCGTGTGAGACAACATTATTGGAAGATGAAAACTTCTAATTAATATAAAGGTTTATCTATAAATACATGTTCTATCTATCTAGAGGGTCTACTTATTTATAGTTTGTGTTATTTATCTATGGTGTTAAATGGAATTTGTTTTATGTCAAACTTAAAATTCTTCTTCTGTTAATTAGTTAGATTATTAATCTTAAATTATGCCTTCAATCATGATCTTTATGTATGCTTATCTGCATGGAAACATGTACTCTTTGTTGCATTGTTTAGACAGCAAGATGAAAATAAAGAATGTGCACTTGAATAACTTGAATCTTTGACATAACTTTGTACCCAAAATATATCCACATCAAGGCAAGCAACCCTTAAGAAATCACTTATTCAGACCTAGCCTGTACACAATCCTCTGGTTTGCTGTGAAAAATTTGGAATGCAAGTAAGCTCAAGTATCAAATCTCTAGTCCTACATTTACAGAGTTATAAGGTCCTCCAGACAAAATCTTGTCAGACACCATTGAAGTTTCTTACTGAACCAAGAACACGCAATCAAAGAACAACTCCTTGATAAAAACAGAAGCTTTAAGTGGTAAGCTCTGTATTATGAAAAATAGAAGCTTTTGTTCTGTTTATGCTTTACTGTTCCAGACTAGGTTTCTAACCCACCTGCATGAGAATATTCAATTGGAAAATGAAAGCTTGATTCAATTGTAGGTGGATGAGAAAATTAACACGTTCATCAGTTAGATCTTTGATATTTTTGTTTAAGAAAAAGATCCATTCGAAGCAAACAGGGTATTAACAAAATGATGCTTGCATGGTTTGACAGCAAACTGAAGCTTGATTCTGTGTTAACAAAATGAGAATAAGCGACGCTTTAATCATTTGAATCTTCGTTAACTATGTTTCAAAAATACCCTAGTCAAAGCGATGGAAACCATAAACAACTGCAACCCTTTGATAACTTCCTATCAGCAACTTTTTCTTGGATATCTTTAGCTTTAAATTGAGTCTCTGAACTGGCAATCAGAACCATTGAAGTTTTTCCTACTTAGGAAAACGAGAAACCAAATTTAATTATGGAAGTTTCTAAAATTATTTACTTGGTCTTGCCAATCACAATTGGAAGATGAAAATTTTGATAAAATCTAAGGGTCAGTACCCTACACTTTGTCTCTAATTTTAAATTAATTTATGTACGTATTTTGGTTGGAATATTTATGGCAATAGACAAAGGTCGGTGGTTGCAAATTGTTAAAGCTGTTTAAATGGAGATACAGATGAAGACCAAGCTTATTTTACCCAACATCAAGCAATTAGGCAACTCTACTGAGGTCTCTGGTAAGTCTAGAAAAGATAAAAGTCGTTTGCTGTTATGGTACTTGTAAAATTAGTATCACTGCTGGAAAACTTGTACACATGTGTCTATCAGCAGCTTTTCTTTATTTCTCCAAGGAATGGCTTCTTTTTTTTTAAAGAATTCGAGCTGATATTGATTTCACTTTAGAAATGGCTCTTAACTTTGTCTATGAGCAGCTTTAAGAGTATTTCCAACAATACTCCAAAATAAAATGCATTTTTTAAAAATAAAGAGCATCTTTACAAATAAAGAGACAAATTTATTAGACAGATCTGACTCTCTATTATATTCTTTATTTTGTTATTTTTAATAAATAATTATGGATTTTTTTATAATTAAGTAAAATATAAATATTATGTGGACTGTGAAAAGTTAAATGCAAATAATAGTTGAAAGTTGTGCAATATTAATTAAAAGTGTATTTATTATAAAACAAAGAGTGATTTCTCTTTATTTTAAATTGTTAATCTAAAAAGTCCGTTGAAATTTCTTTTTAACCATTTAATATGAATGATAAATAGTCATTTGGAGATGCTTTAATACATTTCTAAATTGTGAAAAACTAAAAATTTTGTCATAAAAATTGTCACTTTGAAATTGCATGCTTTTGAATATCAGAGGGCTCATAGGGAAACGAAACGATCAAATTTTATGATACGCTTCACGAGCATGACAAACATTGGAAGACGAAGCTTTTACAACCGTTAATTTTTATCTTCCGGTTGTTACAACATGACTCATAAATTAATTTCCATTAGTTGCTATAAATACATGGTTGGACAATAGTGCAAAGAATAGAGAAAGCCAGTTTCTTATGCATCGTTTGCCTTGTCCTCTCAATGTTCTTTTTATTCCGTTTCCTTTTAGTGCGACCATTTTTGTATCGATAGAGTACTTGAAATTAACAGTTTAGATGGGAGGCAGTGGCACTTTAGGCAACAGTCAAGGAAGTTGCTCTACAACAGCCTCTGATAGCTCCACGGTGAAGATCAAAGCTTTATTCTATTGTGGCTGCAAGCCTAAATTTTCAGAAAGTGATGGAAAACTACGAATCGCTGAAGCTGGTCGTCTTCCGCATCTCGTTCGTTTGAGGAATGACGTTTCTTATGAACAATTCAAGCAGATTATACGCTCGGTATCTCCGATGTCCTATAACTTTCGTTGTTATGAAATTAGTTATTATCTTCCTGGCCAAGGCTTGATTGCTTTGACGACAGAAGAAGATATGAAAAATATGATTGAGGAGTTCAATGAGTTGTTGAACAGTATACAAGAACCAATAATGTTAAAGGTATTTGTGGACTGGTGACGACTCTGAAGTTTAGTCCTCGACAAAATCAAGCTTTTTAGTTTTGTGTGGAGTACTCATTCCCCTTGCCATGAGAATTTGAACTACCTAAGTTGTTTTTTATGGACTTGCATGTGTATTATGTTGTATGTGCCCTTCAAGTTAATATTCTTAATGTGTGCTTCTCTGTTGTGGACTTGTACATCTCAATGCATAACAATCTCAAAAAATATTAAGGAATCTTAGAGCATTATTGACTTATACATCATGAACCCTTTATTTTATGAAGATCATGTTAGATTATGCCGAAGTCATTGAGCCTGAATCAAATTGGACAGTGATAATCATTTTTTCCATTTAATCCTTTAAAAATATTTTTGGAATTTCTTTGTGTCCCACTTATATAGACTGTGAGCTTGTAAAGATGCTCTTGGGTCCCACAGATAATTATTTTGTTATATTTGAAATCTATTTTATCTGTGATTCATCTGAAAGATACTTTGTATGATTTATCTTAATTTTCTTTCGTTAATGTTTTGTTTTTTGAAAATCTTGTTTTTCAAGTAAGAGATACCATGATTGGGAATTGTTTGATCATCTTTCTTTGAGGAAGAGGCAAAACATAATAAACTTGAATTCGGGACAGTTATTCGAAATCTTAGTGAAAGATTTGATTTGTTATCTCATGTTTGCTTTTCATGAAAAAATGCCAATTGAAGCGGAGGGTTTTTTCAAACAACAAGGAGCTGGGTCAACTATTCAATCAAATGATATTGAGCATGTTTCCCATCTCTTCTCGAGAAACAAGTGGGCTATTTCTTTGCAAAATTATGCTCAATGAAAAAAAATGGATCAATTTTTCCGCAATTCAGAATTATATCTATTTATATATATATATATATATATATATATTTATATATATTTAATATTTTATTTATAATGAGTCCTAAGGATTCAGTTTTTTTTTTTTTAACGTAGGTTTCGTAGAAAAAGGAAAAAAATGTATTATTTACCTTTTTTAAAAAAATAAAATGTGAAAGAATTCAAAGAGCTTTTTATTTATGAAGAAGTATGAATTAATTGCTGCATGAAAGTTTTTAAGAAAGAAAAAAAAGCAAGCACATCTAAACATGTTTTGGTAAATAGTTCTAAAAGAAATGCTAGATATCATAATATGCAGCTCGAAAGTAAAATTGTATCGCTTAATCTGATCTTCTGCTTTCTAAGATGTCAGCCGATCACGAACAAGCATCTACGTTAAAGTAACCGACCATGACAATTTACAGCTGGCCTTTTCCTCTTCCTTTTACAACTTATCAACCAATGAAACACTTTCTTCTCAACTAAGCTTCCAATCAAAATGCAACAACTTTATCTAAAGTTACTTTATTTTTATTATTTTTTAACAAGAATGATGGTTTTATTGTTAATTCAGAGATTAATTTCCATTAGTTGCTATAAATACGTGGTTTGACAATAGTGCAAAGAATAAAGAAAGCCAGATTCTTTTGCATCGGTTGCCATTTTCCTCTCGATGTTCTTTTGATTCTGTTTCATTTTACTGTGACCATTTTCACATTGATAGTACTACTTCAAATTGTTCAACTGTTTTGATGGGAGGCAGTGGCACTTCAGGCAACAGTCAAGGAAGTTGCTCTACTACAGCCTCTGATAGCTCCACGGTGAAGATTAAAGCGTTAATCTATTTTGACGCCGACCCTACATTTTCAGCAGGTGATGGAAAACTACAAATCGATGAAGGTGACCTTCCGCATTTCGTTCGTTTGAGGAATCACATTTCTTATAAAAAATTCAAGAAGATTGTACGCTCACTGTCTCCGACTGACGATGACTTTTGTTCTTATAATATTTGTTATTATCTTCCTGGCCAAGGCTTGATTGCTTTGACAACAGCAGAAGATATGAAAAATATGATAGAGGAGTTCGATGAGTTGAACCGTATGCAAGAACCACAAATGCTTAAGGTATTTGTGGATGTTGACAACTCTGAAGATTAGTCCTTGCCAAAATCACGCTTTTTAGCTTTGTATGCATGTATGTTTGAGACGATCATGGAGTCCTCAATCCCCTTGCAAAGAGAAATTAAACTACTTGAGTTGGTTTTTATGTTTTATGTGCCCTTTTAAGTTAATGGCCTTAATGTCTGCTTCCTTGTTCCAGATTCAACAAGAAAATGCAGCAAGTTCCAATGATTGTAAGATGGAACATGATCAAGTTTCTAAACCACAATGGATAAATGAATGTTTGTTCTTAACATGGAATCTGATGGCTAAGTGCTATCAAAGGAACTCAAATCACATGTCCCCTTTCTTGTTGCCCAAGTTAGAACTTGATACATGCCGAGTAATTAGTTTGTTTCTATTCCATGTGTCAAATCGTTGGCATATGTCAAGTTTTAACTGGGGATAGGTGATCAAGGTTCCTCTTATGAGGAACTTAACATGGTCAAAACACAAATGGTTGACAGGTACAAATGTAGTTTTCATAAAGTTTTAGTCTTATACTAATGCTAATCTGATGCATAACAGTCTAAAAAATAAAAAGGAATCTTAGATCATTATGTACCTTTGTTAAATCTTTATTCTATTTTGACGGCACGCCTACAATTTCAGCAAGTGATGGAAAACTACAAATTGCTGGAGTTTGTCATCCGCATCTGATTCATTTCAGGAAGGACACTTCTTTTGAAGATTTCAAGCGGATAGTACGGTCAACATATCAGACCTCATTGTCTAGCTTTAGATATTATCTTCCTGGCCAAGGCTTGATTGCTTTGTCCGCAGAAGAAGATATGAAATGTATGATAGAGGAGTTCATTGAGTTGAACCGTATTCAATGTCCACAAATTTGTAAGGTTTTTAAGGTCTGGTAATAACTCTGAAGGCAGTCCTTGACAATATCAAGCTGGTTAGTTTTGTATGCTTGCATGTTTGAGAATATCATGGAGTCTTCAATCCACTTGCAAAGAGAAAACTACTTAGTTATGTTTTATACATGTATTATGTTTTATCTGGCCATTAAGTTAATGGTCTTAATGTGTGCTTCCCTGTTTGGGGGACTATCATATAGAATTTTTCTAGCACGTTGCCTAGCTTGTCTTCATACATATATAAATATAATATGAATTTTTGGCAATAATGCCTCCTAAAGTATATACAAAATTGTAAATTATCTTCTAAATTATGGAATTACCATCAATACTCCTAAACTTTAAAAACAATTTACAAACAGTGTATTTTTTGCATTTTACACAATTTTTTTAACTGTTCAAAACTATGTTTTTTGTTGGAATGATTCAAACTAATTTACTTTTTCACCTACTGATAACATAAAAGAAAATTATATATGAAAAGCTAAAATTTTTATGTCAAGGGATAATTTGCAACTATTATTAAAGTTCAGAAGGTATGTCAATTTTATAGTTTAGGAGGCAATTTATAATTTTATCCATAGTTCAAGTGGTATTGTTGCTAAAAATCCGTTTAATTTTGATAAGTTATTTATATTCAATAAAAAAGAAAGGCTAACAGGAAAATGGATAGCATAGACATGGTGCAGTAGATGCCTCAAACAGAGAATCTATTGCACAATTATATTCACCTAAATGAAAAAATTTGTAGAAATGGGCATCTGAACCAAGTGTAGGTTAACAAAATTTAAAATGAAGTAAAAAAACCAGAGATCTCACCGAAATTTCTATCATTCATAATGAGATTAGGAATATTGGGTTCATATTTGAAGTATTTATCTGTTTTACTTCTTGTAGTAGTTAATACCTATGCAATTGATTAAGAGTACAATTCTTCATTTTTTTTTCTTTTTTTTTTTGTTGAGTAAAATTCTTCATTTTTTTTAAATTTTTTTTTTGTTGAATAAATCCTCTTCATTGCCGAAGCTACCTCTTTTCTCTTGGACTAAATCACATTATAAAATTTTTATTATTATTAAAAATATGAATTTTATTGAAGTCAAATGAACAGCCTGGGCCATTTTCCAAAATAACAGGTTCATAATTAGTGTATCCAAGAGTCCAAATAAGATGAGTTTTCTTGGTGCTTAAGTACTTATACTTTGATTTTCTTTATTGATTTGGCTGGCAAATGTTTCAAGTGCTATTTATAATTTACTTTATTATACTTTATTATTCCTTAGTTTGATTTAATATTTACCAGAAAAACAAAAGTGGTTTTTGGATGAAATGAACCTGAACCGTAATACTTGCCATTGTGTCTTTAACAATCTGAGAAAATAATGAGCACTTCTTTTCTTTTTCTTTTTGGTCGAGAATAAAGAGAAAAGTAATGACCCTTCTTTTTCTGTGTCAATATTCATATAAATCTGCTACTTGAGAGTTTGTATGTAAGATGGAAGACAGTGGCACTTCAGACGACAATCAAGGCATGGATTCAAGTAGAGCTTCTGACAGCTCTAAAATGAAGGTTAAAGTTTTATGCTATTCTGGCTGCAAGCCTATATTTTCTTCAAGAGATAGCCTTCAGTACGATGGAGGTAAGTCGCGTCTCGTTCATTTTATGAATGACATTTCTTATGATGATTTGAGGGACAATTTTTTCACTGTTTGGAAAGGAAATTAATGAAATTAGATATTATCTTCCCGGGCATGGGTTGGTTACTTTGATTACAGATGAAGATGTGGAAAATATGATGGAGGAGTTTCATGAATTGAACAGTAAGCAAGGACCTCATATATTTAAGGTTTTTGTTGAGTTCTATGTATATTTTATATGACTGAGTCAAAAAAAAATCCAGTCTTGTAAATTGTACTTTTATATGTATTATAAACCATAGTTTGTACTCCTACAAAACCTATTCTTTGCTGGTGCCTGCTGCAATTCTATAAAACTGAGGCATCAAGACCTACGAATGGTTCTTTGTCTCCTTATTAAAATTTGACATGTGAAAAGAAAAAAACTAAGGGCATCAATTTTACCCAACTTTCCCACCAAAAATTATGCTTAAGTGGCATAAATCTTCCTAATCAGCTACAACAACCAATCGTAGGTAGACATAAAAAAAAATTAAATTAAATTAAAACTAATAAACGAAGCTTTAAATGGTAAGCTCTGTATCGATCCTCTGGTTGAAAATCCAGCCAAGTACAGCAGCATATAATTGCACAAAAACTTATCAAACTCAAAGCCAAATTCATGCCAAGTACTATAAGCCATTGACTGCTTGAATTCTTCTAAAATTTTATGCCATCGTTATTGGAATTAGATAGACTCCTTCAACTTGTATTTTGTTTTCTAAATAATTGAATTCTAACTTTACTGAAACAATTTGTTATGACTCTTTGATCACTAAAGAAAGTAATTGAGAGAAGAAAAACAATCTCTATTTCAGTGAATAAAAATTTACAGAGAATTTACACTCTAAACAAAAAACTTCTCTCACAGTTCTCCCATAGAACTCTTTCTCTCCTTTTTGGGATACAATTCTCTTTGAAATTCTAGATTAGGATTCACATATCACTCATGCTCTTTTATAGGCAACTCTCTGCGCATGAACACATTACAGAAAAATCAATAATAGCTGCACCAACCATACACCTGTAATAACTTGTACAATTTGGTTTTCTCCACTTTTAATAGCAACTGGACTTGGATGGCAATCTGGATAGCTGTTGGGTACAGCTATGGGTGGTGATGTGGATGGATAACTTACAATTTTCTCCCCCTCTAGCCATATCTGAAGCATTCATTTAACAACCACCCCAACTATGTCTCTACATAGCTTTAACTTTTCCAAAGTAACCACCTTTGTTAATATGTCTGCTGGATTCTCCTTTATATTGATCTTCATTAGTGTCATTAGTTGTTGATCCATCACCTCGTGTATCCAATGATAGTGAACGTCAATATGCTTTGTCCGGGAATATTGCATTGAATTCTTACTCAAGTCTAGAGCACTCTGACTATCACAATATACCTTATACTCTTTCTAATTGAAGTCTAGTTCCTCAAGAAACTGTTTTAACCACAATATTTCTTTTCCTCCTTCTGTTATTGCAATGTACTCAGCTTCTGTTATGGATAAAGCAACACACCTTTGTAGTCTTGATTGCTATGATACAACTCCTCCTGCAAAAGTATAAGTAAAACCTAAAGTAAACTTTCTTCTGTCAAGATCCCTAGCCATATCTAAATCTATATAGCCTTCCAAAACTAGATAATCTCCCCTGTAGCACAAACATGTCTTCGATGTACCTTTAAGATACCTGAGAATCCACTTGACTACTTTCCAATGTTTCTTTCCAGGATTAGAAATAAACTGGCTTAGTGTGCCCACTGCATGGGCAATATCTAGCCTAGTGCATACCATAGCATACATTAAACTTCTAACTGCTGAAGAATAAGGAATTGATTCCATCTCCTCTATCTCTTTTCTGGATGAAGGGCACAAAATCTTACTCAACTTGAAGTGATTTCCTAACGGAATACTGACTGGTTTGGCATTATCTATGTTGAATTTCTTTATCACCCGTTCAATATACTTCTTCTAAGATAGTGACAACCTTTTCTTCTTCTTGTATTGGATTATTTACATTTTAAAAATTTGTTGAGCTGGTCCTAAGTCTTTCATATCAAAAGACTTAGAGAGCTCCTTCTTTAATTGACTAATCTTTGTTGCATATTTTCCAACAATCAACATGTCGTCTACATATAGTAAAAGTACAATAAAATTTCCATCCTGAAATCTCTGAAAGTAAACACACTGATCTACAGTAGTGCTTTTATAGTATTGATTCACCATGAATGAATCAAATTTCTTATACCACTGCCTAGGTGTCTGCTTAAGACCATATAGGCTTTACTTCAGCTTGTATACGGGGTTTTTTTTCCCTGAATCCTCGAAACCTTCTAGCTGCTCCATATAAATTTCTTCATGTAAGTCTCCATGAAGAAATAATGTCTTTATATCCATTTGTTCAAGCTCTAACTCAAGATTGGCTACCAATCCAATAATGATACGGATTGAAGCCATCTTCACAACCGGTGAAAATATTTCACCAAAATCAATTCCTTTCTTCTAAAGAAATCCTTTGACCACCAACTAAGGTTTATGTTTCACCACCTTTCTGTTGCCATCTTTCTTCACCTTGAACACCCATTTGTTCTTCAGTGCCTTCTTTTCTTTAGGAAGCTCAATCAACTTATAAGTGTGATGTTTTCTAAAAAATTACATCTCATCTTGCATTACTAACAGCCACTTTGTTTTGTCTTGATGAGATTCAGCTTCCTGAAAACCAGAGAGAGAGAGAGAGAAATGTAAGTTAAAAAATCAGATACCAGGACATGGTATGGAACGAAAAGCGTGTATTTTAATGTGTTTGGGGAATGGATAAGTAGAGTCATTTATTACTGCAAGTTCACTCAAACTTTAGTTGCTGCTACCTAGTGTAAATAATTTGAAATTTGAATACATAAATCATATGGAGACTAATGGCTCGTTTAGATGTGCTTTTTTATGATAATATTATATATATATATATATATATATATAGCACATTAATAAACAAAAAACATTATTTCAATGGAACAACTTTAAAAAGTGCTTTTAAAATAAGTGAGGTGTTTTATTATTTAAAAAATTCTATTAAAGCATTAAATACTGTTTTTGAAATTTTAAATAAAAAAGTACTAGTTTTTTTTTTAAAAAAAAGAAAGAGCATATATTAGATATTTATATATATATATATATATAAAAGAGCATCCAAAGTGCTTTTTTTTTCTTTATTTATGAAGAAGTATGAATTGTTTGCCAAACACGTTGCAAAATTTTATTTTATTATTATTATTTTTTTTTTTTGAAAGCGCACATTTTTTTTTTTGAAGAAAAAAAACACATCTAAACATGTTTTGATAAATAGTTGACAAAGAAATGCCTGATAATATGCACATCTAAATATTCCTGATAATTGTACAACTTTTAGTCTTATCTTCTGCTTTCAATCACAAACAAGCATCTACGTTGAAGTAACCTTTTGATAACTCCTCTTACAAGTAACCAGCCATGACAATTTACAGCTGCCCTTTTCCTTTTCCTTTTCCTTATTCCTTATTCCTTTTACAACTTATCAACCAGTGAAACACTTTCTTCCCAACTAAGGTTCCAATCAAAATGCTACAACTTTATTTAAAATTACAAATTACTTCTTTTTTTAACAAGAATTTTATTGCTGATGATTCAGAAATTAGTTTCCGTTAGCTGCTATAAATACATGACTGGACAATTCAAAGAACAAAGAAATTCAGCTTCTTTTGCATAGATTGCTTTTTTACATCTCAATCTTGTTTTGATTCTGTATCCTCTTACCATTTTCATATTGATAGACCTGTTGAAATTGTTCAACTGTTGAGATGGGAGGCAGTGGCACTTCAGGCAACAGTCAAGCAAGTTATTCTATTACAACCTCTGATAGCTCCACGATGAAGATTAAAGCTTTATTCTATTTTGGCCGCAAGCCTAAATTTTCAGAAGGTGATAGAAAAGTACGAATCGCTGAAGGTCGTCTTCCGCATCTCGTTCGTTTGAGGAATGACATTTCTTATGAACAATTCCAGAAGATTATATGCTCACTAGCTCCAATAAGCCGTAACTTTAGTTATTTTGATGCTATTAGTTATTATCTTCCTGGCCATGGCTTGATTGCTTTGAAAACAGAAGAAGATATGAACAATATGATAGAGGAGTTCGATGAGTTGAACCATATACAAGAACCACAAATTTTTCACGTATTTGTGGACTGGTGACAACTCTGAAGTTTAGGCCTTGACAAAATCAAGCTTTTTAATTAGTTTTGTATGCATGTATGTTCGAGACAATCATGGAGTCCTCAATCCCCTTGCAAAGATAAATTAAACTACTTGAGTTGCTTTTTATGGACTTGCATATGTATTATGTTTTATGTGCCCTTTTAAGTTAATGGTCTTAATGTGTTCTTCCCTTTGCCAGATTCATCAACAACCCCTTGGAAAGAGAAATTAAACTACTTAATTGCTTTTTATGGACTTATAGATGTATTATATTTTATGTGCCCTTTAAGTTAATGGTTTAAATATATGCTTCCCTTTTCCAGATTCAACAAGAAAATGTAGCAAGATCCAATGATGGTAAGATGATGGAACATAGTCAAGTTTCTAAACCACAATAGAAAAGAAAATCCCTTCTTAACATGGAATCTCATGGCTAAGAGCTCTCTAGGCAAGTTTAACATGGTCAAAAACATGAATGGTTGACTGGTAAAATGTAAGTTTTCATAAAGTTTTAGTCTTATACTAATGCTAATCTAATGCATAACAGTCTAAAAAATACGAAGGAATCTTAGATCAATATGTACCTTTGTTAAATCTTTGTTCTATTTTGACAGCACGCCTACAATTTCAGCATGTGATGGAAAACTACAAATTGCTAGAGTTTGTCATCTGCCTCTTATTCATTTCAGGAATGACACTTCTTTTGAAAATTTCAAGTGGATAGTATGGTCACCATCGGACCTCATTGTCTAGCTTTAGATATTATCTTCCTGGCCTTTTTTTTTTTTTTCTTGGTGAGAGCCTTGGTCTATATATCCAAGGTACTACACACCTAGTCGAACCCAGATAGTGGTGAAATATACACACAGCTTTACCATCAGGCCAAGCTATTGTGTTATTATCTTCATAGCCTTGTCTATAGGAGAAGATATCAAATGTACGATAGAGGAGTTCATAGAGTTGAACCGTATTCAAGATCCACAAATTTTTAAGGTTTTTAAGATCTGGTAATAATGCTTAAGTTAATCCTTGACAATATCAAGCTGGTTAGTTTTGTATGCTTGTATGTTTGAGAAGATCGTGGAGTCTTCAATCCGCTTGCAAAGAGAAAACTACTTAGTTATGTTTTATATATGTATTATGCTTTATCTGGCCTTTAAGTTAAGGGTCTTAATGTGCGCTTCCCTGTTTTGTGGACTATCATTTAGAGAGCCAAACTCTACTCTTTATTTTAAATTGATAATTTAAAAAAGTCTGTTAAAGTTTCTTTTTATGTAAAATAGAGAGTATAAATAATATAGAGTCTTTTTAGAGATGCTCTAATACATTTCTAAATTGAGAAAAACTAAAAAATTTGTCATAAAAATTTTGTCACTTCTAAATTGCATGCTTTTGAATATCAGGAGGCTCATAGTGAAACGAAACGATCAAATTTTATGATGGATGTTTCAAGAGCATGCCAAACAACATTGAAGACAAAACTTGTACAGCCTTTAATCTTTATCTTCTACTTGTTATAACATGACTCAGAAATTAATTTCCACTAGTTGCTAAAAGTACGTGGTTGGACAAAAGTCCAAAGAATAAAGAAAGCCAGCTACTTTTGCATCGATTGCCTTTTTCCCTCAATGTTCTTTTCACTCTGTTTCCTTTTACTGTGACCATTTTCATATTGATAGACTACTTCAAATTTTTCAACTGTTGTAGATGGGAGGCAATGGCACTTTAGGCAACATTCAAGGAAGTTGTTCTGCTACTGCCTCTGATAGCTCTACGGTCAAGATCAAAGCTTTATTATATTTTGGCTGCAAGCCTAAATTATCAGAAAGTGATGGAAAACTACGAATCGCTGAGGCGGAATCGTTCGTTTGAGGAATGACATTTCTTATGAACAATTCAAGAGGATTATATGCTCACTGTCTTCGATGTCCAAGGCCGGCCCTGAGTATATGCGAGTGGTGCGACCGCATAGGACCTCCCAAAATATAAGGGCACTTAGGGAACTATATATATATATATAAAAGTATATATTTATATCATAAAAGTTTTATTTTTAAAAAAATATTTTTAATTTAATATTTTAGTATTTGATAGTATTTGTTGTCTAATGAAACTATTAAAAAATATTTGTTTGATTTGTGTGATATTTTTCGAATAAAAAATTTTCTTAAATAATGTCCGATAACTTTCTTTCTTATGAAATTAGTTATTATCTTCCTGGCAAGGCTTGATTGCCTTGACAACAGAAGAAGATATGAAAACTATGATAGAGGAGTTCGATGAGTTGAACCGTCTACAAGAACCACAAATGCTTAAGGTATTCGTAAACTGGTGACAACTCTGAAGTTTAGGCCATGACAAAATCATGCTTTTTAGTTTTGTATGCATGTATATTTGAGACGATCATGGAGTCCTCAATCCCCTTGCAATGAGAATTTAAACTACTTATGGACTTGCATGTGTATTATGTTTTATGTGCCCTTTAAGTTAATGGTCTTAATGTGTGCTTCCCTGTTTTGTGGACTTATACATCTCAATGCATAACAGTCTCAAAAATATTAAGGAATCTTAGAGCATTATGGACATACATTATAAACCCTTTATTTTTTGAAGATCATATCAGATTATGCCGAAGTCAGTGAGCCCTGAATCAAATTGGACCCATTTAATCCTTCAAATATATATATATATATGGTATTTTTTGGGTCCCACTTATATAGACTGTGAACTTATAGATGCTCTTGGGTCCCACTTGCATAAATTCTCAAAATACAATAATTACCAGATAATTATTTGGGTATTTACCCCAAATGTCCACATGGTCAATAATTTAGTCCAAAATACCCACATATTTATAATTATGCTAAAAATACCCCTTTTTTTTTTTACCCAAAATACCCTTATTTTAAATTTTAATTTACAATTTCTCTTTCTTCTACCCACAATATCTTTCTCGCCCGTGCGTCATTGTTTTCTCGCCACTCCATGTGATATTCTTCTTCTTCTTCTCCATCTACTGTCAATATCCCAAATGGCTCCTAAGAGGAAAACACCTGCAACAAGAAGAAAACCAATACAAAAAAATCACGAGAGAAACAATACAGATCTGAGAGGAGGAAAATGACCTCCCCTGTACGAGAAGAGAGTTCTGAGTCACCTCCACTGCAAGAATCAACCATTAATAAGAGCCCTGTTAAAGTTCTGGCTGCTACCATTCCCTCAACCTCAAATCCCCAAAAGGTAAGACCTTAATCGTTTTTTAGGGTTTGTAGTCGTTTTGATTTGTACTCGTTTTGATTTATAGTTATATGTTGGTCAAGAGAAGATTGTGATTCGTTTTTGTTAAAATTATTTATTTGAATTAGTTAAATTGTTATTGGATTTTCTGTGATTTTGATACTGGATTACAACTATATGAAATAAAAAATTTGATTTTTATTTTGTTTTAATAATTTTTTATGTATTTATTTATTTAAATTGGTTAAATTGTAAGTAATTTTTATGATTTGAATGCTATTGATTACTTGATTGTGATTGGTTTGAATGCAAGTAAAAATTACAAGAAAATTTTTAGGATTGTGATTGGTTCCTAGATCGTTTCCTTGTAATTTTTCAGAAAAATTAATTAGTTTGATTTTGTACGAAAGAACACAAAAATTGTAAAAACAACATTAACCTTAGTGGAAATAAACTACTCCAGAACAACATGTTTCAGTCAACATCAAGTAAGATAAAGTAGAAGTATAAAAAGAGAAACTACTTTAGAATAGCCTGTTTTAGTTAACGTCATCTTCAACATGCTGAAGTAGTTTCTAAAGAGAAACTACATTAATTCAAACATATATGTACCCTGCATATAGCTAACATCATCTTCAGTCCCTGCAGACCCTTTTCACAAACATATCATTTTTAGGGTCATGCGAGACATATATGTGCCCTGCATGGGGTTAATTCTAAATTCTCATATATGTGCTGCATGCATTGACTGGTGGGTATGTGAAAAGGGTCTGCAGGGACTGTGAGGCTTTAGTGTTCTAAACTATCAGTCACGACAGTTATAAGCTCCCAACCAAATGAATTGCTGTTCTTTTTTTTTTTTTTTTATAAGAAAACCAAATCGAAGAAAAAGAGAGGAAAATTTCAAATTAATATGTTTTTGTAAAAGTTTCCGTTGTGTTGATATGTTATAACTTCTATATATGTATGAAATGTGAAAAATATATATATATTTTTCTCAAAGTGAACTAAATGAAATTTATAATTTTTTATTCCTATCTTCATAAGTAAAAAGAGCACGAAGAATTTATATACTTATCTTCATCTCCATATATTTTGTGTTTTGTTTAATCCTTTTCTTGAGCCTTATGTTTTTTAATAATTTAGCTATACTACCTTCGCCTTTACCTATATAGCTCAGTTTGTGGACTTCTTCATTTGATTGGGGAGACAATTTTTTGATCATTACTATTTAGTATGGATGTATTTGTGTATAAAAATGTGTCTGAAAAATTGCACTGAAAATTTCAATGGGGCTTACTCATTGGTTGGTGGCGAGTCTCGCCACCTACTGGCGAGTAAGAAACATATTCAATGAGGCTTACTTTCCACTTAATGGTGAGACTTGCCAGATGGTAGCGAGTAACTAGCCCCCATTGAATATGGACGGTCAGATTTACTCGCCACTTGATGGCGAGACTCGCCACAAGGTAGTGGGTTACCCAAGCTTTATGTGCTCACTGGAAATTTACTCGTCACCATGGGGTGAGACTCGTCATTAGGTGGCGAGTAAGCTACTCGCCACCAGTTTACACTTACTCGCCACCTATTGGCGAGTAAGTGTAATTTTAGTATATTTTCTATTTTAACTTTTTCCATAATTATTATAAGTTTCTATATTAATAATTTTAAATTTAAAAATACATGTTAATGTAATTATATATTTTGTTAAATTTATTTATTTATTTTTTACATAATACAACAATATTTATATATAGGTACAACAACTTAGGAATTTCATTGTACCTGTGAACCAACACGGAATCAGACAAAAGGTGACAAATTTGGCTAATTTGGCTACTGTAATCAATTTAGTAAAACGGAAGCTTGGTGCCAAAGGTATTGAGAAGTTTAGATACATGTTTTGGAGTTTTTTTGGATATGCAGTCTATGATATTTTGCAGCGGCTTTGTTCACCATTTAATGGTACGACAAATTGAATGTTCGGATCCTAATGCAGTTGAGTTTAACTTTAGGGGGATCAGTACAAGGTTTGATCGACATGCTTTTGCAGTTGTTAGTGGATTGAACTGTAGCACACTACCACCAATTGGGGAAATGCTTGGCCTTACCGATTGATTATGGAACAAGTATTTTGGGAGCATAGGCATAATCAGCGCAAAGAATATGATAACTAAGTTTGAGAAGTACCCATTTGTCGAGCCTGAGGTTGACGATAATGTCTCCATCTGTATGTTCTATCTTCTTGAGATTGTTTCCTTAAGTGGTGAGAAGAGAAGACCTATTAATAATGAAAACATAAAGATCATGCAAAATAAAAAGCTACGCGAGAAGTATCCTTGGGGGAATATGTCTTTCAATTGACAATTAAAAAAATTCGGAAAGACATCTCACTAAAAAACAATTCAAACACATATACTCTATACGGTTTCCCTTTGGCATTTCAGGTAACATTTTTATTTATATGTCATACATTATGTACTTAATTTTTGAGAATATTTAACATTTGTTAATATTTATTTATAAATTATAATGTGTTAATATGTTAACATAAAATTTATTTTCTGTTAGATTTGGGGCTTTGAAACTATCCCAATGCCCATCATTCTGGGTTGCGGAGATCACTTTCCTGGTCGATTTCCCAGAATCTTGGCTTGGAAGTTTCCATCAGCAGTGTTATTTGAAACTCTTCGAACTAAGTTATTTGAGAAAGAGAATGTAAGTTTATATAGTTTATTTATTTATGGTTTTTTAAGGCTGAATTTATATCAAGTGTTGACTTGTACATTAAGCATTTTATATTTTTTTCCCACAGTATCCAGTATATAACACGTTTACTCTAACTGCGAATGAGAAAAAGAGTAAACACTTCACCGCATTCAAGTATAAGGCCAACGAAATTCATTATTATAGTCCACCGGAAGTTTTTGTGGAGGTAGATGCACCTACAAATGGTGCGCATGATGAACCAAGTGCAGGAACTAGTTAGAGACATGGCAAAGAGCCAGCATGGATATTCCCATCATATCCACATCATATATCTTCATCTCCGGATTAAGCATGCACAACACCAAAATTCATCAACCCATTTCATCAATCCATGATTAAATCCAACAAACTCAAGCATTAGACATTAATATCACTAAAACCTAAACCAAAATAATTGGGGATTCAATCAACCAGCCAATACACATGGAATTAAATTCAAATCACCATCAATTCAATGATTCCAAGCCTAAACACATCCAATTAACCAATAAACATACATAGATTTGCAATAAAATAAAAATGGGTATAGTTGCCTACCTTAAAGCCAATCTAGCACACCTTTTTCTAAGCTTTGAAAACCTCCAAAATCAATGCCAAAAAGCTCCCCAACACAGCCGGCCACTAACCCCACTTTCTCTCTTGAATTTTCTTTCAATTTTGTAATTTTTTTCAAATTTCTCTCTTTAGAAATAACTCTCTCTCTCTCTAAAAGAAAATGAAATATGTGAAATGATAAAAAAGTCAAGAAGATGGTCGGCTAAACTTGGTGAAAAGCAAGAAGAAAAAAGTCGGTCACACACACACAAGCCAATTTGCAATTGGCAATTTATTTTTTTAATAATAAAATACAATAAAGTAAAGATATATATATATATATATTATTTAAATAAATGAAATTGTAAAGCAAAAGTGAGAGTGTTGGCCATGAATCATTCAATTCCTAATTGCCAACTCTTTTTATCAATTAAATAATTATATAATAAAATAAAACTAAAGATATTATTAAATATATTAATATTTTAATGAATAGTAAAAGTCAACCATGGTCAAATCAGGACCAAGGGCAAAATAGGTAGAAAAACTCCCTCGACTCCTCACAGGGTAGTCTCGATCCTCACAAAATTTCCGGGGAACTCCGAAACAGCTTGTTTCGGTGAAAAAGAAAAAACCGCGATTTAATTGAAAACACATCCGGAAACTGATAGTTTCAAAAATAAAATGAGGTTATTACAACACTCCCCCCTTAAAAGAAATTTTGTCCTCGAAATTTTACTAAAGAAGTAAACATACTAATCTAACAAAAATGGATACTTGACTCTCATCTCGTTTTCTCATTCCCAAGTCGCTTCTTCCACTGCGTGATTTCTCCAAAGGACTTTAACCAACGGAATCGCTCGATTCCTAAGAACTTGATCCTTACTATCCAAAATTCTTACTGGTTTCTCCTTGTACGTCAGGTCCTTATGAACTTCCAATGGTTCGTATTCGATGACATGAGAAGGATCATGTATGTACTTTCGCAACATCGAAACATGAAAAACATCATGCACGCTAGATAAATTGGGAGGCAACGCCAACCGATATGCCAAAACTCCAATTCTTTCTAGTATCTCAAAATGTCCAATAAAACAAGGACTCAACTTCCCCTTCTTTCCGAACCTCAACACACCCTTCAAAGGTACAACCTTAAGAAATACCTTCTCACCGACCTCGAACTCCAGGTCCTTTCGCCTAGTATCCGCATAACTCTTCTATCGATCCTTAGCTACTTTCATTTTTTGTCGAATTTTGTTGATGATATTGCTGATCTGTTGCAAAATCTTTGGACCAAGCAACTTTCGTTCACCAACTTCATCCCAATGTGATGGAGACCTACACTTACACCCGTACAATGCCTCATATGGAGCCATCCCGATGGATGCTTGATGTGTAGGGACATAGATGAAATTTTTAAAATTGTTGGGGGGTATTTTCGTCATTTTCCACAAGAGGGTAGAGTTGAAAATATTTGAAATTAGAGGGGTATTAAGGTCTTTTTCAATTTCTAAATTATTTTAATATATATATATATTAAATTGCTATTTATTATTTAATATACATATAAGGATTTTCAATTACTATTATTTGCATTTGCATAAATATAATTAATTACACGTGTTTGTGTAATAGGAAATATATATGTATTTTATAAAATACATATATTTTATGTACGTATTTATTAAATATATTTAAGTGTATTTTGTAGAAGGTTATATATAAAAATAATACTTTACATATTAAATGGAGTATTAAGTTAATATATTTAAATTTTGTGAGTATTTTATACATGAGGGTATGTATATATATATATATATATATATAATTATGTGTATGTATAAATAGTATTTGTATGCATGTATATGTGTATAAAATATGTGTGTACATATATGGGTGTGTATATATGTGTTTGTGCATATATATGTGTATGCGAGTATATATTTATATGTGCGTATTTTATATATGTATTTATGTGTATGTGTATATGTGATTATGTATATATGTAAATTATATTTGTGTGCATATATATATGTATATATAAAATGTGTATACATATATGGGTGTGTATATATGTGTTTATATATATGGATATGCATATGTGAATGTGTATTTATGTGTGTATATTTTCATATATGTATTTATTTATAATTGTGTCGTAAATGCGTATGTTGATGGAATTTATTAACTCCGTTGTTTTACCGATGGTAGAATGGTAATTAACCATATGCCTATTGAGGGGTATTTTGGTAATTTTTCATTTACTTGAGGGGTATCTTGGTAATTTCTAACATGGCCAATGGCATATTGATAATTACATCAGTATGGTTGAGCGTCTTGTAATCGTTGATGGAGCAGGGGCATTTAAATAATTACGGCTATTAGAATAGGACGGCTGGTAATTATGTGTTTTATTATGTTGCTTGGTTTTACTTGTGCATTGTGGCATAAGCATTCATTTACATAAAGCAATTTTGGTGGTTTCTTATTTTATGTGAAATGAAAGATTTTTCCCTGTGGGTTTGTGTTTTCGAAAATTGATTGCACGATGAGATGCATGGTTCAAATCCTATTTTTAGTTGCTCTATGAATCACTGACCACACATAGCGGTGGGTCGCCCGGAACAGTAGTTCATCCGCATACCACTGAGGTGTGGTGTTTTGTGCACGAAACGCGGAATGAGTGTGGGTTTTCAATTGAAAAATAAAAGAGGAAAAAATAATAATTTTATGTGTATAGATATATACTACATGATATGGCATTTGCATTTGTATATGGTTGCCTACTGAGTATTTTTTACTCACAGTTGTCTGTCCCGTGTGACAGGTAAGTCCAAAACCGAATAGTAGGGCTTGGCGGGGTGCGGACTGGAGGGCACAACATAGTACACTGTTCTTCTGCATTTGGTTTGTTATATTTTGGATGATGATATTATGTATTTTTAAATACTATATTTTCCTTTGCGGTGTGGGTGTGTAAAGTTTATTTTATTTAAAGTGTTACTGTTTTTGGTGTGGTTTAAAAAACGGTCTCAAAGAGTAAAGGAAAGTCTCTGATTTTATTGTGTCTTTGTTCAAAAGGTTTTAACCAAATCAAATTAAAAAAAAATGGTAATCACACCTTACTGGAGAACCTAGGCTTGGGTAAAGGGGTGTTACAGTTTTGCTCCATCAGAGCCTGTACCCAGCCGGAAGTGTGCCGACGAGGACGTTGGGCCCCTAAAGGGGATGGATTGTGACCACCCGAGTGGGCGGGTGCGAGAGGCATCGACAGCTACCTGGTGTCCAATCCCACATCGCCTGGGTGGTGGAGAAAAGATTTAATCGGAAAAAGAGTTCCTTGATAACAACCGAGGCCTTTTCAAAGCGTTTGGCTAAGGGATTCATAGAAACTCTAAAGTTAAGCGTGCTCAGGTGTGAGCAATTCCAGGATGGGTGACCTCCTGGAAGTTTGATAAAACCCTATACCGTTGGTCGTGCGGTGGCTAAATTGGGGACAATATCGGTTGGAAAGGAACTAGGGGAGCCCAGTGGAGGGCGTTAAACCTGACCGGGGAACCCCAGTGGGGGGTGTTACAGATGGCCTTCAGTATGATGGAGGTAATTCGCAACTCTTTCATTTTAGGAATGACATTTCTTGTTATGATTTAAGGGAGCAAATGTTATCACGGTTTGGAAGGGGAATTATTGAAATTAGATATTATCTTCCCGGGCATGGGTTTGTTAGTTTGTTTATAGATGAAGATGTGAAAAATATGATGGAGGAGTTTCATGAATTGAACAATAAGTAAGGACCTCAAATATTTAAGGTTTTTGTTGAGTTCAAAGTACAAATTATATGACTAAGTCAAAAAAAAAAAAAAAAAAAAAGAAATCAAGTCTTGTAGTTTGTACTTTTATACTCATTATAAACCATAGTTTGTGTAGGATATTGTAATGTTTACAAACGATTTTTGTAATGGTTTGTAATAGTTTTGAATTGATTGTGAATGAATTGTATAGCGTTTGGTTTTTTCAAATTGATTTACGTTACAAAATGTAAGTTTTTAGTTTTTGTTTTGGTCTTGTAATTGTTTGGTGTAGTTTTTTACATAGGGTTTTTTTACAATTGTGTTACTGAGTTTGAAAATGTGTGAAATATCGAAAATACGGAAAAAAAACGTTGAGCGTGTTTTTAAGCTGTGGAGTTCTATTATCAAGGTGATAGAGGGGTGTTGTTTTCAAGTTCGTTGGAAAGAGTCTTGGGAGGTGCTTGATCCTAAATTCTTGGAAGTTCATTGTATCCTGGGAGACAACTGTTTTTGGAATCACAACACCATGAGAGGAGCGGAATTGTCTTAAGGACACTTTTGTTCACACAGGCCTTGAACAGAGTCAATCTCTGATAAGCAAGACAAACCCGAGCTCAACAGGTTCTGTAGTTTATTGAATAAATTCGATTCTATTTTATTATGGTTTTGATCAATAGAATTCTATTAGCTAGTTTCTATTTTGATGCATGAGATATTCAATAGTTTCGTAAATTTGTTATGTTGTGTATGTTATTAGAGTTAACAATCTTAAGACAATTTTCCTCTGTTTTCCTTACGTTGAATAGGGTTTTGTTTGTTATATTTGTTTTGATAGTTTTGTTTTGTTTAACTTGTTTATCATATATTTTTTAGTTTTTTTTATTAATACCTGTATGCTTGCTGGGTTTTCTACAAGTAGTAAACAGGTACTGGAAAGGAAGATGGAAAAATGTGTTTCTTTTGGTTAATTTGCAATATTCTATATATATATATATATATATATATATATATACATATTTGTTGTTTTAATATTTTGTTACAGGATAAGAATATCTGGTTTTTATTTTTTGGGTAATTTTAATATTAAAAAAAAAATTAATCTGTTTGAAACCGATTCTGGGAAAATATTGGACATATATTTTGAGACCAAAATTAGACTTTTTGAACTATTGGCTTAATTTCCCCTGATGAAACGAAGGGAATGGAGTTGGTCCGTCTGAGATCGGAGATGGGAGGTGATGGTTTCAACCGGGTCAAAAACCGGGTGCAAATTGTGGAAAACGGGCAAAGAGGCCCACCTAATGAAGAAGAAGACTTATACGTGCCGTTTTAGTGCGAGTTGTAGCGAGGGTTAGGCATGCGAACAGGCTGGCGTATGCGTGAGTGTGTGGCTGGGACATGTTTGTTCTCTAGGTCGCATGAAGCCTTGGGCCTCAGAAGCCAAATGCGTAGCTAGGCAGCAGCCTGACGCATAGCTGGCCGGGCCGCCTGGCCGCTTCCCGGAGCTTTTCGTGGCTGGCCGGTTCGCACGCTTGTTGGAGTTGGTCGCGCGCCTGAGTTGGGCTGCACACCTGTTGGGTCACGCTCCAATTGGGCTACGCTTGGTCTAGGCTGGGCTGTGCCATGCATGGTAAACTAGGCGCGGCAGACGTGGCTAATGAAGTCATCAGGAGAGAGAAAATATTCAAAAAAAAATTTTAATATTTTTTCAATGTTTAATAATTATTTTATTGCAATTTTTTTAGCAATAAATTAATAATTTCTTATTGTGTTCAACAGAAAGATGGCCAATGTGGGAGAATCATTCAACATTAGGGCACAAGTGTCTACTCCTATCACTGCGGTGCAAATGCCAACGCCAGTCGTCTAAGATTGGAGATGGGAGGTGATGGTTTCGACCGGGTCAAAAACCGAGTGTAAACTGTGGAAAACGGGCCAGAGAGGCCCACCTAATGAAGAAGAAGACTTATACGCGCCGTTTTAGTGCGAGTTGTAGCGCGGGTTAGGCATGCGAACAAGCTGGCGTACGCGTGAGTGTGTGGCTGGGACATGTTTGTTCTCTAGGCCACATGAGCTTGGCTTGTGGCCTCAGAGGCCAAATGCGAGCCAAGGCCGAGGCCGGACGCGGTTATCGGGTCGCTTCTCCGAGCCGGGTTTAGTGCCCGCTATGTCCACACGCTTGGGTTGGAGTTGGTCGCGCGCCTGAGTTGGGTTGCGCACCTGTTGGGTCACACTCCAGTTGGGCTACGCTTGGGCTGGGCTGTGCCATGCATGGCAGACTAGGCGCGCACGCAGCAGCCAAGTTGAGGTGGCGCGCTGATGCGGCAGATGTGGCTGATGAAGTCATCAGAAGAGAGAAAATATTCAAAAAAAAATTTTAATATTTTTTTCAATGTTTAATAATTATTTTATTGTAATTTTTTTAGCAATAAATTAATAATTTCTTATTGTGTTCAATAGGAAAATGGCCAATGTGGGGGAATCATTCAACACTAGGGCACAAGTGCCTACTCCTATCACTGCGATGCAAATGCCAACGCCAGCTGTAACAGTTCCGGTGAACCATGCAAGAGACCGGAGAAGTTCAGTGATCTGAATTTCAAGATGTGGCAACAGAAAATGATGTTCTATCTGACAACACTGAACTTTCGAGGTTTTTAACTGAGGATCCACTGAAGACGAATGAAGATGATAGAAATTCACTCATGGCGTTTGACGTGTGGAAGAGCTCTGACTACCTACGTCGGAACTATGTGTTGAATAGTCTAGCTGATATACTATACAATGTGTATTGTGTTAAGAAGACAGCTAAGGAACTATGGGAGTCCCTGAAGTTGAAATATAAGACTGAGGATGCAGGCATCAAAAAATTTATCGTGGGCCGATTCCTATATTATAAGATGGTGGACTCCAAGGCTGTGGTCAGTCAAGTTCAAGAATTTTAGTTGATCCTACATGAAATTCATTCTGAAGGTATGATTCTGAGTGAAGCCTTTCTTGTTGCAGCAATTATCGAGAAGCTGCCTCCTGGATGGAAGGACTTCAAGAACTACCTCAAGCACAAGAGAAAGGAGATGAACGTCGAAGAACTGATTGTTAGACTTCGAATTGAATAAGACAACAGGCATTCTGAGAGAAGGTATTCATCCCAAGCTAAGGTTAAGGCCAATGTGGTTGAACATGGATAGAGTTCCAAGTCCAAAAAGAAGCCAAGTAAAAGATACAATCTTGGACTGAAAAGAGGCATCTCCAAGAAGCAGAAATTCCAAGGGAAGTGCTTCAACTGTGACAAAATAGGTCACAAAGTGGCCAACTGTAAAGTGCCGAAGAGAAAGAAGAAGAAAGAGGCAAATATGATAGAGGAAATCACTTAAAAGGTTAATGACTTGAACCTCTGTGCTGCTGTCTCTGAAGTGAACTTCGTTGGGTCAAATCCAAAGGAGTAATGGATCGATACTGGTGCAACATACTATGTCTGCTCGGATAAGAATTTGTTCATATCCTTCAACCCGGTTGATAGTGGGGAGAAGTTATTCATGGGGAATTCTGTGATGTCCGAGATCTAAGGTCAAGGAAAAGTGATCTTGAAGATGACTTCTGGAAAGAACCTAACTCTGAATAATGTACTGTATGTACCTGAAATCCGTAAGAATCTTGTTTCTGGTTCACTGTTGAACAAGCATGGATTCAGGATGGTGTTTGAGTCTAACAAGGTTGTCTTGTCTAAGTCAGGGATTTTTTTGGGAAAAGATATGTTTATAATGGACTTTTCAGGCTGAATGTAATGATTGTAAAGCCGAAAACTATGAATAAAACAAATGCTTCTTTTGTGTATTTGTTTGAGTATTCCCATTTATGGCATGGTAGACTAGGACATATTAATTATGACTCTTTAAAGAGGTTAATTAACTTAAATCATATTCCTACTTTCTAGATTGATCCTAAACATAAGTATGAGATTTGTGTTGAAGCGAAAATGACAAGATTATCTTTTCAAACGATTAAAAAAAATATCGAACCCTTGGATATGATCCATAGCGACATATGTAATCTAAAATTTGCATCAACAAGGGGTGGCAATAAGTATTTTATTACTTTTGTCGATGATAGCACAAAGTATTGATATGTGTATTTGCTCAAAAGTAAAGACGAAGCTTTAGAGAAGTTTGTTCTCTATAAAACAGAAGTTGAAAATCAACTCAATAAGAAGATTAAGTTGATAAGAAGCGATCGTGGTGGTGAGTATGTAATACCGTTTGGTGATTACTGTGAACAACATGAGATTAGATATGAAGTTACTCTACCATATTCACCTCAGTCAAATGGTGTGGTTGAGCGTAAGAATCGCACGTTGAAAGAAATGATGAATGCAATGCTAATAAGTTCTGAGTTACCTCAGAACATGTGGGGGAAGCTGTTTTGTTAGCAAATTACCTTTTAAATAAGGTGTCCTGAAAGAATGAACAAAAGACACCGTATGAGCTGTGAAGACAACTTTCCTATAAGTAGCTACGAATGTGGGGGTGTCTTGCCAAAGTGGCGGTTCCAACACCGAAGAAGGTGAAGATAGGTCTAAAGACCGTTGATTGCATTTTCATATGATAGACACAAAATAGCAGTGCTTATCGGTTTCTTGTGTATAAATCTAAAATCCCCGATATACACAAGAACACAATTATGGAATCAAGGAATGCATCGTTCTTTGAACATGTCTTTCCATATAAGTTTGAAGAGGGACCAAGTTTGTCTAAGTGAACATATGAGACTATGAATGAAGATAGTCAGAACCAAGAGCAAGAAGAAGAGGTTGAAGATGAGCCTCAACGTAGCAAGAGAATAAGGATAGAAAAATCCTTTGGTCCGGATTTTCTGACTTATATGTTGGAGAGTCAACCTCAAAACTATAAAGAAGCTGTGAACTCTCCGAAAGGCTCTTTGTGGAACGAAGCCATTAAAAGTGAAATTGATTCCATCTTGCAAAACCATACGTGGGAACTAATGGATCTTCCTCCGAGTAATAAACCACTAGGGTATAAATGGATTTTCAAGAGGAAAATAAAAGCTAATGGAACAATTGATTAATACAAGGCGAGACTTGTAATTAAGGGTTACAAACAAAAGGAAGGCCTTGATTATTTTGATACGTATTCTTCTGTGACAAGTATAACTTCCGTAAAAATGGTATTAGCTATTGCTACGTTATGAAATTTTTAAGTACATCAAATGAATATAAAGACAGCTTTTCTGAATGGAGATCTGGATAAATAGATCTATATGGAGCAACCTGAGAGTTTTACTGCTCCTGGACAAGAAAAGAAAGTCTGTAAATTGGTAAAGTTCCTGTATGGCCTTAAACAAACACCAAAATAATGGCATCAAAAGTTTGATAGTATGGTACTGGCCAATGGATTTAAGATCAATGAGTGTAACAAATGTATATATGTCAAGGCTACAGGAAATGTCTGTCATTTTGTGTCAGTATGTTGATGACATGTTCATTGTGGATAGTAATGATGAAATTGTCAAATATACCAAAACAATGTTGAACACAAGGTTTGACATGAAAGATATGGGACTTGTAGATGTGATTTTATAGGTGAAAATCATGAAAACCCCTGATGAACTAGTACTGAGTCAATCACATTATATGGACAAAATTCTGGATAAGTTCAGTAAAGATGATTCTGGTGTGGCTAAGACACCTCTAGATGTGAATCTTCACTTGTCAAAGAACAAAGGAGAAAGTGTATCTCAGTTGGAGTATTTTAGAGTTATTGGGAGCCTCATGTACTTAATTAGTTGTATAATACCAGATATAGCCTACGCGGTTAGTAAACTAAGTAGTTACACGAGTAATCCGAATGATGATCATTGGAAAGGAGTTATAAGAGTGTTAAGATACTTACGGTATACTCGTGATTATGGATTGTACTATACTCGATATCCTGCTATATTAGAAGGATACAGTGATGCCAACTAGATATCTGATGTTAAAAACTCAAAATCAACTAGTAGGTATGTGCTCACACTAGCAGGTGTAGCAGTGTCATGGAAGTCCTCAAAACAAACGATTATAACCCAAACTACAATGGAATCAGAGTTCACTGCTTTGGATAAGTATGGTGAAGAGACTGAATGGCTACGCCATTTCTTGAAGGATGTTCCTAAGTGGCCTAAGCCTATGCTAGCTGTTTCTATTCATTGTAATAGTCAGTCAGCGATAGGAATGGCACAAAATGTGATGTATAATGGTAAGTCTAGACATATACATCGAAGACATAATACCGTTAGACAACTAATCTCAACAAGAGTTATCTTTGTAGACTATGTAAGGTCAAATGATAACATTGCGGATCCACTAACTAAAGGGTTAAATCGAGAGTTACTTGAGAAATTATCGAGAGGAATAGGACTAAAGCCCATAAGATTGAAAAGTCAATACAATGGAAACCCAACCTAGTTGACTGGAGATCCTAAGATCTAGGTTCAAAGAGACAACTGAGTTGTAAAGACTGGTTTAGATCACTGTGGGGGTTTTTATCTCATGTCCATTCCTATAATGAAACAGTGATACCCGTTGAAGATGAGGATAAGCTAAAGCTTTTAATAATTCTTATACAACGAGGGAATCCGAGAGGAGTATAGCGGGATACTCTTAGTTAAAGAATCACCTATGTGAGAGAGAAAAGGAGCCGCTCCAAAGGAGAATTGGTTGGGCACAATTCTTTAGATCTCTTACAGAACCAAGGAAGATGTCCATGGCCAAAACGGACATAACAGTGAGAACTGAAGAATGTCAGGAAGGAGTCCTATGCGAAGTATATCATCTTTACATAAACGATAATAAAGTTCAAGGACATTGCATCTACCTTCAGTCAATAAAGTAAATATATTTTCACAAGGAAAGGTTCAAAAGGTGAAACCTACCTATCATATATAGGTTCCAACTGTAGAACTTTATTTCCAGGGTCGAGTCTAGTGGGTTGTGTACAATTCATTCATGTGGGGGGATTGTAGGATTTTGTAACATTTACAAATGATTTTTGTAATGGTTTGTAACGGTTTTGAATTGATTGTGAATGAATTGTATAACGTTTGGTTTTTTCAAATTGATTTACTTTACAAAATGTAAGTTTTTAATTTTTGTTTTGGTCTTGCAAATGTTTGGTGTAGTTTTTTACATAGGTTTTTTTTTTTTTTCAATTGTGCTACTGAGTTTGAAAATGTATGAAATATCAAAAATACGGAAAGAAAAAAAAAACATTGAGTGTATTTTTTAGCTTTGGAACATTATTTTCAAGTTCATTGGAAAGAGTCTTAGTAGGTGCTTGATCCTAAGTTTTTGGAAGTTTGTTGTATCCTGATAGACAACTACTTTTGGAATCACAGCACCGTAAGAGGAGTGGAATTGTCTTAAGGATACTGTTGTCACTGACGAATGCACATTGTGACTGCCTGGGTTACAGCCCAGCCAGCCCAAATATGTTTTGCAAAATTTTTTTTACAACCATATAAGCAGCCCACCCAAAAATAAAAAATAAAAAAATAGTCCAACCTAAAATATACCCAATTCCAGCCAAAGAAAAAGTAAGAGAAAAACATTGTCTTCATTGTCCTATCAGGCGGTCACTCGTCATCTTCTTCTCAACACAATAGCTGCCGTTCTACTCTAGGGTTTTTGATTTTCAAATATGTATTTAGTTAGACTATGTTGGAAGTGGGAGCTGTAATTTTAAAGTTAAGTTTTTTAGTTTTATACTTTGTATTTTCTTTCACTATGCTTGATTTTTGAGAAGGTGAAAAACCTAAAACAAAGAAGAATGTATTTTGAAAAAAAAAAATGTTTGAAGTTTGGTTTTACAGGGAAATTATTAAGTTTTGTTTGAAGTTTGGTTTTTGGTGTGGTATAGACAGTCTATACCTGTATTAATTTTGTGTGGCTTTTGGTACCACCGTACCACAAATTATTAATTTTGTGTGTTTTTTATTATTTTTTAATTTTTAATTTTATTTTTTATATAGAAATTACTACTATTTTGTCACTTGCGGTTTGGACTTTGGAGCATTTGGATTTACTGAATAAAGAGTTGCTAGAGTTGTGGAGTGCTATCAAGTTTACAAGGGGACGGGCATAAAAGAGGTAAATTTAAAGTCTAATTTGTTAGATTTTATGTATGAAGTCTTCTTATTTTCTATGTTCTCCTGTATAAGTCTATTGTATGTTTGGATTCTGTTCGGTATGATTTTCTGATCAATGAAGTTTATATGGATTTTGTATTTTCTGATCTGTTCTGTATAAAAAGTGTTTTCTATTAAAGTTGTGTAAACGGTGAATAATTGTTAGAAAACATTGATTATTAACACAAACATTAAAAAAAAATAGTAGAATAAAACTAAGTTCATTTAGACAGAATATACTTTGATTAAATAACAAATTAATCATACTTTTTGCCATAAATTATTATATACTAAAAATCGTTAACTTCCCAATTATTTTAACACCTATCCAAGTTCAATGCAAATAAATATATATATATATATATATATATAAAGGAGTAAACATGAACTTTTGTCTTTAAATAGAATAAAGAAAACAAAATAGAATTGCATAACATAAACACAACATATAGACAATTGTAATCCATATCAAACAGTATTTATATGAATCTAAATCATTGACATCTAAAGTTGTCATTTTAGACTTTAATAATTTGTGTACTTGGGGGAGTAAGCAAAAAGTTGTTCAATTGCTTTATAAATATTTTTTATCAATAAAAAGTTTTTTGAATGCTCTGTAAACATCTTCATTATTCTTTTTTACATCCTTAGTCATTCATTTATTTTTCTTTTGTACCACTAAGTTGATTTTTAATCAATTTAAAAATTTCCTCTCAGGATATACTAAGGAGAAGAGCAACATAATGGTCATCAGGCTTGGTGTTTACACTACATTGGTTGATTAAAAATTGGTTTGGATAGCAGCAAATTACGGTATTTATAATTTATTTTTTAATTTGTTGGTTTGGATTGCTTATATTGATTATTAGAAACTAAATTATGTTTTGGAAATTGAGTTTGTTTAAAATTGAATTAATTGTTGGAAATTTGATTGTTTTGTGGAAATTATATTGCTTGATGGAAATTAAATTGCTTGTTGGTTATTATATTTTTATGATATTTTCTATCAAATGATAATTTAGATATAGTTTGGATTATAATTTAGGATCCTTATAATGTCGCGTTGTGATCGAAAATCAAAGAAGTTCAAAGGTATTGGATCTTTTTTTAAGAAAACAAGTGAATGATTATCAAGTGGGTTACCTTTAAAGTTTTCAAATTTAGAACCTTTAACTTGTGAAAATATGGTGTCTCCAGAATTTGACACTACAACTCTTGAACGTGATCTGGAATTACGTCGTCAAATATGTGAATACCCGATTAATGAACGCAATAATATTCGGAGAGCTTATATTAATCATGAAGCATATCAACCTCAACTAGATGTGCATCCTAGTCATGTAGATGGGGCGCAAGCTCCAAGATTTTAATTTAAGTAGTTTAAGCAACATATTTGGCTTGAGTATTCTGTTGCCAAAGATTTGGTCTTTTATTTTTCTTGCTTCATTTTTTATAATGACTCGCAGAAAACTTTCACTACTAAAGGGTTTAGAAATTGGAAGAGGGTTGGTGGATAACAATGTGCCTTTATTGGACATAATGTATATTTGGCTCATCAATGTGCTATGATAGATTGGCGTGGTTTAGGGAATCCATTCAACAAATTGATATAGTTATAAATGCACAGTCTTCTCAACAAATAACACAGAATCCATTGAGGCTAAAAGCAACAATTGATAGTGTTAAATTCTTAGCAAGTCAAGGATTAGCTTTCAGAGTAATGACAAGTCTCATGATTCGTCTAATCGGGAAAATTTCATTGAAGTTATAAGTTTAATGGCAATATGTAACATTGGCATTAATAATGTTATTCTTGATAATGCTCCTGGAAATACCAAATATATTACATCATTGATACAAAAAGAGATATTGCATATATATGCTAACAAGGTGAGGAAGTTGATTCGTCAAGAAATTAAAAATAACAGATATTGTATTTTTTTGTAATAAACTCATTTTATTTTCGAAACTGTCGGTTTCCGAACGCGTTTTCGGTTAAATCGTGATTTTGCCTTTTTCACCGATACAAGTAGTTTCGGAGTTTTTCGAAAATTTTGTGAGGACCGAGATTACCCTATGAGGAGTCAAGGGACTTTTTTTATCCATTTTGCCCTTGGTCCCGGTTTAACCATGGTTGACTTTTACTATTCACTATTATATTAATATATTTAATAATATCTTTTACTTTATTTTATTATATATTTATTTAATTGATAAATAAATTGGCAATTGGGAAATAAATACCTCATGGCCGACTTTCGCACTTTTGCTTTACAATTTCAATTATTTAAATATTATATTATATATGTAAATATATTTTACTTTAACTTGAAAATATTATTAGAAAAAAAAAAGGTTGGCAATTGGCAATTGTATTCTTTTTAGCCGACACACTTCTTCTTTTCTTTCACTTTTGTCTTGCTTTTTCACCAACTCATTTGCTTTCCAATTACAAGTTAAGAGAGAGATGGAGAGAGCTTGAGAGAGAAAAAAGGTGAAAATTGCAAAATTTAAAAGCAAATTCAAGATAGAAGTGGTCGGCCATCAAGAGGGGATTTTGGCAAAGCTTGGGTGCTTTTCAAAGGTTGGTTTTGCTAGCTTTCAAGCTTGAATCAAGGTAGGCAACTAGACTCATTTTTATTTTATTGTAAATCCATGAGTTTTAGTTGGTTAATTTGGTGTATTCTTACTTGGAATTATGAAATTAATGATGCAGGTTGTTTAATTTAATGTGCAATGAGTTGGTTAGTGAAATCCTTAATTGTTAGACTTAGGGTGTGATTGAATTGGTGTTAAATGATTGCATTTATTGGATTAATACGTGAATTTATGAAATTGGTGGATGAAATTGTTTGTGGGCTTTGTTAATTTGATGGAAATGGGTGGAAAGTGATGGATTTCAAGGGGTTTGAAGGCACAGCCATAGTAGAGAAGCTTTGTAAAAAAATTTGCAAGAAAGGGCATTTTGGTCTTTTTGCTTACAAGGGTACTTTGGGAATTTTTAAAAAGTTCAAGGGTATTTAGGTCATTTTGCATGCAAGGGACTCAAATAGAATTTTTGAAATTGTTTAAGGACACTTTGGTCATTTATATGTAAAGGACATAAATAGAATTTTGAAAAAAATCAAAGGCATTTTGGTCATTTGACATGTAGGGACGTAAATGTAATTTTTGAATTTATTGAAGGTATTTTCATCATTTTCTATGATAGAGGTAGAGTTGAAAATATTTAGAATTGGAAGGGTATTGTGGTCTTTCCCAAATTCCAAATTATTTATTATATATATATATATATTACTATTTGTTATTTTATATATATATATATATATATATATATATATTTTCAATTATTATTATTTACATATTTACAAATACAATTTATTTTACATGTGTTGGTATAATTATAAATATGGTTGTATTTTACAAAATACATATATTTTATGTATGTATTAATTAAATATATACAAGTGTATTTTGTATGGGTTTATACATATATATAATTATTTATTTGTTAATTGAAATATTGAATTACTATGTATTTGTAAGTATGTTTATATATGGGGGTATATATATAAGTATGTATATGCATAAATTATATTTGTATGCATGTATATGTGTATAAATGTGTTTGTGTACGTATTTTATATATGTATTTATGTGTATGTGTATATGTAATTATGTATATATGTAAATTATATTTGTATATATATATATATATATATAGGTATATATAAAATGTGTATACATATATAGGTGTGTATATATGTGTTTATGTATACAGATATGTGTACATGAATGTGTATTTATATGTGTATATTTCTATATATATATTTTTTTATACATGTGTTTATAATTGTGTCGTAAATGCGTGTGTTAATGAAATTTATTAATTCTGTTATTTTACCGATGGTAGAATTGTAATTAATCATATGCTTGTTTAGGGGTATTTTGATAATTTCTCATTTACTTAAGAAGTATCTTGGTAATTTCCAACATGGCCAATGACATATCGATAATTACATCAATATGGTTGAGCGACTTGTAGTCATTGATTGAGCAGGGGCATTTCGGTAATTACGACTATTGGAGTAGGACGGTTGGTAATTATCTGTTTTACTGTGTTGCTTGGTTTTACTTGTGCATTGTAGTGTGAGCATTCATTTGCATAAAGCAATTCTGATGGTTTATTATTTTATGTGAAATGAAAAATTTTTCTCTATGAATTTGTGTTTTCAAAAACTTGGTTGCACGACATGGTGCATGGTTCATGGTTCAAACTCTGTTTTAGTCGCTCTATGAATCACTGACCACACATAGCGGTGCGTCGCCCAAAACGGTGTTTCATCCTCACCATAGAGGTGTGGTGTTTTGTGCACGAAACGATGAAAGAGAGTGGGTTTTTCGGTTGAAAAATAAAGAGGGAAAAATAATAATTTTACGTGTATAGTAATACACTTCATGACATGACATTTGCATTTGTATATGGTTGCCTACTGAGTATTTTTCACTCACAGTTGTCTACCATATGTGACAGGTAAGTCCAAAGCCAAATAGTAGGGATTGGTGGGGTGCGGACTGGAGAGCGCAGCGAAGTACCATGTTCTTCCGCTTTTGATTTGGTATTTTGAGGGAAAAAATATTATGTATTTTTAAAGACTATATTTTCTTTTGCGGTGTGGGTGTGCAAACTTTATTTATGCAACACCCCCCCACTGGTTCCCCCAGTCAGGTCTAACGCCCTTCACTGGGCTCCGCTAGTCCCTTTCCAACCGAAATTGTCCCCAATTTAGCCACCGCACGACCAACGGTATAGGATTTTTATCAGACTTCCCAGGAGGTCACCCATCCTAGGATCTCCAATTTAGCCACCACATGACCAACGGTATGGGATTTTTGTCAGACTACTCAGGAGGTCACCCATCTTAGGATTACTCCCACTGGAGCACGCTTAACTTTAGAGTTCTTACGAACCCCTTCGCCAAGCGCTCTAAAAACGTCTCGGTTGTTATTAAGGAACCCTCTTTCCTATTAAACCTTTCCTCCACCACCCAGGCAATGTGGGATTGGACACCAGGTAACTGCCGATGCCTCTCACACTGGCCCACTCAGATCGTCACAATCCACCCCCCTTAGGGGCCCGACGTCCTTGTCGGCACACTTCCAGCTGGGTACAAGCTCTGATACCACCTGTAACACCCCCCACTGGGTCCTCCGATCAGGTCTAACGCCCTCCACTGGGCTCCCATGGTCCCTTTCCAGCCGATATTGTTCCCAATTTAGCCACCGTACGACCAACGGTACGGGGTTTTTGTCAAACTTCCCATGTGGTCACCCATCCTAGAATTACTCCCACTGGAGCACGCTTAACTTTAGAGTTCTTACGAACCCCTTAGCCAAACACTCTAAAAAGGTCTCGGTTGTTATTAAGGAACCTTCTTTTCTATTAAACCTTTCCTCCACCACCCAGGCAATGTGGGATTGGATACCAAGTAGCTGACGATGCCTCTCACACCCGACCACTCAAGTCGTCACAATTTATATTAGAGTATTACTATTTTTGGTGTGGTTTGAAAAACAGTCTCAAAGAGTAAAGGAAAGTATATGATTTTATTGTGTTTTTGTTAAAAAGGTTTTAATCAAATCCAATTTAAAAAATATATATATATATATATATGGTAATCACACCTTACTCGGGAACCTAGGCTTGGGTAAGGGGGTGTTACATTCTTGTTGATGAATTAGTTGATGAAGCAAATAAAGAGCAAATGGCTATTATCTTAAGATATATAGATTGTCACGGATTTATCAGAGAACAATTTTTTGATGTGGTGAATGTTCCTGACACAAGAGCTTTAACTTTAAAAAATGAGATCACCGCTGTTCTTGGTTGTCATGAACTTCTAGTTGAAAATTTACGTGGTTAAGAATATAATAGTGCTAGCAATATGCGTGGTGCATGGAATAGGTTACAAGTATTGTTTCTTCAAGATTGTCCATATGCATATTATGTACATTGTTTTGCTCATCGGTTGCAATTGGCTTTAAATGGTGCAGCTAAAGAAGTAAAATATGTTTGGTTATTTTTCTTAATGTTGAATGACATTGTTAATTATATGTCTGCTTCTGCCAAGCATCATTCTAAGTTGGTTTTAAGATGAAAATATGAAATTCAGGAGTTGTTAATGGATGGAGAACTTGAGATAGGTACAGAGGCAAATCAAACTTGTAATTTGCAACGACCTGGAACAACTCGTTGGAGTTCTCATTATAATTCTGTAAAGAGCTTAACTGAGTTGTTTGTTACAATTAAATCATTTCTTTCTGAGATCGATGAAAATGGACCAACCCAACAATTTCGTTCTGAGGCTTATAAATATTTGGTTGCCATAACATCATTCAAATTTGTATTTATCTTACTTTTGATAAAGAAAGTTATGGGAATTACTGATTTTGTTTATCAGACACTTCAAAGAAAAAATCAAGATATTATTAATGCTTTGAATTATGTCTCACAATCAAAATATCAACTTCAAACTTTGAGAGATGATGTTTGGGATGAGCTATTTGAAGAAATTATATCTTTTTGTGAACAATATGATATTGAGATACCTGATATGAGTGCTCTATATAAACATGGTACAGGTCGTTCTTGTCAACAAAGAGATTCTATTACAATTGAGCATCATTATCGAGTTGATATATTTAATAATGTAATAGATTTTCAGTTAATGGAGTTGAATAATAGATTTTCAGAAAGTACTGTGAAGCTACTTTGTCTTAGCTCAGCTTTGGATCCTTCACATGGCTTTAGATCATTTAATATTGATGATATTTGTATGCTTGCTGAAAAATTTTATCCTGAAGACTTCACTCATTCTGATTTATATCCTTTGATAATAAAATTGGGGTATTAAAAGTTATCAATGGATTGTCCGGATTTTTAGAATATTGATTCTATTTCTACATTATATCATCGATTGGTTGAAACAGATATGACTGGAGATTTTTACTTGATTAGTAGATTGATTTGTTTGGTATTGACACTTTTGGTTTCTACATCAATGATAGAAAGAGCTTTTTCATCCATGAAATTAATTAAAAATCGACTTCAGAATAAGATTGAGAATGAGTTTCTTACTAATTGCATGATCATCTATATAGAAAGAGACTTTGCAAAAAGTATAGATGATGATTCAATTATTGATGAGTTTTACTCAATGAAGAAATGTAGAGCACAACTTAAATAGTAATTTATTATATTTGTTTTATAAGTGCAAGACTCATTATGTTCCTTCTTTTTGTATGTACTTTTCTATTTTAATAATAAAATATACTTGTATTGTCAAGTTTTATTTTTTATTTTTTAATTTTAATAAGGTAAAAATAGCCCACCCAATATATAAATCCTGGATTCGTCCCTGACTGTGGTTTACACAGGCCTCGAACAGAGTCAATCTCTGATAAGCAAGATAAACCCGAGCTCAACAGGTCCTGTATTTTATTGAATAAATTCGATTCTATTTTGTTATGGTTTTGATAAATAGAATTCTATTAGCTAGTTTCTATTTTGATGCATGAGATATTCAATAGTTTTGTAAAATTGTTATGTTGTGTATGCTACTAGAGTTAACAGTTTGTACTTCGTACGCATTATAAAAACCATGCAATTAATAGACATGTATTATAAGTATTATCATGTGTTGTTCACTTACTGTTTTAAGCTTCAGCATGATCATCAAGAGGCAAGAATGTAGAGACTGATAAGATTTGAAATATCATCTTCCTGGGCGTGGCATAGTTAGTCTTAAGACAAACGATGATCCTGTGTGTGAGTGCATATGTTAGAGTTTGTTGAAATGAATGGTAAACATGATCCTCAAATATATATATATATATATATATATATATATATATATTTGTAATTTTCAATGATGAATGCAATATTTAATGATGTTTACTATTATTTTGTTTTTGATCAATAAGGATATATATTTATGCAAGCTTTTACAGTTCTGGACTTAATACTAAATAAATGGCAACTCTTTTATGAAATGTTCAACCAAAAATGCAAGTTCTTGTGTCATTAAGTTAATAAGATCATTACATTAAAAGCAACGAAACCATGAGATAAACACTTATCCAATACGCACAAAATAATTCGATCAGGTTGAAATCCAACTATGTATGAACACAAAGTTGCACAACTTGGTAAGCGAATTTTTTTGAAACTCTATAAAATCAACTTTAAGGAAAAAAGTCTTCAAAAATTTTTCATCTACCTTAAAATTTCAATGAACTTTTTTTTAAACTCTATAAAATCAATAAAAATCTATCAGTTCTACTAAACTCTGTTACTTATAAAAAATCTACAAAAGTCTATTAAGACTATAATAGTGGTTTCATTCGATATATGTAAGTTCTAATTAGAGCAATAAAACAAGGAACAGAGAAGGGGTCAAGTGATTCTAATAGTAGTTTGGATAGAAATTGAAAAGGGGTGCATTTTTTATTCTTAACACTAACCTTATTTTAATAGAACAAAAATATTAAAAACAAGAATGATTCACTTCCACTAAAAAAAACAAAAAATTCATTTAGTCATGAAAATGGTTGCTACAACTTTAATTTTCATAATAAAAGTATATATTTTTAACAACAACAAAAACTGCGTAATCCTATAAACTTATTGCAATTTGCTAGAATCTGGCATTTGTTGCTAAATTTTATAGAAAAACATCGCATGACCTTTTGGCGCCAACTTTCCCTCCAAAAATTTTGCTTTCCCTCCAAACTGCAACTCATCTGCTCTACGCTGCTCGTAAGTCCTGACCCATGCCATCTCTAACTTATACAGACCGCACATATCCAGTGCCTCCACACCCAGATCCGGTGGCTCCAAATTGTGATTTTTCATCGTCCTCTATTTCTGTGTCACTTTGAAAATGAGTAAGGGATCTTTCATCTTGAATTTCATTATTTTATACTTAGATTTTTAGGGTTTGTTTTTCAGAAAATTTTGGGATTTTTATTCAAACAAATTTGTTTAGATTTTGATGTTAGCAAATCACTTAAAAATCTTGCAATAAAGCCTAAATCAGATTTTGTGGGCTTCACTAAACAGTGGTTAGAGGGCCTAGTTTCTGGACTTCCCCTCCTTGAGAAATTTAATTGCTGTCTCAAAAGTGCTAAGTTTCATAATATTAGCATCCATATTCATAGCCTGAAATCTTTGTATATTAGACTAAATTTCTATGATCCAGATTTCAATTGGGGGGTGAGACAGGACTGTCTCATACTATCTCTTTCCTTTAACTAATAACATCAATGTTTCTTTATTATGTCATACATTAGTGTACACTAGATTATGTTACAATTTGAGCACATTTTGGAAGTAACAATTCAACATCCTAACAATACCCAAAAAGGACTGAAAAGAAGATTTTTAGAATTCTTGCAGAATTACCATATAGGCAAAATCTAAACAGTTACTTGATTTTGGAACTAAATGCACTGGTGTTTTCATCAAGACTTGAAGGATCCAATAACAAATACTATATATATATATATATATATATATATATATATGTTTGAAGGATTAAAGGGAAAAAATGATTATGAATGTCCAAATTGATTCAGGGCTCACTGACTTCAGCATAATCTGACATGCACTACAAAAAAATTGACCTTCAGCCACGAGCAGTTATTTGTATCTAAATGCTATTTTTCGTAGATGAATGGATATTAGTTACTAATATTTTTCGTATCACAGTCGTAACTAAATGACCGTAACTAAATGTCTACTGCCACGAAAATAAATTTTCGAGACTAAATATTATCATTTAGTTACGAAAGACCTTTCGTATCTAAATTTTTCAAAAATCGTAAATAAGCTTGATTTCGTGGCTAACTATAAGCTACGATTACAAAATTCGTAGCTGTAAATCTGTTACAAACTTAAAATTTGTGGCTGAATTGTTACGTACGAATGTAAAGCTTGTAACTAAATATTAGCTACGAAGTAATTTTTTGTAGCTTATTTACAGCTATGACTATTAGTTTTGTAACTACTTTTTAATAGTTACGATTTTTTTTTCGTGGGTGAATTATAACTATAAATTAATTTTTGTAGCTAAATTATAGCTACGAAATTATATTTTATTGCAATATACTATAACGATGGGTTATGCTCTTGTGGCTAATGTTTAGCTACGAATTTTAACATTTTAATTATTTTGCAGTAACAAAATAAATATGTGGCTTGTATATTACCAGCTATGAAAATTTATTTTGACACATATTTGTTAGTAATCAATATTTAAATATTTTTATAATTATTAATTTTTTAAATACCAATATGAAGGATGAAAGTTTAAAACCTTTGATCAAATGGCAAAAAAAAAATTTCATAACCCAATTACCTACATATTTCAGTTTCATTAAAAAAATTAATTAGTGCCATAAATATCATATTTGTCTTGCATCTATCTGTCTTTACTCAAATGCATAAATTATAACAATCATAACTCTAATATAAACTAAGTACACACATTTAAGATATCTAACCATAAGATAACGTCATAGTTTGTTTGTTCTTGTTCTTAAGATGAGACTAAACAAAGTCATGATCCATCACAGACATATGTGATAGATTATGACTTTATACATCATTACACTACAATAAAAAAAACTTCCAACACATACTCATATATATATCATCTTCAAAATATAATCTTCTACTCCAAACTTCATATGACCAATATTTTAACTAATTCCCAAAATATATTTTAACAAACAATATTTTGCTCAATTTAAAGGTCATACCAAATATCCATTTTCTCACAAGTCTAAAAGAGCAGCAGCGTAGTATAACTCATGGTTCACTATGTTCAGATGCACCTGTACATTGGTACAATCCTCTGATAATTAATTAACCATTGAAACATAGTGACATAAAAACAAATGAAATAAAATTGTACTTCTATTTTAATACTAATTTTTTCTTTTTCTTTTTGTATGTACCTTGACTATATTAAACATGTTAAATATGTTGTACTCACCATTGAATGTTTCATCATGCATCCATGAAGGTGTATCCACATTCAGTCTTTCTTGCTGGAAATGTGCTTGAACATCGACGTATTCTCCAAATAGTGAGTCCTCAATTCTATCTTGTCGTGCTCTTAATTCTTCAATTTGTTTTGTTAACTCCTCATTTCTTTCTTCAGCAGATTTTGCTCTATCTTCAGCCTCCTTCCTTCGCTGCTCGCTCAACCTAAGTGCTCTTGACATTGGTTTTGGACCAAGACCAAAACCTTGCACATATCCAGACTTTGGTGGCACAACACTATTAAATATTTCATCGATTGTCATGTCTAATCCTTCAGCTTCACATCTCTCCTTTGCTTCTATCAATTGATTCTACAACCACACATAATGTGCATTTTTAGTTCAATTTATTTTGCATCTTTATAAACATAGAAAAGGGGCATTGTTCCATTACTTACATAAATTTCCTCTGATTTAACATCACTCCAATTCCCTGTTTTTTTGCTGAAATGTGTTTCATACCATAATGTTATTCTATCCACTTTGTCCCCTTCCACCTCCTACAAATCCATACAAATAATTACCAATGAAACACTTTAACACAACAACAATCAGCAGAAAATAATATATCTGAAAAAGAAACATAAGCAGTATATACCAATTCTCTTGACACTCTAGCAAATGACTTTGTTCCGGAGCAATGATTTGTTTTTTGCGCAGCTCTGTTTTTCCGATTTATAGCACTCCTTTTATGTTTGATGAGTAGTATACAATGCAAGAATGACACAGCTTAGTATGACAAAGGGACTGCATGAAACACTGTCACTTATAGTTATTATAACTAAGAATATCATATATAAGCTTGAATGTAAAATTGACAAGGTTTAGAAGCATACAACAAAGTCTTCTGAACTAAAATGTTCGCACAAATACGCCCATGTCTGCTCATCTAACACGATATCTGGCTTGTTTGCAAGTGCTTCCTCTTTCATGTTAAACTTCAAGAAGTGGTGGTGTAACCTGTATTTATGGGCTCTATACAGTCGACCCATTTCATGAAGAATTGTAGCAGCTGTGTGTCCATGTTTATCGACCTCAAAAGTGCCCTATATATCAAAATAAACTCATTTAATAAATATTTATTGGTATTAATATTAGAGTTTACAGCAATCATGGAAATAAATACTTGATATGTTACGATTGTTAGACATTATAAATAAACTATTCATACCTGAATTTCATCAAGTAACTTGTCTTTCTCAACAGGAGATATGTCTTTCCATCTTTTAACAGAGTGGTGCTTAACTTGCAAACTACACATCCTTCCTCTCATATCAACAATTGAGCAAGTTGTCCCACTGGTCTCATGATTTCTTCAGGTATTGTAACAGAGATTTTTTGATGTTGGTCTGTCCACTTTTTCAATGCTTTTCCCCTTGTTCTTTGACCTTCTTACCAGTTATTGATGGACCTTCTATACACATGGAAGCATGTAAAGAGTAACATTTAAAAACACTTATAATACCTGTGTTTTAAATAAAAACATTGAATTATAAGAGTACAATATTAAATGTTGTTCCCCTATATTTATTCCCAAGTACTTATAATAGTTTAACTTCTGAATCAATAAATTGCATAGTGTGAGTTGTCTACCTCATTCTATACAAAAATACAAAGAGGACATTAACACAATAATATGAAAGTTTGCTGCACAAAATATGTATATATATTAATTTCATTAATATATTCACATTGAAAAAACAAAATTATAATTCAATAAAATTATAACTCTCTGAATTATAGCTACAAAGTTAAGTCAAAACAACAAATCATTGGCTTTGACTAAGTTAAGTGAATTATAGAATTTCTTTTTTCTTTTTTTTCTCTTTTTCAATTACACTTTATAGAAAACGACAAATTCTTGACTATAAATGGTTCGTACGGTAAGGCTGTGAAATAAATATGATGACCATTGACCATGCATGTAATTGAAAATTTCAATGCTTGCACTAGACCATGGACTCCATAATATGCACCACGTATCCTAACCTACGGACCATCAACCTCTTCTAGCTTTTGGGTTTTAAGCCTGAGCCCAAATTACCTTGCATAATCATAATGGGCCCAATAAAATCACTTCCTCCACATGCCCTTTACTTATTTATTTATTTAGACTTGGGCTTAGCTTATTAAGTGAAAAACAACAATAATACCAAATATCCTAGCCTGAATTATCATGACAAGTTGATCAACAAAAAGTTTGACAAACAAAACCTATAACTATAGCCATTTGGTTTTTACAATTGATTTTTACAGATAGTATAGGTAAATATATTTTCATAACATGAGTATTGATATCATGAACTGTTTCACTATGTATACCAAGGAATTAATCTACAAATTAAACATATGTATACCAACCAATGTCCATGAAAAACGTATGTATACCAATCAATTAATCTATAAATTCCTCCAGCCATTGGTTAAAAAGTAAAACGGATTCTACGTTGTGGAATTAAATGCTTTAAGAAACAATACAAGCTCATAAACCAACAAAAAATAAAAATTAAAAACAAAAACAAATTAAAGGCAAAAACAATAAAATTTATTAGAAAATTTACATAAAAGATTACCATCATTGTTTCGTCCATCTACATCTGCTTCTATGTCAGGCTCAATGTTGTCATTTGGTTGCTGCTCATTGCCATTCCATTGAGTTGGCAGCGTGGATAATGATTCTTCCAATCCTTCTCCAATGGCTACAATGAATATGTACAATAGGTCAATGCCAATATATTTTATTTTATAACATATAATCTATTAATTGTGTCTTCAAACAGCTGGCTTGCATTACTTTCACCATCATCATCATCCCCATTCTCGGTTGATATTCTAGCCTCCTCTACTATGCCTGAAACTGAGACAAAATATTCAATTAGTACTTAAAATTATGTATAAATAATTTTGATCAAAGTCATGTGTTTTGCTTATATAAATACACAAGTATTCACACAATTGATCCTATGGTATGCAAATAAAAATAACAATGTCAAATACAAACACTTTTAGAATAAAATAAAAAAAATAAAATTGAAGGAAATTAAAAACATAAAATGAAATAATGTAATAGACTATTGTCAATAATACCTTCTGCAGATTGAGTTGTTTGCCCTGCTACCAGTGCACGTGTCCTAGGGTGTGGTGTTGTTTGTGTTGGTCTTGTACTCCCTTCACCAACTGCACTCACATGTCCAACATTATGACAAAAAATTATATAATTGATAGTATTTAATACAATTATATAATTGAGACTTTAATGTAGAATATCTAAGAATAAATTATCAAAAAATTGCTGCCCATACCTTCCATACTTTTAGATACATTAGACATGACAAATCCATATTTTCTAGGGCTTGACCTTGTTGGTAAAACTCCCTTGGATCCTCCTACTCCAGCTGCTTTATTTGCATACATGACATGACCAAAAATTGAAATTAGTCTCTGATCATAAGCCCACATTTGGTGCTTTAAGGTCATGTCTTTTATAATGGAAGTTGAACAAACAAAGAGGTAGTTGTTCCAAGTACTTATTAACTTTAGTATGCAATATTATTGTTTTCAGCAAACAATAATATTCGAAAGGCCAGAACACTGGTCCCCCTTATATGGGCGATGGGTCCATTTCTAATCCCCTTCTGAATTAAAAGTTCATTTTATCTTATTATTTCATTGTAAGTTTCTTTACTTCTAGCCCTGGTGCTAAAAATTATTGCAAGCTTGATAAATTCCGGTTGTACTAGAGGAAAAAATTTGAGGCAGAGAGAGCAGAACAAAGTTGGATTTTTTTTATGCAAATTCGATGCTCTAATCCATGAGAACAAGATATCCTGTTGGTACAGGAACTCATACAAGAGAGGCGAAAAAAGAGTGGTAAAATTAAAGCTAATAAGAGAGTGTGCATTAATGGGTTTGTAATAAACATGCAAGGTGTCCTTTGAGCAGTGAATTAAGTCACTTATTCTTTTTCACTATGTTATCTTTTTCGAGCAAAATCACTGCCCTCAGTTTCAAAAAATCATACCACTCTTATTTTTCTCTCTTTCTTATTTCCTGAGATGGAAAGGGAAAAACATAAACAAAGCCCTAAAAGTTATGCTACAAAAGGGACAACCATTTGTCCCTCTTTGCAGCCGTCCCCCAAATTCACACAAAAACCAAAACCCAAATTCATAATTCCCATGTCTTATGTAATAAATTATTCACCGACAGCTTTAATAGGGGACCTCGCAATGTAAGGTCAATCTCGATGACCTTTCCACCATTAAATGCCTCTTTAATCTTCTTTGAGACACTCTCGATAGGTTAAAAATTTTAAAACCCGATTTCCCATTACCTTTTTAACATTTGACCGAACTTTAGTAATATTGGTAATATGTTATTTTAGCTGAAACTATCAGATTGACACAGCTTGATAAATTTAGATAACGTAATTACCTTGTACGATTTCAGCTGATATGTTAAGACTCTTATGATGCTTTATGGAGTCAGCTGATATGTCGGTAGTCTTTTGAGGCTTCCTAGGGCTTCTTCTTAAATGAAGGCCCATGTCTTTTTGTTGTCCTCCTCCACCGACATTTGGAAGTTGTTGATCTTTTTCTTATTCATTTGTTTACAAACTTTTTCCACCTTTCTCCATGAACCCTTAAATCAATAGAATACTAAATGGTCAATATACTTAGCAATATTTGTTAAATATCAAGTGTCACATATGATACGTTATAGGAATGTACAGGATTATTAACCGAAGGATAGACCAACCTTCATTTGTTGTAGGTGGTTGAAATACAGCAAATCCATATTTGTTTGTTCGTTGGAAGTTGATTTTGACATACATTTGAAGGACCATCCTTCTTCTTCACATCGGTTTTGATCCTCCCACTGCTTCTTTGATTTGCTGTATACAAGGGTGCCATAATTCCCACTATGATAAATACCTTCAACAAATTATCACCAATTATTAAGTCATAATTATAATAATACAAATATATGGTAAAGAGTCTTATTCATACAAATGATTCAATCAGGTATGTGACAAATTAAAAGCTAAACAATTTAAAATTGTGAATATAATAAATTAAATTAAAATTTAATAGTTAAACAACATCAAAGCATTCATCATCATCATCTTCATTTGCTCCTAATATACCCTCAATGTCTATAAATCCATCGACATCAACATCCACAAGTATATTCTCTTCATCACGCCTATGTAAAGTCCTTGTATGCTCATTTTGTAGATCATAATTAATACTATCTGCGCAACACTCTTCTTGTTGGTATGCTGCTGCATGCGATGAAGAATCATCGTGTTCATATTGTCCATCGTAAATATTTTGTGATTGAATCTTCTCAACAACTCTCGAATCCTTCCCCAACTTAATGTCATTAACATAAAACACTTGTTGTGCTTGTGATGCGAGGATAAATGGCTGGTCATTGTACCAAGTTTTGTGACATTGACAAGAATAAATTTGAACTCGCCTACATTGATTCTTCTTTACTTCCTACATCCCACCACTTGCACTTGAATATTAGTATTGTATTCCTTCCTATATAAGATAACTCGATGATGTCAATCAAAACACCATAAAATTCAATCATTTGCCCTTTATGATCTGCCAAAGACTACAACACCACTATTTTAAGACTTCCTACGCGCCTCACGCTCTTTTGTATGGAACCTATGGCCATTAATAGTGCAGCCGGTGAATCGACTAATAATTTTACGGTCCCTCGCGCAAGTTAATCAATTGTGGACTAATGCCAGCCACTCATCATATCTCACATTCAAAAGCTGAAAAGTTAAAACACTTTTCTCGTTAATATATGATTAATGAAAACTACATTATATAAATAAAATGATGTGTTGATTGGAAATTATAAAAATAACATCATCCTCATCCACTTGCCTTTTCTAAGAACCAGTGAGGAAACTCCTTCTCATGTCTTTGATAGAGGTTGCTATCACAATCGCTTTTCCAAATCTTCCAAATGTTCTCTAGTTAAGTGATTCAATGTGAAGACTAATTAATTATCCGCATCACAACTATATATAATGTGAGTAAATGTTGGTACAGTAAGTTTGAAAAATACCTTAAAATGGACGGACTTCAACACAATTATTCAAAACATACCAACGAATTTTTTCCCAATCTGCATTTAATAGTTCATCACTGAATGTTCGACCTAGACGACGGAATTTTGGTTGAAATACCGAAAGAGTGTTATGTATACTATCACCAATGACATCATAGTTTCGATCAGGTTTATTCCAAATTGTCTCAATATCACTATAGTAAAGAGAGCAAAACATCAAGCATTCATTGTCAATGTAACCCTCCGCAATCGACCCTTCTGGTCGTGCTTTATTCCACACGTATGCTTTCAATTTGTGCATGTACCTTTTTAAATTAGACATCAATGACCAAAAAAAAGTAAGTTATAATTTAATATAACGTATGAAATCTACAAAAGAATGTAATAGGATGTGGAGTTGTACCTTTCAAAGGGGTACATCCAACGAAATTGTGTTGGTCCAGCTATTAATGCCTCACTTGATAGATGAACTATTAAGTGGACCATTATATCAAAAAATGCAGGGGGGAATATCATCTCTAGACTACACAAAATGATGGGAATTTGGCTATCTAATTCTTGTAATGCTTCCACTTTCAAAGACCTTGATGTCAACTCCTTAAAGAAAGTGCACAACTTAATTAAGCAACTTGACACATTCTTTTGCAAGCATCCACGCAATGCTAATGGCAAAAGGCGCTGTGTAGTACATAACAATCGTGACTCTTTAACCCTTAGATACCAATCTTTACTATTAACACATCTTGAGATATTTGATGCATAACCATCCGAAGCTTTATTGATTGTAATAATTTACAAAATGTCATTCGCTCCATCTTGTTGAACACATAACATGCATGAGGCAAACGAATTGTTCCGTATCGCGGATTGGATGCAATTCTTTTCTTATACCCATGGACTCTAAGTCAAGTCGAGCTTTATATGTGTCTTTGGTTTTCCTATCAATATCCATTAACGCTCCAACAACATTGTCACACACATTCTTCTCATGTGCATTACATCAAGATTGTGTCTAATTGTAAGTGTCTTCCAATAAGGTAATTGAAAGAAAATACTTTTTTCGCCCAATGTAAGTGGGTTGGACGCCGCTTCTTAAGTTGGCCTGGTCCCTTCCCAAAAATTGGTTGCTCAACTATATTCAATTGATCCAACACTTCATATCCAGACAACCTATTTGGTTTAGGCCTCGAATCTTTTCCATCGAACCATTTAAATTTTCTCCACTTATAATCATGGGGAAGGAAACGACGGTGACCCATAAAACACAGCTTCTGCCCATATTTTAATGACATGGAACTTGTATTCTCGTTACATACTCGACACGCTAATTTTCCTTTTGTAGACCAACAAGAGAGATTTGCAAATGCTGGAAAATCATTGATGGTCCATAACAATGCTGCATGTAATTGAAAAGCTTCTCCAATGGAAGCGTCATATGTTCTTACACCACAATCCCATAAATCTTTCAACTCATTAATCAAGGGTTGCAAGAATACATCAATGTCATTTCCAGGTGCCTTGGGTCCAGGAATTAAAAGTGTCAACATGAAGAATGGATCCTTTATACACCTCCATGGTGGTAAATTATAGGGGACAAGTATCACTAGCCATATACTATAAGAGGTGCTCATATTATCAAAAGGATTAAATCCATCACTTGCTAGACCAACTCGTACATTTCGTGGGTCACTAGAGAATGAGACATGCAATTCATCAAATTGCTTCCATTCCTGGGAATCAGCTGGATGCCTCAAAACACCATCATTGACACGTTTCTCTTTGTGCCACCTCATATCTTCAGCAATTGTTTTTGTCATAAACAATCTTTGCAATCATGGTTTCAAAGGAAAGTAGCGCAATATCTTATGAGGAATCTTCTTCTCTTCCTTCTCATTGTATTGAAACCTATGCAACCCACATATGGGACAATCTTCTACATCTTTAAGATCATTCCAAAAAAGAACACAATCATTCTTACATACATCAATTTTTTCGTATTTCATACCCAAGTCTCAATAATTTTTTCGACTCTAATATGATTTGGGACATGTGCATTAGGTGGCAAAATTTCCTTAAGCAAGTGAAGTAACATGTCAAATGACTTATTACTCCATCCATTGAGCAATTTCAAGTGTAGTAACTTAACAATAAAAGATAACTTTGATACCCCTTTACTTCCAGGATATAAATCTTGGTCGGCATCTTTAAACAACCTTTCGAAGGAATGATTTTCACCACCAATACCTTCATTACTAACATCCTCCACATTATTAACTTGTGCAGCATTACACCAATCATTCAAAATGTCTAAAGTTTCATCAATATCATCATCACCCTCATTATTAGTTTGTTCAACTTCATCATCATTAGAAGTATCACTATTAATACTTTCACCATCTTCTCTATGATGTGCCCAAAATGTGTAATTCTTATTCATTCCATGTACGAATAGGTGATCTCTAACCACATAAGGAGTTCTCTTGACCCCATTATTGCATCTTGAACATGGACATCGAATTAAATCTTTGGATGCTGAATTTGATGTTGCAAACCCCAAAAATTCCTGAACTCCCCTAATATAATCGGAATGTGACCTATTATGAAGTTGTATTCATCTTCTATCCATCTTATATAATTTACAAAGATTAGTTAGTACATAACAAACATGTACTATTAGCAAGGAAAATGTTTGCAATTGCACAATAACTGTTGGTTATTAAAGATGGAAAACTATATGCAATTAAAGGTACCAAACAACTAACAAATAATTTGAGTAAGGCAACAATAATATAAGATTTTATAGTAATATGATTACAAGGAATTAGTTTATGTACAACTTACACAGAAGTACAATATTTAATATAATAGTAGCAATAAGTTACAAAACTTTTGTTATCGATTATACGTAGTAATAAAATTATGTCAAATCAATTTTTCTACCAAAAAACTATATTATGAAAGTAGTAATTGTCTTGGTTAAGTAATTAACTGAGCTGGTTTATTAATTCAAAATGTTATGTATTTGCTGAAGCACATAAAACATACTCTAGTTCATCAATATGTTTAAACTTGACAGAGGACATATCGGGAAAACATACCAAGTGTTGAATTTTGGATTGTATCGTCCAAATCTTGTCGTTAATGTGAAGCTTGAAAATATATAGACATTCTCAAGACCAGCACAAGTTCATATTTCTGATGTAATTAAGAGATAATGAATCTGTAAATTATGAAGTAATGAATCTATAAAAATTCATATAAATTAATGAAAAGAAAATGAATTTGTATCACATATTTGCAGCAAAGTAAACATATTGAAGTTTATTTTACCAAACTCTAAAAAACTTCCTCAAGTTATGCAATATTGCGTCCTCCTTTTTATGACATTTAAAAAAACAATTTTTACTCTCAAATTTCCTTGTAATTTTCAAGTTTCAAACATAGCCTACTTCTAAGAAACATAACAACATAGATCAAGGAAACAAAACATGCTTGAAAAAATTTAGTAACTAACAAAGTGAGGGATGTACATTAAAGGTGAAGTGAATATGTCTTAGTTAATCTTCCATACAAATGTTGCCGGATAGCCAAAAGCACAAGCCCCATTAACTTTATATAGAATTTCATGCTTTTTAGGAACAATGTGAACCGATATTCTAGCAAAATTTGTGAATTATCAAAATCTGATCAAGAATGGCGCATGCTTCATTTAATCAAGTATGTTTTGAATTGTCTCATTACAAAATATTTCTTCACAAAAACATCAGTAGTACTAAGTTCCAAAACATATAAGTAAGGAACACATGACCTTTAGGTTGGAGAAGTGATCAGAGTATTACACACAGAAACTATTGCAAACTGACAATTTGGTGAGGCAAGTGCCACTACAAAAAAAATGACATATAGCTACGAAACTGTTGCCTCAAAATTATTTTTCCGTAACTAAAAGTGTATATTTTGGTACAAAATTTAATTTCGAAACTGATAGGTGAGAAATTGGTCAAATGAGTAACGAATTGCACTTAGTAGCTGAATTTTGTAACTAAACCCCTTAATTTTTTTGGCGCCAATTTTCCCTCCAATTTTAATGCTGATGTGGCTTTAATTATATAACAGCTACAAATTTATATTGTTATAAAATACCATTAAATAAAAAATAATATTTTAATATTAAATAGCTACCAAACTGATTTATAACTTTTCAATTATTAAATAAAAAAACTAACATATTTTGCCTAAACTACGTCGTATTGATTTGGAACCTTCCCTTCTCTTTGTCGCCGCCGCCAATCCCTAACCCATCGTAGCTCCATATTCCTATCCGCTTCGACACGCGATTTCAAAGATAACGGTAATGCCGGGTCGGGTTTGGTGAATCAATTGGTTTCTTTTGTTGGCTACATTACCCCGAATGGAATATTTCAGACGCGCCTCCTCTTTCATCATACATGGAACTCATCGATTGAGAAGAGAAACGTAAGAGCCCATCTAGCGGTTGAGATCGGGAAGGCTAGCTACTCACCTTATCTCTCCTTCAATCCCCCTTCTTCCCTCCTCGATCGCTCCCACTGCCTTTTCGCTGGCCATCAATCTCTCCATCGCCACACTATTTATCGTCGTCGAATTATATTCCCGGCTTGGTTATATAAGGTATTAATTTTTACTTTAAATTTTGTTTATATCCATGTCTCTTATCTAAATGGATTGTGCCTATTTCAGATATAATTATAGTAGGAGAACCCAACCTAAAAACTAAAGCTATTAACAGACAAAAGTTCACTTACTATGTTATTTTGAACCATATAGCATCGGCCAGAGTATACATCTTCTAATGGAAGAGTCTGAAATTAGGCAAAGTTTCTTCAAGTTCCCTTTCCTTATTAGCATGAACGATGTATTAATTACAACCCATTAGAATTTTAGGCTTTAGATAATTTAATTCAGAATCCTTTAGTTATTTTTCTACTCGGTGGCTCACATTCCTCTGATTTATGTACCGAGATTGAAACTCCATTACACTAAAACATTCTCAATGTTAGCTCATATGTATTCCGAAAGACACCAATTCTTTGTTTCCAAAATTTTTGTTTTGGTTGATTGAAATGAGATGTTTAAAACTTGATTACTTAAGGATTTCCTGCACTCAAATTATCTTGTTTGCAGGTTTTCTGTCATTGATGTGATACTAGTTAGTTGGAGAGGGCCCATGCATTGCCATTAGACATATAACAATAATAGGTTCCAACTAAGATGGTAGCACGATCATGAAGTACGCTTCAATTGCTAGGCAAATTTAATTTGTGGTATTAAATGATTATTAACTTCTTACTAGTTCCGTTATCTATTGCTATGTTGTTGAGATTGGATTGTTTTGTGGTTTTCTTTGTTATTTGTTTCTTTGAGGTTGGATTGATTTTGGGCTATCTCAATTGAAAGTGATTTCTTGCAATAAGAGGAAATTAACACCAAATTTATAACTTGGTGAAAGCATAAAATCCACGATGTTGAATGCTATACTAACTTCTTTTGCTTCCTTTCTTTTTTTATTTTTCCTTTTTACCTTCTTTTCATATAATGGTTAGGAAGTAAGATACGTGGCTTAGTTCAATCATGAAAATAGTACTGTAGCTGTGAAGTTGCCACTCATGAAAGTTTTAAATTGTTCGAAAAGACAAGGCTCCTAAATGTATCCAAGCCTTTGTATAAATATATATATATACACACACACACACAAAGTGTACTTTGAAAATAGGACCTATATAGCTATGAAGAAAAATTCAACTTGCCTTGAGAAAGTAGAAAACAAACATTTACCAATGTGCTGCATTTATGATGATCATTCCAAATTACTTTAGGATGTGTGATTTGAATTTTTATGAATTTTAAAACTATTATACTTTAAACTATTCACAATGTATACATTATTAGTTTGTTACTGATCTCAATATTTCAGCTATTTCAAGTGGTGCAATTTAATTAGTGTCTAATCAGTACTATATTAATTTTTCATCTTATGAAAAGTGAGATCTATGAGACCTTCAATTTCGTGATAAGAAAACACCAACATCAAAACTATTACTAATTGCAACAAACTATTTAAAGGAAGAAACAATTCTTTCAATTTTTTGACATCGGATATTCTGTCCATATCAATTAGAGTTGGTGTTCTATATCTCCTAATTATCTGGAAATTCCTTCCATTGGGTTTAATTCTTTATTATTCACTGCATATTCCCTTTGTTTTAGCTTATGTGGCATTAGGCGAATTGACAAAACAACAACAGAAATAGGCTACCAATTGCTAAATTAACAAGAATAACACAATACATGAAGGACAATAGTAAATAAAATACAAAACTCATTTAAAATAAACTATCAGAATTGATTACTGCTCAGTGAATATGTGATCAATATACAAGGCTAGTATTTTGGTTATCAATATTTATAATTTTTTACTCTAGTTTAGATAATCATTTTCTCCCCAAATAAAAGTTTAGAATTACAGTAAGTAGTGCATATGTACATTTTCATCAAGACTTGCCTCACCAAATTGTCAGTTTGCAATAGTTTCTGTGTGTAATACTCTGATCACTTCTCCAACCTAAAGGTCATGTGTTCTTTACTTATATGTTTTGGAACTTAGTACTACTGATGTTTGTGTGAAGAAACATTTTGTAATGAGACAATTCAAAACATACTTGATTAAATGAAGCATGCCATTCTTGATCGATTTTGATAATTCACAAATTTTGCTAGAATATCAGCTTCACATTGTTCCCCTGCATTAAATTCTATATAAAGTTAATGGGGCTTGTGCTTTGGCTATCCGCAACATTTGTATGGAAGATTAACTAAGACATATTCACTTCACCTTTAGTTCACATCCCTCACTTTGTTAGTTACTAAATTTTTCAAGCATGCCGTGTTTCCTTGATCTATGTTGTTATGTTTCTTAGAAGTAGGCTATGTTTGAAACTTGAAAATTACAAGGAAATTTGAGAGTAAAAATTGTTTTTAAATGTCATAAAAAGGAGGACGAATATTGCATAATTTGAGGAAGTTTTTAGAGTTTGGTAAAATAAACTTCAATAAGTTTACTTTGCTGCAAATATGTGATACGATTCATTTTCTTTTCATTAATTTATATGAATTGTTACAGATTCATTACTTCATAATTTAAAGATTCATTATCTCTTAATTACATCAGAAATATGAACTTGTGCTGGTCTTGAGAATGTGTACATATTTTCAGGCTTCACATTAACGATAAGAGTTGGACGATACAATCCAAAATTCAACACTTGGTATGTTTTCCTATATGTCCTCTCACAAGTTTAAAGATATTGATGAACGAGAGTATGTTTTATGTGCTTCAGCAAATACATGACATTTTGAATTAATAAACCAGTTCAGTTAATTACTTAAACCAAGACAATTACTATTTTCATAATATAGTTTTTTGATAGAAAAATTGATTTGGCATAATTTTATTACTACGTATAATCGATAACAAAAGTTTTGTAACTTATTGATATCTGTTATATTAAATATTGTACTTCTGTAAGTTGTACATAAACTAATTCCTTGTAATCATATTACTATAAAATCTTATATTATTGTTGCCTTACTCAAATTATTTATTAGTTGTTTGGTACCTTTAATTGCATATAGTTTTCCATCTTTAATAACCAACAGCTTATTGTGCAATTGCAAACATATTCCTTGCTAATCGTAAATGTTTGTTATGTACTAACTAATCTTTGTAAATTATATAAGATGGATAGAAGTTGGATACAACTTCATAATAGGTCACATTCGATTATATTAGGGAGTTCAGGAATTTTTGAGGTTTGCAACATCAAATTCAGCATCCAAAGATTTAATTCATGTCCATGTTCAAGATGCAATAATGGGGTCAAGAGAACTCCTTATGTGGTTAGAGATCACCTATTCGCATATGGAATGAATAAGAATTACACATTTTGGGCACATCATGGAGAAGATGGTGAAAGTATTAATAGTGATACTTCTAATGATGATGAAGTTGAACAAACTAATAATGAAGGTGATGATGATATTGATGAGACTTTAGACATTTTGAATGATTGGTGTAATGCTGCACAAGTTAATAATGTGGAGGATGTTAGTAATGAAGGTATTGGCGGTGAAAATCATTCCTTCAAAGGTTGTTTAAAGATGCCACCAAGATTTATATCCCGAAGTAAAGGGGTATCAAAGTTATCTTTTATTGTTAAGTTGCTACACTTGAAATTGCTCAATGGATGGAGTAATAAGTCATTTGACATGTTACTTCACTTGCTTAAGGAAATTTTGCCACCTAATGCACATGTCCCCAAATCATATTATGAGTCAAAAAAAATTATTCGAGACTTGGGTATGAAATACTAAAAAATTGATGTATGTAAGAATGATTGTGTTCTTTTTGGAATGATCTTAAAGATGTCAAGATTGTCCCATATGTGGGTTGCATAGGTTTCAATACAATGAGAAGGAAGAGAAGAAGATTCCTCATAAGATATTGCGCTACTTTCCTTTGAAACCACGATTGCAAAGATTGTTTATGACAAAACAATTGCTGAAGATATGAGGTGGCACAAAGAGAAACGTGTCAATGATGGTGTTTTGAGGCATCCAGCTGATTCCCAGAATGGAAGCAATTTGATGAATTGCATGTCTCATTCTCTAGTGACCCACCTAAATGTACGAGTTGGTCTAGCAAGTGATGGATTTAATCCTTTTGATAATATGAGCACCTCTTACAGATGTGGCCGTGATACTTGTCCCCTATAATCTACCACCATGGAGGTGTATGAAGGATCCATTCTTCATGTTGACACTCTTAATTCCTGGACCCAAGGCACCTGAAATGACATTGATGTATTCTTGCAACCCTTGATTAATGAGTTGAAAGAATTATGGGATTGTGGTGTAAGAACATATGACGCTCCATTGGAGAAGCTTTTCAATTACATGCAGCATTGTTATGGACCATCAATGATTTTCCAGCATATGCAAATCTCTCCGGTTGGTCTACAAAAGGAAAATTAGCGTGTCCAAGGTGTAATGAGAATACAAGTTCCATGTCATTAAAACATGGGCAGAAGCTGTGTTTTATGGGTCACCGCCGCTTCCTTCCCCATGATCATAAGTGGAGAAAATTTAAATGGTTCGATGGAAAAGATTCAAGGCCTAAACCAAATAGGTTGTCTGATATGAAGTGTTGGATCAATTGAATATAGTTGACCAACCAATTTTGGGAAGGGACCGCCAACTTAAGAAGTTTAAAACGCCCTACAACCCACTTACATTGGACTAAAAAGTATTTTCTTTCAATTACCTTATTGGAAGACACTTACAATTAGACACAATCTTGATGTAATGCACATCGAGAAGAATGTGTGTGACAATGTTGTTGAACGTTAATGGATATTGATGGGAAAACCAAAGACACATATAAAGCTCGACTTGACTTAGAGTCCATGGGTATAAGAAAAGAATTGCATCCAATCCGCAGTAACGAACAATTCGCTTGCCTCATGCATGTTATGTGTTCAACAAGATGGAGCGAATGACATTTTGTAAATTGTTACAATCAATAAAGCTTCCGGATGGTTATGCGCCAAATATCTCAAGATGTGTTAATAGTAAAGATCATGATCCAAGGGTTAAAGAGTCACGCATTGTCATGTACTTCTACAACGCTTTTGCCATTCGCATTGCGTGGATGCTTGCAAAAGAATGTGTCAAGTTGCTTAATTAAGTTGTGCACTTTCTTTAAGGAGTTGACATCAAGATCTTTGAAAGTGGAAGCATTACAAGAATTAGATAGCCAAATTCCCATCATTTTGTGTAGTCTAGAGATGATATTCCCCTGCATTTTTGATATAATGGTCCACTTAATAGTTCATCTATCAAGTGAGGCATTAATAGTGGACCAACACAATTTCGTTGGATGTACCCCTTTGAAAGGTACAACTCACATCCTATTACATTCTTTTGTACATTTCATACGCTATATTAAATTATAACTTATGTTTTTGGTCATTGATGTCTAATTCAATAAGGTACATGCACAAATTGAAAGCATACGTATGAATAAAGCGCCACTGTAAGGCTCAATCATGGAGGTTACATTGACAATGAATGCTTGATGTTTTGCTCTCTTTACTACAGTGATATTGAGACAATATGGAATAAACCCGATCGAAACTATGATGTCATTGGTGGTAGTATACATAACACGCTTTATTTCAACCAAAATTCCGCTGTCAGGTCGAACATTCTGATGAACTATCAAATGCGATTGGGAAAAATTCGCTGGTATGTTTTGAATAATTGTGTTGAAGTCCGGCCCATTTTAAGGTATTTTTCAAACTTACTGTACCAACATTTACTCACATTATATATAGTTGTGATGGATAATTAATTAGTCTTCACATTGAATCACTTAACTAGAAAACATTTGGAAGAGCCGAAAAGCAATGTGATAGCAACCTCTATCAAAGACATGAGAAGGAGTTTCCTCACTGGTTTTAGAAAAGGCAAGTGGATGAGGATGATGTTATTTTTATAATTTCCAATCAACACATCATTTTATTTATATAATGTAGTTTTTCATTAATCATATATTAACCGAAAAGTTTTTAACTTTTTCAGCTTTTGAATGTGAGATATGATGAGTCGGCTGGCATTAGTCCACAATTGATTAACTTGGCACGAGGACCGCAAAAATTATTAGTCGATTCACCGCTGCACTATTAATGGCCATAGGTTCCATACAAAACAACGTGAGGCACGTAGGAAGTCTCAAAATAGTGGTGTTGTAGTCTGGCATCATAAAGGGCAAATGATTGAATTTTATGGTGTTTTGATTGACATCATTGAGTTATCTTATATAGGAAAGAATACAATACTAATATTCAAGTGCAAGTGGTGGGATGTAGGAAGTAAAAGAAGAATCAATGTAGACGAAGTTCAAATTTGTTACTGTCAATGTCACAAGAACTTGGTACAATGACCAGCCATTTATCCTCGCATCACAAGCACAACAAGTGTTTTATGTTAATGACATTAAGTTGGGGAAGGATTGGAGAGTTGTTGAGAAGATTCAATCGCAAAATATTTACGATGGACAATATGAACACGATGATTCTTCATCGCATGCAGCAGCATACCAACAAGAAGAGTGTTGCACAGATAGTATTAATTACGATCTACAAAATGAGCATGCAAGGACTTTACATAGGCGTGATGAAGAGAATATACTTGTGGATGTTGATGTCGATGGATTTATAGACATTGAAGGTGTATTAGGAGCAAATGAAGATGATGATGATGAATGCTTTGATGTTGTTTAACTACTAAATTTTAATTTAATTTATTATATTCACAATTTTAAATTGTTTAGCTTTTAATTTGTCACATACCTCATTGAATCATTTGTATGAATAAGACTCTTTACCATATATTTGTATTATTATAATTATGACTTAATAATTGACTGATAATTTGTTGAAGGTATTTATCAAGAGCTGGGAATTATGGCACCCCTCAGTACAGCAAATCAAAGAAACAGGTGGGAGGATCAAAACCCGATGTGAAGAAGAAGGATGGTCCTTCAAATGTATGTCAAAATCAACTTCCAACTCCTACAAACAAATATGGATTTGCTGTATTTCAACCACCTACAACAAATGAAGGTTGGTCTATCCTTCGTTAATAATCCCATATTCCTATAATGTATCATATGTGACACTTGATATTTAACAAATATTGCTAAGTATATTGACCATTTAGTATTCTATTCAGCAACAGGTTCATGGAGAAAGGTGGAAAAAGTTTGTAAACAAGTGAATAAGAAAAAGATCAACAACTTCCAAATGTCGCAAGTGGAGGACAACAAAAGACATGGGCCTTCATTTAAGAAGAAGCCCTAGGAAGCATCAAAAGACTACCGACATATCACCTGACCCCATAAAGCATCATAAGAGTCGTAATATATCAGCTGAAATCGCATAAGGTAATTACGCTATCTAAATTTATCAAGCTGTGTCAATCTGATAGTTTCAGCTAAAATAACATATTACCAATATTACCAAAGTTCGGGTCAAACTGTTAAAACAAGGTAATGGGAAATCAAGTTATTAAAATTTTTTAACCCTATCAGAGAGTGTCTCAAAGAAGATTAAAGAGGCATTTAATGGTGGAAGGGTCATCTGAGATTGACCTTACATGGTCCCCGCTCAAACTGCTGAATAATTTATTACATAAGACATGGGAATTATGAAATTGGGTTTTGGTTTTGTGTGAATTTGGGGGCTGCAGAGGACAAATGCTTGTCCCTTTGTAGCATAACTCCTAGGGCTTTGTTTATGTTTTTCCCTTTCCATCTCAGGAAATAAGAAAGAGAGAAAAATAAGAGTGGTATGATTTTTTTAAACTGAGGGCAGTGATTTTGCTCAAAAACGATAACATAGTGGAAAAGAATAAGTGACTTAATTCACCGCTTCAAAGGACACCTTGCATGTTTATCACACACCCATTAATGCACACCGTCAGATCAGCTTTAATTTTACCACTCTTATTTCGCCTCTTGTACAAGTTCCTGCACCAACAGATATCTTGTTCTCATGGATTAGAGCAATCAATTTGAAAAAAATCCAACTTTGTTGCTTCTCTCTCAAATTTTTCCTCTAGTACAACCGAATTTATCAAGCTTGCAACAATTTTAGCACTGGGCTAGAAGTAAAGAAACTTACAATTAAATAATAAGATAAAATGAACTTTTAATTCGAAGGGATTAGAAATGGACCCATCGCCTATATAAGGGGACCAAGTTCGTTTTCAATATTATTGTTTGCTGAAAACAATAATATTGCATACTAAAGTTAATAAGTGCTTGGAACAACTACCTCTTTGTTTGTTCAACTTCCATTATAAAAGATATGACCTTAAAGGACCAAATGTGGGCTTATGATCGAGACTAATTTCAATTTTTGGTCATGTCATGTATGCAAATAAAGCACTGGAGTAGGAGGATCCAAGGGAGTTTTACCAACAAGGTCAAGCCCTAGAAAATATGGATTTGTCATGGCTAATGTATCTAAAAGTATGGAAGGTATGAGCAGCAATTTTTGATAATTTATTCATAGATATTATACATTAAAGTCTCAATTATATAATTGTATTAAATACTTTCAATTATATAATTTTTATCATAATATTGGACATGTGAGTGCAGTTGGTGAAGGGAGTACAAGACCAACACAAACAACACCACACCCTAGGACACGTGCGTAGCGTGGCAAACAACTCAATCTGCAAGGTATTATTGACAATAGTCTATTACATGTTATTTCATTTTATTTTTTAATTTCCTTCAATTTTATTTTTTTTTCCGAAAGTGTTTGTATTTGACATTGTTATTTTTATTTGCATACCATAGGATCAATTGTGTGAATACTTGTGTATTTATATAAGCAAAACACATGACTTGGATCAAAATTATTTATACATAATTTTAAGTACTAATTGAATATTTTGTCTCAGTTTGCATAGTAGAGGAGGCTAGAATATCAACCGAGAATGGGGATGATGATGATGATGAAAGTAATGCAAGCCAGCTGTTTGAAGACACAATTTATAGATTATATGTTATAAAATAAAATATGTTGGCATTGACCTATTGTACATATTCATTGTAGCCATTGGAGAAGGGTTGGAAGAATCATTATCCACGCCAAGTCAATGGAATGGCAATGAGCAGCAACCAAATGACAACATTGAGCCCGAGATAGAAGCAAATGTAGATGGATAAAACAATGATGGTAATCTTTTATGTACATTTTCTAATAAATTGTATTGTTTTTGCCTTTAATTTGTTTTTGTTTTTAATTTTTACTTTTTAACCAATGGCTGGAGGAATTTATAGATTAATTGATTGGTATACATACGTTTTTCATGGACATTGGTTGGTATACATATGTTTAATTTGTAGATTAATTCCTTGGTATACATAGTGAAACAGTTCATGATATCAATACTCATGTTATGAAAATATATTTACCTATACTATCTGTAAAAATCAGCTGTAAAAATCAAATGGCTATAGTTATAGGTGTTGTTTGTCAAACTTTTTGTTGATCAGCATGTCATGATAATTCAGGCTAGGATATTTGGTATTATTGTCGTTTTTCACTTAATAAGTTAAGCCCAAGTCTAAATAAATAAATAAGTAAAGGGCATGTGGAGGAAGTGATTTTATTGGGCCCATTATGATTATGCAAGGTAATTTGGGCTCATGCTTAAAACCCAAAAGCTAGAAGAGGTTGATGGTCCATAGGTTAGGATACATAGTGCATATTATGGAGTCGATGGTCTGGTGCAATCATTGAAATTTTCAATTACATGCATGGTCAATGGTCATCATATTTATTTCACAGCCGTACTTGGAACCAAAATAATAGTCAAGAATTTGTCATTTTCTCTAAAGTGTAATTGAAAAAGACAAAAAAAAGGAAAAAGACATTCTATAATTCACTTAACTTAGTCGAAGCCAATGATTTGTTGTTTTGACTTAACTTTGTAGATATAATTCAGAGAGTTATAATTTCATTAAATTATAATTTTTTTTTTCAATGTGAATATATTAATGAAATTAATACATATACATATTTTGTGCAGCAAACTTTCATATTATTGTGTTAATGTCCTCTTTGTATTTCTATATAGAATGATGTAGACAACTCACACTATGCAATTTATTGATTCGGAAGTTAAATTATTATAAGTAGTTGGGAATAAATATACGGGAACAACATTTAATATTGTACTCTTATAATTCAATGTTTTTATTTAAAACACAGGTATTGTAAGTGTTTTTAAATGTTACTCTTTACATGCTTCCATGTGTATAGAAGGTCCATCAATAACTAGTAAGAAGCGTCAAAGAACAAGGGGAAAAGCATTGAAAAAGTGGACAGACCAACATCAAAAAATCCCTGTTACAATACCTGAAGAAATCATGAGACCAGTGGGACAACTTGCTCAATTGTTGATAACAGAGGAAGGATGTGTAGTTCGCAAGTTCGCACCACTAACTGTTAAAAGATGGAAAGACATATCTCCTGTTGAGAAAGACAAGTTACTTGATGAAATTCAGGTATGAATAGTTTATTTATAATGTCTAACAATCGTAACATATCAAGTATTTATATAAATGATTGTTGTAAACTCTAATATTATAACCAATAAATATTTATTTAATGAGTTTATTTTGATATATAGGCCACTTTTGAGGTCGATAAACATGGACACACAGCTGCTGCAATTCTTCATGAAATGGGTCGATCAGATAGAGCCCATAAATACAGTTACACCGCCACTTCTTGAAGTTTAACACGAAAGAGGAAGCACTTGCAAACAAGCCGATATCGTGTTAGATGAGCGCATGGGCGTATTTGTGCGAACATTTTAGTTCGAAGACTTTGTTGTATGCTTCTAAACCTTGTCAATTTTACATTCAAGCTTATATATGATATTCTTAGTTATAATAACTACAAGTGATGTGTTTCATGCAATCCCTTTGTCATACTAAGCTGTGTCATTCTGACGTTGTATACTACTCATGAAACAGAAAAGGAGTGCTATAAATCGGAAAAACAGAGCTGCACGTAAAACAAATCATTGCTCCGGAACAAAGTCATTTGCTAGAGTGTCAAGAGATTTGGTATATACTGCTTATGTTTCATTTTCAGATATATTATTTTCTGCTGATTGTTGGTGTGTTAAAGTGTTTCATTGGTAATTATTTGTATGGATTTGTAGGAGGTGGAAGGGGACAAAGTGGATAGAATAGCACTATGGTATGAAACACATTTCAGCAAAAAAACAGGGAAATGGAGTGATGTTAAATCAGAGGAAATTTATGTAAGTAATGGAACAATGCCCATTTTCTATGTTTATAAAGATGCAAAATAAATTGAACTAAAAATGCACATTGTGAGTGGTTGTAGAATCAATTGATAGAAGCAAAGGAGAGATGTGAAGCTGAAGGATTAGACATGACAATCGATGAAATATTTAATAGTGTTGTGCCACCAAAGTCTGATATGTGCAAGGTTTTGGTCCCGTCCAAAACCAATGTCAAGAGCACTTAGGTTGAGCGAGCAGCGAAGGAAGGAGGCTGAAGATAGAGCAAAATCTGCTGAAGAAAGAAATGAGGAATTGACAAAACAAATTGAAGAATTAAGAGCACGACAAGATAGATTTGAGGACTCACTGTTTCAGAGAATACGTGCAGATGTTCAAGCACATTTCCAACGAGAAAGACTGAATGTGGATACACCTTCATGGATGCATGGTGAAACATTCAATGGTGAGTACAACATATTTAACATTTTTAATATAGTCAAGGTACATACAAAAAGAGAAAGAAAAAATTAGTATTAAAATAGAAGTACAATTTTATTCCATTTGTTTTTATGTCACTATGTTTCAATGGTTAATTAATTGTCAGAGGATTGTACCAATGTGCAGGTGCATCTGAACATAGTGAACAATGAGTTATACTACGCCTGCTCTTTTAGACTTGTGAGAAAATGGATATTTGGTATGACCTTTAAATTGAGCAAAACGTTGTTTGTTAAAATATATTTTGGGAATTAGTTAAAATATTGGTCATATGAACTTGGGAGTAGAAGATTATATTTTGAAGATGATATACATATGAGTATGTGCTGGAAGTATTTTTGATTACAGTGTAATGATGTATGAAGTCATAATCTATCACATATGTCTGTGATGGATCATAACTTTGTTTAGTCTCATCTTAAGAACAATCACAAACAAAATGTGACGTTATCTAATGGTTAGTTATCTTAAATGTGTGTACTTGGTTTATGTTAGAGTTATGATTGTTATAATTTATGCATTTGAGTAAAGGCAAATAGATGCAAGACAAATATGATATTTATGGCACTAATTAATTTTTTTAATGAAACTGAAATATATAGGTAATTGGGTTATGAATTTTTTTTTTTGCCATTTGATCAAAGGTTTTTTTTTTTGCAAGAAGTACGTTTCAATTGCTAGGCAAATATTTGTTCTAGTAAATTTTCGTAGCTGGTAATATACAAGCCACATATTTATTTCGTAACTGCAAAATAATTAAAATGTTAAAATTCGTAGATAAACATTAGCCACAAGAGCATAACCCATCGTTATAGTCTATTGCAATAAAATATAATTTCGTAGCTATAATTCACCCACGAAAACAAATTCGTAACTATTAAAAAGTAGTTACGAAACTAATAGTCATAGCTGTAAATAAGCTACAAAAATTACTTCGTAGCTAATATTTAGTTACAAGCTTTACATTCGTACGTAACAAGTAAGCCACAAATTTTAAGTTTGTAACAGATTTGCAGCTACGAATTTTGTAATCGTAGCTTTTAGTTAGCCACGAAATCAAGCTTATTTACGATTTTTGAAAAATTTAGATACGAAAGGTCATTCGTAACTAAATGATAATATTTAGTCTCGAAAATTTACTTTCGTGGCAGTAGACATTTAGTTACGGTCATTTAGTTACGACTGTGTTACGAAAAATATTAGTAACTAATATCAATTCAGCTACGAAAAATAGCATTTAGATACAAATTACTGCTCGTGGCTGAAGGTCAATTTTTTTGTAGTGTGCTGATGAAAATGTACATATGCACTACTTACTGTAATTCTAAACTTTTATTTGGGGAGATAATGATTCTCTAAACTAGAGTAAAAAATTATAAATATTGATAACCAAAATACTAGCCTTGTATATTGATCACATATTCATTGAGCAGTAATCAATTCTGACAGTTTATTTCAAATGAGTTTTGTATTTTATTTACTATTGTCCTTCATGTATTGTGTTATTCTTGTTAATTTAGCAATTGGTAGCCTATTTTTGTTGTTGTTTTGTCAATTCGCCTAATGCCACATAAGCTAAAACAAAGGGAATATGCAGTGAATAATAAAGAATTAAACCCAGTGGAAGGAATTTCCAGATAATTAGGAGATATAGAACACCAACTCTAAGTGATATGGACAGAATATCCAATGTGAAAAAATTGAAAGAATTGTTTCTTCCTTTAAATAGTTTGTTGCAATTAGTAATAGTTTTGATGTTGGTGTTTTCTTATCACAAAATTGAAGGTCTCATAGATCTCACTTTTCCTAAGATGAAAAATTAATATAGTACAGTTCGACACTAATTAAATTGCACCACTTGAAATAGCTGAAATATTGAGATCAGTAACAAACTAATAATGTATACATTGTGAATAGTTTAAAGTATAATAGTTTTAAAATTCATAAAAATTCAAATCACACATCCTAGAGTAATTTGGAATCGTCTGTCATAAATGCAGCACATTGGTAAATGTTTGTTTTCTACTTTCTCAAGGCAAGTTGAATTTTTCTTCATAGTTATATAGGTCCTATTTTCAAAGTACACTTTGTGTGTGTATATATATATATATATATATATATATTTATACAAAGGCTTGGATACATTTAGGAGCCTCGTCTTTTCGAACAATTTAAAACTTTCATGAGTGGCAACTTCACAGCTAGAGTACTATTTTCATGATTGAACTAAGCCATATATCTTACTTCCTAACCATTATATAAAAAGAAGGTAAAAAGGAAAAATAAAAAAAGAAAGGAAGCAAAAGAAGTTAGTATAGCATTCAACATCGTGGATTTTTTTCTTTCACCAAGTTATAAATTTGGTGTTAATTTCCTCTTGCAGTATTGAAAGAAATCACTTTCAATTGAGATAGCCCAACATCAATCCAACCTCAAAGAAACAAATAACAAAGAAAACCACAAAACAATCCAATCTCAACAACATAGCAATAGATAACGGAACTAGTAAGAAGTTAATAATCATTTAATACAACAAATTAAATTTGCCTAGCAATTGAAACATACTTCATGATCGTGCTACCATCTTAGTTGGAACCTATTATTGTTATATGTCTAATGGCAATGCATGGACCCTCTCCAACTAACTAATATCACATCAATGATAGAAAACCTGCAAACAAGATAATTTGAGTGCAGGAAATCCTTAAGTAATCAAGTTTTAAACATCTCATTTCAATCAAACAAAAACAAAAGATTTTGGAAACAAAGAATTGGTGTCTTTCTGGAATACATATGAGCTAACATTGAGAAGGTTTTCATGTAATGGAGTTTCAATCTCAGGTACATAAATCAGAGGAATGTGAGCCACCAGAGTAGAAAAATAACTAAAGGATTCTAAATTAAATTATCTAAAGCCTAAAATTATAATGGGTTGTAATTAATACATCGTCGTTCATGCTAATAAGGAAAGGGAACTTTGCCTAATTTTAGACTCTTCCATTACAAGATGTATACTACGAAACTGATGCTATATGGTTCAAAATAACATAATAAGTGAACTTTTGTCCTGTTAATAGCTTTAGTTTTTAGGTTGGGTTCTCCTACTATAATTATATACGAAATAGGCACAATCCATCTAGATAAGAGACATGGATATAAACAAAGTTTAAAGTAAAAAATTAATACCTTATATAATCGAGCCGGGAATATAATTTGACGACGTACAATAGCTGTGGCAGGCGATGGAGAGAGATTGATGGCCAACGAAAAGACAGGTGAGACGATCGAGAGGAAGAAGGGGATTCAGAAGGAGAGATAAGGACTGAGTAGTTAGCCTTCCCAATCTCAACTGCTAGATGGCAACTCTTCTGTTTTTCTTCTCAATCTGATGAGTTCCACGCCTTATGACGAAAGAGGAGGCACATACAGCAATATTCCATTCTGGGGTAACGTAGCCAACAAAAGAAACCAATTGATTCACCAAACCCGACCCAGCATTACACGTTCTGTAGATCTCCACCTGAAATCGCGTTGTCAAAGCAGATAGGAATATGGAGCTACAATGGGTTAGGGATTGACGACGACAAAGAGAAGGGGAAGGTTCCAAATCAATACGACGTAGTTTAGGCAAAATATGTTAGTTTTTTTATTCAATAATTGAAAAGTTACAAATCAGTTTGGTAGCTATTTAATATTAAAATATTATTTTTTATTTAATGGTATTTTGTAACAATATAAATTTGTAACTGTTATACAATTAAAGCCACGTCAGCATTAAAATTGGAGGGAAAGTTGGCGCCAAAAAAATTAAGGGGTTTAGTTACAAAATTCAGCTACTAAGTGCAATTCGTTACTAATTTGACCAATTTCTCACCTATCAGTTTCGAAATTAAATTTTGTACCAAAATATACACTTTTACTTACGAAAAAAAAAATTTGAGGCAACAGTTTCGTAGCTATATGTCATTTTTTTTGTAGTGATGGTCTTCGTAAAGGGTTTATGACGTGTAAGTCAGTAATGCTCCTTAGTATTTTTGAGATTATTATGCATTAAGATGTACAAGTCCACAAAACATGGAAGCACACATTGAGACCATTAACTTAAAGGGCACATTAAAGATAATATATGTACAAGTCCACAAAACATAACCAAGTAGTTTCTCTTTGCAAGTGGATTGAAGACTCCATGGTCTTCTCAATCATAAAATCAGACAAAACTAAACAGCTTGATATTATTAAGACCTAACTTCAGAGTTATCACCGGCTCTTAAAACATTAAAAATTTGTGGACCTTGAATACGGCTCAACTCAACGAACTCCTCTATCATACATTTCATATCTTCTTCTGTAGACAAAGCAATCAGTTAATGTAAAGGTCTGTCTATAAATACATGGTCTATTTATAAAGGATCTACTATTGGTTGTTTATAGTTTGTGTTATTTCTTTATGGTGTTAAATGTAATATTTCAAACTTAAAATTCTTCTTCTGTTAATTATTTAGATTATTAATCTTAAATTATGTCTTCAATCATGATCTTTATGTATGCTTATCTGCATGGAAACATGTACTATTTGATGCATTGTTTAGACAGCAAAATGAAAATAAAGAATGTGCACTTGAATAATTTGAATCTCTGACATAACTTTGGACACAAAAGATACGTCAAGGCAAGCAACCCTTAAGAATCACTCAAAACTATCCTGTACACCCTCAATCCTCTAGTTTGCTATGGAAAAACTTGGAATGCAAGCTCAAGTATCAAATCTCTTAGTCCTACATTTACAGAGTTATAAGGTCCTCCAGACCAAATCTTGTCAGACACCATTGAAGTTTTCTTACTGAACCAAAAACACGCTATCAACAAGAACAACTCCTTGATGGAAACAGAAGCTTTAAATGGTAAACTCAGTATCAATCATCTGGTTGAGAATCCAACAAGTACAGCAGCATATAATTGCACAAAAACTTATCAAACTCAATGCCAAATTCATGAATTCTTCTAAAATTCTATGCCATCGTTATTGGAATTGGATAGACTCCTTCAACTTGTATTTTGTTTTCTAAATAATTTAATTCTAACTTTACATAAACAACTTTCGTTTGCCCATCGTGATGTAGTGGTTGGAGATAATTTTTGAATACATGAAACTAATTAAAACTTTTATTCATCTCATGTCACATGAAAGATGTTATAAACCAATTTGCATATGCTCTTTGAATATCAAAGCTATTTAATTTCCCACTTTGGGAAACAAAAAGATCAAAATTATGATGCTAACGTTTCATAAATTATCTACTTGGTTTATGATAAATTCTAAGAGTCACACTGCTCTTTATGTATAAATATGTGGTTGGAAAATTTTTACAACCAGCTTCTTCTATTTGGACTAGTTCCTTCTCTCTGAATTGTTCAACTGTTTAAGATGACGTTTATTGGCTGCAGACAAGGCAACTGAACTACTGGAGCCTCTTATAGTTCTTCAAGGGAAATTAAAGTTTTATGCTGTACACGTGGCAAATTTTTAGCTTTTGGTGGTGGAATATTTCGATTCTGGCAAGATGAAACTCATCTGATTTATTTGAGGGATGACATTCCTTTTGAAGATGTCAAGAAGCAAATGGAATCACTAAGTGGAAAGCCAGCTTATAAAATAAGATATGATCTTCCTGGGCAAGGATTGATTACTTTGTCTTCGGACAAAGATGTGGAAAACATGATTGGCGAGTTTGAAGAATTGAGGTGTAAACAAGGACAACAAATGTTTAAGATCTACATGCAGCTAAATGTAAAACGTTTTATGCGCTCTAAAAGGTTTTAGCCCTAAATTTTTTTGTTCTGTTTATGCTTTACTGTTCCAGACTAGATTTCTAACCCAGCTGCTTGAGAATGTAAATTATTTGCAGCAAGGTTCAATAAAAAAAAATTAAAGCTTGATTCAATTGTAGGTGGATGAAGCTTGATTATATGCATGCCTCCATCTGCAAGAAAAGGATTACACTTCTGTGCATGGTTTGACAGCAAACTGAAGCTTGACTTTGTGTTAACAATATGAGAATAAGCAACACTTTAATTGTTTGAATCTTCGGTAACTTTGTTCCAAAAATACCCTAGCCAAGGCAATAGAAACCGTAAAAAACTGTTAACCCTTGGGTAACTTTCTATCAGCAACTTTTTCTTGAATATCTTTCGCTTTAAAATTGAGTCTATGAGCTGGCTATCAGGACCATTGAAGTTTTTCCTACTTAGGAAAATGAGAAACCAAATTTACTTGTGGAAGTTCCTAAAATTATTTATTTGGTCATGCCAATCACCATTGGAAGATGAAAAATTTGATAAAATCTAAGTGTCAGCTCCCTACTGTAATGTACAGTTTGTATCTAATTTTAAATTAATTTTCATAGTTTGTATTTTGGTTGGAATATTTATGGAATAGACAAAGGCTGGTTGCTCCAATTGCTAAAGCTGTTCTAATGGAGATGAAGATGGATGGAGACCAGGTTCCTTTATCCAACATCAAGCAATTAGGCAACTCTACTGAGGTCTCTGTAAGTCTACAGGAAAGATAAAAGTTATGTGATGTTGTGGTACTCGTGAAATTTGCATCACAGGTGGAAAACATGTACGCAGTAGAGGAGAAATGGCTCTTATTTATCCGAGGAAGGGCATTTCTTTCAAAGATTTGGAGCTGATATTGATTTCACTTCAGAAATGGCTCTTAGTTCTGTCTATCAGCAGCTTTAATATATTTCTAAATTGAGAAACACTTAAAATTTTGTCACTTGTAAATTGCATGCTTTTGAATATCAGGAGGCTTATAGAGAAATGAAGAGATCAAATTTTATGATGGACGTTTCACGAGCATGCCAAATTACATTGGAAGACGAAACTTGTACAACCTAATCTTTATCTTCTGCTTGTTAAAACATGACTCAGAAATTAATTTCCATTAGTTGCTACAAATACATGGTTGAACAGCAGTGCAAAGAATAAAGAAAGCCAGCTTCTTTTGCATTGATTGCCTTTTTCCTCTCAATGTTCTTGTGATTCTGTTTCCTTTCACTGTGACCATTTTCCTATTGATAGACTACTTCAATTTGTCCGGCCATGACAATTTACAGCTGCCCTTATCAAATTGGACATTGATAATCATTTTTTCTATTTAATCCTTCAAAGAAATATATATAGTATTTGTTATTGGATCCTTCTAGTCTTGATGAAGACACCAGTGCTTTTAGCTCCAAAATCAAGTAACTGTTCAGATTTTGCCTATATGGTTGTTCTACAAGAATTCTAAAATCTGCCTTTCAGTCCTTTTTGTCTATTGTTAGGATGTTGAATTGTTGCTTCCAAAATGTGCTCAAATTGTAACATAATCAAGTAAACACTAATGTATGACATAAGAAACATTGATCTTATTAGTTAGAGGAAAGAGATAGTATGAGACAGTCCTGTCTCACCCCCCAAGTTTCTCTACTTAATCTTACTTAAAATAGACCCTCACTCACATACCATGAAACAAAATTTAATCTTTCATTGCTCTTCCAATTTGATTTATTTTTTTCATTTTTTTTCTATCACTCATTTATAAACATTTTTTGTTAGACAATTAGCATAAACCCATCTGAACAAATAATAAATATAATATAATATTCAAGGTAATTCCTCACACAGTTAGATTAATCCTGTTTGGGAAACTTTGGACCAATAAAACCAGAGAGAGGGAAGAGAAATGCAAGTTAAATAATCAAATACCAGGACATGGTATGGAAGGAAAAAGCGTGTATTGTAATGTGTTTGGAATTGATAAGTAGAGTCGTTTATTACTCCAAGTTCACTGAAACTTTAATTGATACGTAGTGTAAATAATTTGAATACATGAACTATGGAGACTAGTGGTTCGTTTAGATGCGCTTTTATGATAATACTTTCTATATATAGCACATTAATAAAAATTAAAAAAAATTATTTCAATAAAAAAACTTTAAAAAGTGCTTTTAAAATAAGTGAGGTGTTCTTTATTTTAAAAATTCTATTAAAGCATTAAATACTGTTTTTAAAAATTTAAAAAAAAAAGTACTAATTTTTTTAAGAAAAGAAATATATACCTAAAGTCCTTTTTTTTTTTTTAATGAAGAAGTATGAATTGTTTGCCAAACACGTTGCAAAATTTTATTTTTTATTTTTTTGAAAGAGCACTTTTTTGGTTTTTGAGAAAAAAAAAATGCACATCTAAACATGTTTTTTGATAAATAGTTTAAAAAGAAATGCTAGATAATATGCAGCTCAAAAGTAAAATTGTACAACTCTTAATCTTATCTTCTACTTTCTAACATGACTCGGCCAATCACAAACAAGCATCTACGTTAAAGTAACCTTTTAATGACTCATCTTACAAGTAACCCGCCATGACAATTTACAGCTTCCCTTTTCCTTTTACAACTTATCAACCGATGAAACACTTTTCTTCTCAACTAAGATTCCAATCAAAATGCTACAACTTTATTTAAAATTAGAAATACTTTTTTTAAAAAAACAAGAATTTTATTGCTGATGATTGAGAAATTAGTTTCCGTTAGCTGCCATAAATACACGACTGGACAATGCAAAGAACAAAGAAATTCAGCTTCTTTTGCATAGATTGCTTTTTTACCTCTCAATCTTCTTTTGATTCTGTATCCTCTTACCATTTTCATATTGATAGACGTGTTGAAATTGTCCAACTGTTTTAGATGGAAGGCAGTGGCACTTTAGGCAACAGTCAAGCGAGTTATTCTATTACAGAATCTGATGGCTCCACCGTGAAGATTAATACTTTATTCTATTTTGGCCGCAAGCCTAAATTTTCAGAAAGTGATGGAAAACTACAAATCGCTGAAGGTCGTCTTCCGCATCTCGTTCGTTTGAGGAATGACATGTCTTTTGAACAATTCAAGAAGATTATGTGCTCACTATCTCAGCAGTCCTATGCCATATCTTATCATGTTAGTTATTATCTTCCTGGCCAAGGCTTGATTGCTTTGGCAACAGAAGAAGATATGAAAATATGATAGAGTTGTTCGATGAGTTGAACCGTATACAAGAACAACAAATTTTTAAGGTATTTTTGGACTGGTGAGAAAACTGAAGTTTAGGCCTTGACAAAATCAAGCTGTTTAGTTTTGTATGCATGTATGTTTGAGAAGATCATGGAGCCCTCAATCCCCTTGCAAAGAGAAATTAAACTACTTGAGTTGCTTTTTATTGACTTGCATATGTATTATGTTTTATGTGCCCTTTTAAGTTAATGGTCTTAACGTGCTTCCCTTTTCCAGATTCAACAACAATTCCCTTGCAAAGAGAAATTAAACTACTTAGTTGCTTTTATGGACTTATACATGTATTATATTTTATGTGCCCAAGACTTTTAAATCATTATGTACCTTTGTTCCAGCTGCAAACTGAATGTCTTGATGGAATCTGATGGCTAAGTTAAACCATCAAATGGGATTGAAAGAAAGGAGGGAGGTGCTCTCTGAAGCAAATTTTAACACTACTACAAAAAGGGCATTCGACGACGAGCAATGTATCATCGCCTTATCAGCCATAAATAATAAAATATTATTTTTTTAATAGTAACTATATTATTTTTATATGAAAAAAATTTTAGCGACGGTTCTGAAATAACCGTCACCCTAAATAATAAAATATTATTATTTTTAATTATTATTATATTATTTTTATATAAATAAAGTTTTGGTGCACTTATGCACCATTTAACTCCATACGGCACAAGAAAAATCAAAATGAAATAAAATATAAAAGACATGCATATTTCATATCAAAATGGAACAACGATTTGCATGTCAACCCAAGACAAAATTTGAATTTATAACAAGAATTCTAACTCCAAAGTATACCATCAGTTATACACACACAGACATACTTATAATTCAGAATTTTTTTGAATATATACATATATAACCTCAGCGGCCTTAGACCTGTGGCATTCCGCCAGCGTAAAGATTCTCCGACGATCAAGTCAATCTAGTTCATTAGAGATAATATAGGCTATGAATGAGATATATGCATACCTTTGTTGGACATTACATTTATAGGGCTCAGAGATTAGGGTTTAGAAAACTATGATCGCCTTCATTTATTTGGCAATCCTTAGGACTTCTCAAATATGTCCAGTATTCATAATTAACTATAACTCTATAATTAATTACGAATAATTAAATACTATCCAAGGTATGATTTTTGTCCTCCAAACATGTTCAAAGCCAATTTGTTACTTAACTACAACTATCCTGCAAAAGCGTCATATGATAACCTTATACAATTCCTTTCAAATTTCAGTAGCGTAAAGAAGTTGAAGCTGTATATATATTGACTGGATAAAGGTATTTATAATTGGTATTTATTTTACTTTTTTTCAATATTTGTAATATCTCAGTACAAGATTATAAATGAATGATACAACTTTTGTAACGCATGAACACCTTATGGAAGCTTGAGGACTCTCAACTTTTGTTGATCTTTGCAAATCTATCAGTAGTGTCCAATGTCCATGCTTGCATGCTCTTGAATGTCAGGCCAATTTAACTTTCCACTTTGGGAAGCCAAAGGATCTTCAACTTTACTGGCGTGTGAGACAACATTATTGGAAGATGAAAACTTCTAATTAATGTAAAGGTTTATCTATAAATACATGGTTTATCTATAAAGGATCTACTTATGGGTTGGTTATAGTTTGTGTTATTTCTTTATGGTGTTAAATGTAATTTGCTTTATGTCAAACTTAAAACTCTTCTTCTGTTAATTAGTTAGATTATTAATCTTAAATTAATTATGTCTTCAATCATGATCTTTATGTATTCTTACCTGCATGGAAGCATGTACTATTTGTTGCATTGTTTAGACGGCAAAATGAAAATAAAGAATGTGCACTTGAATAATTTGAATCTTTGACATAACTTTGTACCCAAAAGATATCCACGTCAAGGCAAGCAAGTCTTGAGAAATCACTTATTCAAACCTATCCTGTACACCCTCAATCCTCTGGTTTGCTGTGAAAAACTTGGAATGCAAGTAAGCTCAAGTATCAAATCTCTAGTCCTGAATTTACAGAGTTATAAGGTCCTCCAGACCAAATCTTGTCAGACACAATTGAAGTTTTCTTACTGAACCAGAAATACGCAATCAACAGGAACAACTCCTTGATAGAAACAGAAGCTTTAAATGGTAAGCTCTGTATCAATCCTCTGGCTGAAAATCCAACCTAGTACAGCAGCATATAATTGCACAAAAACTTATCAAACTCAATGTCAAATTCATGCTAAGTATAAGCCAATGACTGCTTGAATTCTTCTAACATTCTATGGCATTTTTTATTGGAATTGGATAGACTCCATCAACTTGTATTTTGTTTTCTAAATAATTTAATTCTAACTTTACTGAAACAACTTTCGTCTGCCCATCCTGATAAAGTGGTTGGAGATAATTTCTGAATACATGAAACTGATTTAAACTTTTATTCATCCCATGTCATATGATGTTATAAACAAATTTACATATGCTCTTTGAATATCAAAGCTATACACTTTGTTGCATGGTTTGCCAGCAAACTGAAACTTGATTCTGTGTTGACAAAATGAGAATAAGCAACATTTTAATCGTTTGAATCTTCAGTAACTTTGTTCCAAAAATACCCTAGTCAAAGCAATGGAAACTATAAACAACTGTAACCCTTTGGTAACTTTCTATCAGCAACTTTTTCTTGGATATCTTTAGCTTTAAATTGAGCCTATGAACTGACAATCAGGACCATAGAAGGTTTTCCTACTTAGGAAAACGACAAACCAAATTTAATTATAGAAGTTCCTAAAATTTTTTACTTGGTCTAGCCAATCACCATTGGAAGATGAAAAATTTGATAAAAATCTAAGGGTCAAGACCCTACTGTTAATGTAAAGTTTGTCTCTAATTTTAAATTAATTTACATAGTTTGTATTTTGGTTGGAATATTTATGGCAATAGATAAAGGTTGGTGGTTGTAAATTGTTAAAGCTGTTTTAATAGAGATGGAGCTGGAGACCAACTTTATTTTACCCAACATCAAGCATTTAGGCAACTCTACTGAGGTCTCTGGTAAGTCTACAGGAAAGATAAAAGTCGTGTGCTGTTATGGTACTTGTAAAATTAGTATCACTGCCGGAAAACTCGTACACAGTAGAGGGTCTTATTTATCCAAGGAATGGCATTTCTCTCAAAGATTTTTAGCTGATGTTGATTTCACTACAGAAATGGCCCTTAACTCTGTTTATCAACAGTTTTAAAAGCATCTCCAACAATTCTCTCTTAAATAAAGCGAATATTTTAAAAAATAGAGAGCATCTTTAGAAATAAAGAGGCAAATTTATTAGATAGATCCAATAAACTCTATCATATTCTTTATTTTGATAGTTTCAATATACAATTATGTTTTTTTTTATAATTAAGCAAAATGTTAATATTATGTGAAGTGTGCAAAGTTAAATGCAAATAGTAGTTGGAAGTCATAATATTAATTAAAAGTGTATTTATTATGAAGTAGAAAGTGATTTAGTTATCTGTAAAATAGAGTATAAATAATATGAAGAGTTCTTTTAGAGATGCTCTAATACATTTCTAAGAGCATCTCCAACAGTATTTTTTATTTTAAAGAGTATCTTTTATATAATAAAGAATATTTTTATTAATATGTATGTATAAAGAGTGAAAAATTTTATTTAAGTTCAATAGATTCTTTATATTTTTTTTTCTTTATTTTGTTTTTCAAGCATAATCATTAATGGGAAGAAAAATTATTTTTTCAAAAACCAATGAGATATCAATAAAAATTATAATAATAATTTTTTAAAAAAATCAATTAATATAATGTATTAATTACAATATAAATAGAGTGTGAGATTTGACTCTCCAAATATGGAGAGTCAAACTGATTCTTTATTTTATTTTTAAATAATAAAATGTATGTTAGACTCTTATTTTATGCGATGACTCTTTAAAATAAAAAATTTAAGATATATAAACAGCCTTTTGGAGGTGCTCTAAATTAGAAAAACTAAAAACTTTGTCATAAAAATTTTGTCACTTCTAAATTGCATGCTTTTGAATATCAAGAGGCTTACTGGGAAACGAAGAGATCAAATTTTATGATGGTCGTTTCACGAGCGTGCCAAACAACATTGGAAGACGAAACCTGTACAAACTTTAATCTTTATCTTCTGCTTGTTAGAGCATCTCCAAGGGGCTCTGTATATTATTAAAATTCTTTATTTTAAAGAGTTATCCTATAAAATTAGAGTCCAACAGACTCTTTATATTTAAAAAATAAATTAGAGAGTCAATTGAGCTCTCCACATCTAGAGAGCCAAAACTCACTCTTTATTTAGACTTTAATTAATACGCTTCAAGTTTCTATGTGCTCTATTAATTGATTTTTATAATATTTTTATTCCTATGTGCTTTATTAATTGATTTTTATAATATTTTTTTTCCTATCCTATGATAGAAGAGAAATCTGATAATTAATGTTTATGGAAAAAAACAAAATGAAGAGCAAAAATATAAAGAGTCTATTGGATTTGAATAAATTTTTTCACTCTTTATCTTCAAATATTAATAAAGATACTCTTTATTATACAAATTATACCTTTTATTTTAAAGAGTACCATTGGAGATGCTCTTATAACATGACTCAGAAATTAATTTCCATTAGTTGCTATAAATACATGGTTGGACAATAGTGCAAAGAATAAAGAAAACCAGCTTCTTTTGCATTGATTGCCTTCTTCCACTCAATGCTCTTCTGATTCGGTTTCCTTTTACTGTGACCATTTTCCTATTAATAGATTACTTCAATTTGTCTGGCCATGACAATTTACAGCTGCCCTTTTCCTTTTCCTTTTCCTTTTACAACTTATCAACCAATGAAACACTTTCTTCTCAACTAAGGTTCCAATCAAAAAGCTACAACCTTATTTAAAATTACAATTTACTTTCTTTTCTTTTTTTAACAAGAATTTTATTGCTGATTCAGAAATCAGTTTCCGTTAGCTGCTATAAATACATGGCTGGACAATAGAAAGAATAAATAAATTCAGCTTCTCTTGCATAGATTGCTTTTTTACATCTCAATCTTGTTTTGATTCTGTATCCTCTTTTTCATAATTCAGCTTCTTTTCCATAGATTGCATTTTTACATCTCAATCTTGTTTTGATTCTGTATCCTCTTACCATTTTCATATTGATAGACTTGCTGAAATTGCTCAACTGTTTTAGATGGAAGGCAGTGGCACTTTGGCAACAGTCAAGGAAGTCATTCTAGTACAGCCTCTGATAGCTCCTCGGTGAAGATTAAAACTCTAATCTATGATGACAACTCGCCTACAATTTCAGTAACTGATGGAAAACTACAAATTACTAGAGCTAATCATCTAGCTGCTAATTCTCCGCATCTCATTCATTTCAGGAATAACACTTCTTTAAAAGATTTCAAGCAGATAGTACGGTCACGATGTGGGATCTCATTGTATCGCTGTGTATATTATCTTCCTGGCCAAGACTTAATTGCTTTGTATACAGAAGAAGATATGAAATGTATGATAGAGGAGTTCGTTGAGTTGAGCCGTATTCAAGGTCCACAAGTTTTTAGGGATTTTAATGGCCGGTCATCTGGTTTATTTGAGGGATGATATTTCTTTTGAAGATTTCAAGAAGCATTTAGTGGAAAGCCAGCTTATAAAATTAGATATGATCTTCCTGGGCAAGGATTGATTACTTTATCTACGGACCAAGATGTGGAAATTATGATAGAGAGTTTGAAGAATTGAGGCGCAAACAAGGACAACAAATGTTTAAGATCTGTATTGAATAGACTTGTTTTTGTATATGCAGCTAAATGAAAACGTTTCATGTGCTCTTAATAGTTTTTAGCCTTAAATTTTTGTTCTGTTTATGATTTACTGTTCCAGACTAGATTTCTAGCCCAGCTGCATGAGAATGTGAATCTTTTGCAGCAAGGTTCAATAATTAAAAAAAAAAATGAAATCTTGATTCAATTGTAGGTAGATGAAGCTTGATTACACGCATGCCTCCATCTGCAAGAAAAGGATTACACTTTGTTGCATGGTTTGACAGCAAACTGAAGCTTGATTCTGTGTTAACAAACTGAGAATAAGCAGCACTTTAGTCGTTTGAATTTTCCGTAACTTTGTTTCTAAAATGCCCTAGTCAAAGCAAACATAGACATGAATTGGCCTTAGGTTACTTTCTATCACCAACTTTTTCTTGAATATCTTTAGCTTTAAATTGAGTCTACGAACCGGCAATCAGTACCATTGAAGTTTTTCCTACTTTGGGAAACGAGAAACCAAATTTAATTATGGAAGTTCCTAAAATTATTTACTTGGTCATGCCAATCGCCATTGGAAGATGAAAATTTTGATAAAATCTAAGGGTCAGCTCCCTCCTGTTAATGTACAGTTTGTCTCTAATTTTAAATTAATTTACATAGTTTGTATTTTGGTTGGAATTTTTATGGAAATAGACAAAGGTTGGTGGTTCCAATTGTTAAAGCTGTTCTAATGGAGATGGAGATGGATACCAAATTCATTTTATCCAACATCAAGCAATTAGGAAACTCTACTGAGGTCTCTGGTAAGTCTACAGGAAAGATTAAAGTTATGTGCTGTTATGGTACTCGTGAAATTAGCATCACAGGTGAAAAACTTGTACGCAGTAGAGGAGAAATGACTCTTATTTATCCTAGGAATAATGGCATTTCTTCAAAGATTTGGAGCCGATATTGATTTCACTACAGAAATGGCTCTTAACTCTGTCTATCAGCAGCTTTAATACATTTCTAAATTGAGACAAACTTAAAATTTTGTCGCCTGTAAATTGCATGCTTTTGAATATCAGGAGGCTTATAGGGAAACGAAGAGATCAAATTTTATGATGGTCGTTTCACGAGCGTGCCAAACAACATTGGAAGACGAAACTTGTTCAACCTTTAATCTTTATCTTCTGCTTGTTATAACATGACTCAGAAATTAATTTCCATTAGTTGCTATAAACACATGGTTGAACAACAGTGCAAAGAATAAAGAAAGCCAGCTTCTTTTGCATTGATTGCCTTCTTCCTCTCAATGTTCATCTGATTCTGTTTCCTTTTACTGTGACCATTTTCCTATTGATAGACTACTTCAATTTCTCAGGCCATGACAATTTACAGCTGCCCTTTTCCTTTTACAACTTCTCAACCAATGAAACACTTTCTTCTGAACTAAGGTTCCAATCAAAATGCTACAACTTTATTTAAAATTACAAATTACTTTTTTTTTTTCTTTCAACAAGAATTTTATTGCTGATTCAGAAATTAATTTCCGTTGGCTTCTATAAATACATAACTGGACAATGCAGAGAACAAAGAAATTCAGTTTCTTTTGCATAGATTGCTTTTCTGCCTCTCAACCTTGTTTTGATTCCGTATCCTCTTACCATTTTCATATTGATAGACTTGTTGAAATTTTTCAACTCTTTTAGATGGGAAGCAGTGGCACTTAGGCAACAGTCAGGGAAGTTATTCTACTAGAGTCTCTGATAGCTCCACAGTGAAGATTAAAGCTTTACTCTATTTTAACGGCACGCCTACAATTTCAGCAAAGTGATGGAAAACTACAAATTGCTAAAGCTTATGCTCCACGTCTCATTCATTTGAGGAATGACACTTCTTTTGAAGATTTCAAGCGGATAGTACGGTTATGATATGGGATCTAATTGTATCGCTGTGTATATTATCTTCCTGGCCAAGACTTGATTGCTTTGTCTACAGAAGAAGATATGAAATGTATGATAGAGGAGTTCGTTGAGTTGAACCGTATTCAAGAACCACAAATGTTTAAGGTATTTGTGGACTGGTGACAACTCTGAAGTTTAGGCCTTTTGACAAAATCAAGCTTTTTAGTTTTGTATGCATGTATGTTTGAGATGGAGTCCTCAATCCCCTTGCAAAGAGAAATTAAACTACTTGAGTTGCGTTTTATGGACTTGCATATGTATTATGTTTTATGTGCCCTTTAAGTTAATGGTCTTAATGTATGCTTCCCTTTTCCAGATTCAACAAGAAAATGTAGCAAGATCCAATGATAGTAAGATGATGGAACATGGTCAAGTTTCTAAACCACAATAGAAAAGAACATCCCTTCTTAACATGGAATCTGATGGCTAAGAGCTCTCTAGGCAAGCTTAACATGGTCAAAAACATGAATGGTTGACTGGTAAAGTGTAAGTTTTCATAAAGTTTTAGTCTTATACAAATGCTAATCTAATGCATTAACAGTCTACAAAATACGAAGGAATCTTAGATCATTATGTACCTTTGTTCTAGCTGCAAACTGAATGTCTTGATGGAATCTGATGGCTAAGTGAAACCATCAAATGGGATTGAAAGAAAGGAGGAAGGTGCTCTCTGAAGCAAATCTTAAGCATGAAAAATCATAAAATAAGATTCAACAAATGGACTATGTGATAATGCGTTGGTGATGAAGTGGAACATGATAAGGAGTTTGTATCTGCCGGTCAAGAACCAACGATTATGTCCATATTTATTACTTATTGGCAATGCAAACAACATTGGAATATAAAAAACGTTTTCATCATAAAATTTATCTTATGTAGAGTTTTGACTCTAAATTAATTTCCATTCACTAATATAAGAACATGGTTGGACGAACAAACTGTTTAAGACAGTGTTCCCTCTTCCGCTCTTGCTGGTTTGTTCTCATAAAGGTTTTTGTTTGAATATTTTTGTACAAGATTGAGAGAGGTGAGTTGTTCAAATTGCTTAAAGCTGTTTTCATGGAGACCCAAGTTCTAATTTAAAAGCAGCCAATTAAGCAACTCTCTGGAGCCTCTGGAAAATTTACAGAGAAAATTAGGGTCAATCTGTTGTGGTAAATATTCAGTTGATACCTGTGATTTTGAATCCTACATGTAGGAGAAGAAATGAAAGCTAGATTCAATGATAGTTGGATGAGAAAATTAACAGATTTATCATTTAGATATTTAATATTTTTGTTCAAAAAAAGATCCATTCAAAGCAAGCAAGATTTAACCATAAGAAAGCACTTATTCAACTCTATCCTACTCTACATGATAAGTTCTATATCAATCTCTGGTTGAAAAACCAACCCATGTGAGCATAAAATCTCAGAAAAACTGGGAATGCACATAAGCGCTTAAGCATCATCAAGAGCGAGGAATCCAGGTAGTTGTTTTCCTTCGAGAAGCTCTAAGCTCGCACCGCCTCCGGTTGAGATGTGGCTCATCTCATCAGCAAGCCCAACCTTCTCCACTGCGGCAACCGAGTCACCTCCTCCGATGATAGTTGTCACTCCCTTGCCACTCAGTTCAGCCAGCTTCTTCTGCTTTCTGACATAACTCGGCCAATCACAAACAAGCATCAGCAGAGTCCAATGTCCACGCTTTTTTTTTTTTTTGGAAGAAAAAAAAGCACATCTAAACATGTTTTGATAAATAATTCAAAAAGAAATGCTAGATAATATCAGCCCAAAAGTAAAATTGTACAACCTTTATTCTTATATTCTGCTTTCTAAAAGAACTCGGCCATTCACAAACAAGCATCTATGTTGAAGTAACCGGCCATGACAATTTACAGCTGCCCTTTTCCTCTTCCTTTTAAAACTTATCAACCAATGAAACACTTTCTTCTCAACTAAGGTTCCAATCAAAATGCTACAACTTTATCCAAAATTACTTTATTTTTATTTTTTTAACAAGAATGACATAGTTTTATTGCTAATTCAAAAATTAATTTCCATTAGTTGCTATAAATACATGGTTGGACAATAGTGCAAAGAATTAAGAAAGCCAGCTTCTTATGCATCGATTGCCTTTTTCCTCTCGATGTTCTTTCGATTCCGTTTCCTTTTACTGTGACCATTTTCATATTGATAGACTACTCCAAATTGTTCAACTGTTTAGATGGGAGGCAGTGGCACTTTAGGCAACAGTCAAGGAAGTTGCTCTACTACAGCCTCTGATAGCTCCACTGTGAAGATTAAAGCTTTATTCTATTTTGACGCCAAGCCTACATTTTCAGCAAGTGATGGAAAACTAAAATTCGCTGAAGGTGACCTTCCGCATTTCGTTCGTTTGAGGAATGACATTTCTTATAAACAATTCAAGAAGATTGTATGCTCACTGTCTCCAACTTACTATGACTTTAGTTCTTATAATATTTGTTATTATCTTCCCGGCCAAGGCTTGATGGCTTTTAAAACAGAAGAAGATATGAAAAATATGATAGAGGAGTTCAATGAGTTGAACCGTATACAAGAACCACAAATGCTTAAGGTATTTGTAAACTGGTGACAATTCTGAAGTTTAGGCCTTGACAAATTCAAGCTTTTTAGTTTTGTATGCATGTATGTTTGAGACGATCATGGAGTCCTCAATCCCCATGCAATGAGAATTTAAACTACTTAAGTCGCTTTTTATAGACTTGCATATGTATTATGTTCTATGTGCCCTTTAAGTTAATGGTCTTAATGTCTGCTTCCTTGTTCCAGATTCAACAAGAAAATGTAGCAAGATCCAATGATTGTAAGATGGAACATGATCAAGTTTCTAAACCACAATGGATAAATGAATGTTTGTTCTTAACATGGAATCTGATGACCAAGTGCTATCAAAGGAACTCAGATCATGTCCCTTTCTTGTTGCCCAAGTTAGAACTTGATACTTGCCGAGTAATTAGATTGTTTTTATTCCATGTCTCAAGTCGTTGGCAATTGTCAAGTTTTAACTGGGGATAGGTGATCTAGATTCCTCTCATGATGAACTTAACATGGTCAAAAACACGAATGCTTGACAGGTAAAAATGTAGTTTTCATAAAGTTTTAGTCTTATACTAATGCTAATCCAATGCATAACAGTCTAAAAAATACGAAGGAATCTTAGATCATTATGTACCTTTGTTAAAGCTTTATTCTATTTTGACGGCACGCCTACAATTTCAGCAAGTGATGGAAAACTACAAATTGCTGGAGTTTGTCATCCGCATCTCATTCATTTCAGGAATAACACTTCTTTTGAAGATTTCAAGCGGATAGTATGGTCAACATATCGGACTTCATTGTCTAGCTTTAGATATTATATTCCTGGCCAAGGCTTGATTGCTTTGTCTGCCGAAGGATTACACTTCTTTGCATGGTTTGACACCAAATTGAAGCTTGATTCTGTGTTAACAAAATGAGAATAAGCAACACTTTAATCGTTTGAATCTTCAGTAAATTTGTTCCAAAAATACCCTAGTCAAGGCAATGGAAACCATAAACAACTGGTAAACCTTTGGTAACTTTCTATCAGTAACTTTTTCTTGAATATCCTTAGCTTTAAATTGAGTCTATGAACTGGCAATCAGAACCATTGAAGTTTTTCCTACTTAGGAAAACGAGAAACCAAATTTAATTAAAGTTCCTAAAATTATTTACTTGGTCATGCCAATCACCATTGAAAGATGAAAAATTTGATAAAATCTAAGGGTCAGCTACCTACTGGTAATGTACAGTTTGTCTCTAATTTTAAATTAATTTACATAGTTTGTATTTTGGTTGGAATATTTATACCCTACTGAGGTCTCTGGTAAGTTACAGCTGCCCTTTTCCTTTTCCTTTTTCTTATTCCTTATTCCTTATTCCTTTTCCAACTTTTCAACCAATGAAGTACTTTCTTCTCAACTAAGGTTCCAATCAAAATCCTACAACTTTATTTAAAATTACATATTACTTTTTTTTTTAACAAGAATTTTATTGCTTATTCAGAAATTAGTTTCCGTTAGCAGCTATAAATGCTGGGCAATGCAAAGAAGAAAGAAATTCAGCTTCTTTTGCATAGATTGGTTTTTTACCTCTCAATCTTGTTTTGATTCTGTATCCTCTTACCATTTTCATATTGATAGACTTGTTGAAATTGTTCAACTGTTTTAGATGGAAGGCAGTGGCACTGTAGGCAAAAGTCAAGCAAGTTATTCTATTACTAGTATAACCTCTGATAGCTCCACGGAGAAGATTAAAGCTTTATTCTATTTTGGCCGCAATCCTAAATTTTCAGAAGGTGATGGAAAAGTACGAATCCCTGAAGGTCGTCTTCCGCATCTCGTCCGTTTGAGGAATGACATTTCTTATGAACAATTCCAGAAGATTATAAATTCACGAACTCCGTATCCCTATTTAAATTTTACCGCGTATAATATTAGTTATTATCTTCCTGGCCATGGCTTGATTGCTTTGAAAACAGAAGAAGATATGAAAGATATGATAGAGGAGTTCGATGAGTTGAACCGTATACAAGAACCACAAATGTTGAAGGTATTTGTGGACTGGTGACAACTCTGAAGTTTAGGCCTTGACAAAATCAAGCTTTTTAGTTTTGTATGCACGTATGTTTCAGACGATCATGGAGTCTTCAATCCCCTTGCAAATGGAAGTTAAACTACTATAGTTGCTTTTTATGGACTTATACATGTATTATGTTTTATGTGTCCTTTAAGTTAATGCTCTTAATGTGTGCTTACCTGTTTTGGGGAGCCCGTTGTATAGCTTGTCTTTGTACATATATAAATATAATTTGGGTTTTTGGCAATAATGTTTATGTACAAAATTGTAAATTACCTTTAAACTATAAAATTGGCATTATAAATTGCCCGGACTTATAAAACTATTTTTTTTTCACGACTATTAACAAAAAAGAAAAGTATATTTGAACAATTAAAGGTTTTATGTCAAGGACAATTTGCACGACTGTTACTAAGATTCATAGGACGTTAGCGTTAATTTTATAATTTAGAGGCAATTTACAACTTGTGCATATTTCAGAGGTATTATTGCCAGAAATCCATTTAATTTCGTTAATTTCTTTCTTATGAAATTTGTTATTATCTTCCTGGCAAAGGCTTGATTGCTTTGACAACAGAAGAAGATATGAAAAATATAGAGGAGTTCGATGAGTTGAACCGTCTACAAGAACCACAAATGCTTAAGATATTCGTAAACTGGTTACAACTCTGAAGTTTAGGCCTTTGACAAAATCATGCTTTTTAGTTTTGTATGCATGTATGTTAATTTGAGACGATCATGGAGTCCTCAATCCCCTTGCAATGAGAAATTAAACTACTTGAGTTAGCTTTTTATGGACTTTGCATATGTATTATGTGTTATGTGCCCTTTTAAGTTAAGGGTCTTAATATGTGCTTCCCTTTTCCAGATTAAACAACAATCCCCTTGCAAAGAGAAATTAGACTACTTAGTTGCTTTTTATGGACTTATACATGTATTATATTTTATGTGTTCTTTAAGTTAATGGTCTTTAAGTGACTTCATGCTTATTAGACCATGTAAAAACTATCAACTTAACATATGAAGATTTCAAGATTTACTGAAATACATGTTCTGAGCAATGGTAATACTGACCATGCTGTTAGCATCGGCGGCGAACTTATCAGCAATATCCACATCTGTTGGGAGCAGTATAGATACCCCTTTAGCCTTGGCCTTCTCAAGAAGAGATGTTGCAAGGTCCAGCTTGTCTTCTTCCACAAGGGATGATCCAACAGAATGGCCTTGAGCCTTGTAGAAGGTAAAAATCATTCCTCCACCAAGAATGAGAAGGTTTACCCTCCCCAACAAGGATTCTATTACTCCAATCTTGGTGGACACCTTGGAACCACCAACAATAGCAGCGAAAGGTCCCTTTGGATTGGCCACAGCGACGACAAGATAGTCAAGTTCCTGAAACCACCGAATATAAATAGTTTAGCTATAAATTCAACAAGATAAGGCAATAGTCTGGGCACAGCATATACAAAGATCATTAACTATCACTCTCCAATCTCCATCCTAGAAAAGTACAAATACAGATTGGATCATTTTGATCATGACGTATATAGAAAATAAAAGATTGCAGGAGATTACTTCAGAGTTGAAGAGTTTCATTAAATATGTGCCGGTTAAAAGAAAAGAATTGTACCTTTTGCATCAGGAATCCAGCAACAGAAGGCTTCAAGTACTTGGCTGCTCCCTCTGTAGATGCATGGGCCCTGTGGGCAGTACCAAATGTATCATTTGATGCTTTTAATGATCAAATCAGCGAAATAAAACCATAATGAAATTTCAAAAAAAAAATTATAAAACAATTTTATATCCAGGATCTATTATAAATGCATATAGATTTAATCTTTAATAGTTAAACGAAAAACTACCAAGGAAGAGATTAAGACGAACACCACAATCTGTCTCCCAAGCTTTTTGGTACCATAATTTTCCTTGATCAAGCTTCCTACCGAATGAACAAACGAATGGGCGTCCTTAGTAATGGTATTATTTTCTGAATACACTCTGTTTTATCAACACATGAGATAGAAGCGTATTAAATTTTTTGTGTCAAAAACTTAGGGTTTCTTTCTTATAAAACGTCTTTTAAAAATTTAGAGTTATTAGGTTTCCCAAATAAAAAATAACTCTATTTTTTAATTCTAATTAATTATCTAATAATTAATTATATATATCTAAATATATATATAAATATCAAATGGTAACACATTAACTATATATATATATTATATCTAGATATAATATACATATATTTTAAACATAATTAAGTAATCATATTATTTAATTACTCAATTAATTCACAATTAATTAATTTACAATATTTTGTAATGACACAAATATATAATTTAGAAAAAATAATTTTTTTCTGTATTACAAAAACAATAATAATAAATTTAATAATTTTAAATTAATTATTCACATATCATATGTTCAATACAAGTATTTATAGAGATGACAAGGGACCTATAGACTTATAATTTCAAGCTCCAATAAATTTGATAATTAATTAACCTCTTTAATTAATATATCGAATTTATTAATTCCAGTATTACTCTACTAAAAATTAGAACTGCACTCTTGAAATTATAAATTAATTTACCCAAAATAAATATTGAATAGTCCATCGATATAATCACTACATATAGATCAATCCTCTATAATTAGAGGTAGAACCAAAATCCGTTAACCTCTCTAATTACATCTTTATCGTCAAGTATCAACAATTCTATAATGAACAATAATTTCATAATTATATCAAAAAATTAAGCACTCTATTGTTCAAGACCTGAATTGTCACTTAAGAGAACTATTATCTAACTTCTATTCAGAATGAATGGATTCCATATCTGCATCTATCATTCCCAGCTATTCACTTCATCATGTTTCCAAAATACAAGAGTATAGTTTATCATTAGTAATAAACCTTTTCAAGTAAATCAAAAAACACAACATCACAAATAAGAGTCTGTTAAATATTCAAGATTAAGATTGTTCTATGTACGATCATCATAATGACAAATATAAATTCTCTATACTTAATGGATATTATAAGAGATTTAATATTTAGTTGGTCCACTCCTATATAATCTTATTATATAAAGTACCTCCATTAAATGTCATTACATTAACAGTTCGGATCAAACAGTTCCATTCTCAGTGGTGATGGACCGTACTAATAATTTTTGTAAAATTAAAGATTCCAAAACTTTAATTATTAATTACGAACTAATTTAGATTATTATCCTTAAACTTAATTCTCACATATATAACTCTTATATATTAAGTTTAAAGTCACATTAATAATCAAGGAATTTTCATGATATTTATAAAGTATTACAAATAATACTAGCAAAAAGAATATGAAAATCAATTTCTATTTTATTTATTATTCAGCAACAAAAATACAATAAATATGTTTTTAAGGTACTATCCCTAACAATCTCTCACTTGCCTTAAAGCAAATGAGACATATCCCTCAATTCTAAACCTTCTATATGACCTTCAAAACTTTTTATAGGCAACGTCTTACTAAACGGGCCAGCAAGGTTATTTTCTGATGCAATCTTTAAAACTGAAACATCGTCTCTATTCATGATCTCTCTAATCACATGATACTTGCGTTCTATATGATTTCCTCTCTTGTGGCTTCTTGGTTCCTTTGAATTCGCCACACCTCCACTGTTGTCACAAAACAGCATAAGTGGTTTATCTATATTCGGAACTACTTCCAAATCCGTTAGGAACTTACGAAGCCAAACACCTTCTTTAGCAGCTTCACAAGCGGCTACATATTCAGCTTCCATAGTAGAATCAATAGTACATGCTTGCTTTGTACTTCGCCAAACTATGGCTCCACCACCAAGAGTAAATAAAGATCCAAAAGTAGACTTGCGTGTATCCTTATCTGATTGAAAATCAGAATCTGTGTACCCAATAGGGATCAAATCCTTACTTGAGTATACAAGCATAGAGTTTCTCGTTCTCCTAAGATATTTAAGAATATGTTTAACAGTAACCCAATGATCATATCCTAAGTTTGATTAGAAACGACCAACTATACTCACTGCATAGCAAATGTCTGGTCTTGTACATAATATGGCATACATTGCATAGGGTACCCGGCTCATATTTTCTTCCTCTTGAGGTGTTTTTGGATACTGCTCATTAAAAACAAAAACTCCACGACGTAAAGGTAAATTACCTTTCTTGGAGTTTTGCATCGCAAATCTTATTAATACCTTTATCAATCTATGATGCTTGAGATAACGCTAACTATCTGTTCTTGTGATCTCGAATAATCTGTATCCCAATAACATAACTTGCCTCTCCCAAATCTTTTATTTGGAATTGGTTAGCTAGTCATCTCTTTATATTTGACAATAATTCTACATTATTCCCAATAAGAAGAATATCATCAATATAAAGAACTAAGAAGACCACCTTCTTATCCTTGATGTATTTGTACACACAAGGCTCATTAACATTTTGATCAAAACTATAGGATTTGATGGCAATATCAAATCTCATATTTCATGACCTAGAGGCTTACTTTAATCCGTATATGGACCTATTTAGCTTGCAAACTTTTTGCTCTTGCCTTTTAGCTATAAAACCTTATGGTTGCACCATTTAGATGCTTTCTTCAAAATAGCCATTTAAAAAAGCTGTTTTAACGTCCATTTAATATATCTCATAATTGAGACATGCTACAATGGATGAGAGTATCCGAATGGATTTTAGCATGGCTACAGGTGAAAAAGTCTCTTCATAGTCGACTTCTTCATGTTGGGTGTAACCTTTTATTTCTAGCCTAGCTTTGAAAGTCTCTACTTTCTCATTCACTCTTCTTTTTCTTTTGTAGATTCATTTGTACCCTATAGATTTAACCTCATCAAGTAGATCTACTAATTGTCAGACTGAATTAGAGTACATGGACTCCATTTCAAGGTTCATAGCCTCTAGCCATCTTTCTTTGCCAGGATCTTCTATTGTATTTTTATATTTCAATGGATCATTTTCTGTAACAGCAACCAGTGTCTTCCCATCTTCTTTATAGCGAACAGGTGATCTAATACACCCTCCCACTACGACGAGAAGGTAATGCATCATGTACAACAAATATGGTCTCCTCATTTTGTCTTTCGACAACAGTTGTCGAATGTGATCTGATCTCATCAGAAAGTAACTTCTCTATAACAACTTTATTTCAAGGTTTATAATCCATCATGTAATCATTTTCAAGAAAAGTAGCATGTGTCGATACAAAAACCTTCTTTTCTTAAGAACTATAAAATAAACCTCCTCTTGTTTCCTTCGGATAACCTACAAATGGGCATAGTTCCGAACGTGGTTCTAGTTTTCTAGTCTTTCCTTTCAATACATATGCTTGACACCCCCATATGCGAATGTGATGCAAACTAGGTTCATGCCCGTTCCACAACTCTAAGGGTGTTTTAGGAACAGATTTAGATGGAACTATATTTAATATATACACTGCAGTTTGAAGTGCATATCCTTAGAAAGAAGTAGGTAATGAAGAATAACTAAATATTGATCTCATCATATCTAGTAGTGTCCGATTTCTCCGTTCTGCAACACCATTTTATTGTGATGTGTTAGGTGCTGTGAGCTAGGACAAGATATCATGCTCAACTAGAAAAACCTTGAACTCATTATCAAGATATTCACCTCCTCAATCTGATCGAAGGGTTTTCACTGCTTGACCTAATTGTTTTTCAACTTCAGCAAGAAATTCTTTTAACTTTCCAAAAGTTTCAGATTTTCTTTGCATTAGGCATACATAACCATACCTTGAATAATAATCAATAAATGTGACAAAATATTCATAGCCACATCTTGCTTGTACGTTTATAGGACTGCATACATCTGAATGTATTAGATCAAGTGGTTCTTTGGCTCTTTGGCCTTTTATTTTAAAAGGTATTTTAATCATTTTACCTTCTAGATAAGATTCACAAACCCGTGGAGTACCAACATTTAGTTCTCTTAAAGGACCATCCTTAACCAGTTTTTCTATCCTGTTTAGGTTAATATGACATAGTCTAATATGCGAGAGGTATGTGTCATTATTATAAGAAATCTTTTGCTTTTATTTTTCGGTTGTTCAATTTTAAACATTTCAGTGTTAAGCAATGAATCAAGTTTCGGTTTTATCATATAAATATCATAATCCAAATATCCAGTACAAACGTCCAAACCATTTTTGGAAATAATAACTGAATTGCCATTAAAATTAACTTGAAATAACTGTTTAAATAAAATAGAAATAGGAAACAAATTTCTATGAAATCCTGGAATAAAATAAACATTGTTCAAAACAAGAAATTTATTATTCCTAAACTGAAGTCTAACTTCTCTCACTGCTTTAGCCGACACCATTGAATCATTAACCATCCTCATCGTGAACTCTCCATCGGCAAGCTCTTCAAAAGAACTAAGCATCTGTAATGAAGAACAAACATGGCTAGTCGCTCCTGAATTAACTATCCAGTGTGACAAATCATCTTCAACTAGACAAACTTCGAAAAACAAGTAAATCAAATTTACTTTTCTTTTGTTTGAGCTCCTCGAGATACTTTTTATAATTTCTGTTCCAGTGCCTATCTATACCGCAATGAAATTATTTCCCTTTTGGTTTCTTAGTGTTATCTTTGGTGTTGTTGTTCTTATTCTTTTGAACTTGCCTCCACCTGCCGACTTGTCTTTTTCACCAGTTTTGTTTTTCCTCTTGTAACTCTTACGAGAGAATTGAACCTTCGAAATATTTGCTTCAGACTTTTTCTCTTTCAATAAAGATTCAAAATTTTGAAGTTTATTCAATAATTGAGTCATTTTGTGTTGCAACTAATTCATAAAATAGCTGCTTTAAAACTAGAGAAAATCATGGGACAGCATTTCCAAAATCATTCCCACTTGAGTGGCTTCATAGATAACTGCCCATTAGTTTCAGTGTCGTTGATGTAATTAACCATTTTAATCACATGCTCTCAGACTAAAGTACCACTTCTTATCTTAACATTCATTACAGCCTTTATAATAACCTCATGACGTTGTTGATCAGAAGGTCGCCCAAACATCTACTGTAAAGACTCCATCATCTCATGTGCAGTCTCTATATTCTCATCTTTAGTACTTAGCACGTCAGACATGCCAGCTAGAAAATAGCATCAAGCCTTATTATTGGCTTCAATCCAGCGATCATATGCTTCTCGAACAGTTTGAGTTGTATTGGCAACGGGTAGTAGAGGACAATTCTCCGTGAAGATAAATTTATAGTTGTCACAAAGTAGTACGATATTCATATTACTTTTCAACTTGACAAAATTATCGCCAGTTAATTTTTCAATTGCAAGTATAGCAATGATAGGATTGGTCATTTTGCTGAAATAAATAAAAATATTGCATAAATATCATATCAAAATTTAGTACAGTAAACATGATGCATGATGCAAAATTACAATACCAAGATTATTCAAGTTCCAAGTAACATGCCTCCGTAAGGTAGGTCACAGTATTTACTTTTAATAGAGACTTTCTCAATTAACAAATGTCAAACAAAATATCTCATATTTTCACACTTATTAATTACCTTCATTATTTAATTAGGATACAATTAACTTATTAAATATATATTCATGAGTGTAACCCACCACTTCGGATTCCATAGATTTAATCCAATGATTGCCTCCGTAGGAAAGGTCAAAAATTGAAATCCATTTAGGTTTTCTATCTCTTCGAAATCAACCTTGTTACAATCTAAATGAACACCTTCCATTAGGAGGACGAATCAAAGCATCTCAAAGCGCCATTTAAATTGAACGGTGTTATACTAGTGGTGGAGACTCTAGGTCATATTGTCATATAACATTCTCCCACTCATTATTTTTAAAAAAAAATTATCATATTTTACTAATCTTAATTAATTAAACAATTTAATTAATAAAATAAGCTAAATTAATAAAATCTAATTTTATTAATTAATTAAAGATAATTATATATGACTACCTATTTTTAAACTCTTTAAAATATATATATATATATATATATATAATCAATAAGAAGGGTGGAATAATAATTTTAACTCTTAAAATTTTATCCACTAATTATCTCTTAAATTTAATCTAATTAAATTATTTCAAAACTATTTTCATCCTCTTTTCTAATACAATATTAGAAAAAATAAGTGTCAATTATATATATGTATGCATGTCATATTATATCATTATGAGTAGGCATTGCTTAAACTAAATGGCATGTTATATGCCTGATAAGTAATTATTATTCAACAGCCATAAAATAAAATACAATTGAAATTTGACCGGGTCCCTTGAATATTTAAATAATTTATAAACCCTCCTTAAAAATAAAAGATTAAATAAATTACAAAAAGTAAAAAAAATATATATATATATATATATATTTTTCATGACACAATCACGTGGGTTCTTTGGCAAAGTGCAAATACACCTTCATGTCATCATCACGTGGCCCCAAGTCAATTGCAAATACACCTTTATGTCATCATCACGTGGGCCCCAAGTTAAGTGCAAATACACCTTCGTATCCCGTTTCTTGCCTGACAATCAGGCAATGACACAAGCCCAAAAAATATATATATCTGGACCTCATCATAATGATCGTGCCATGCACTGTAGCAAGCCAGCCACATGTTGCAAAAGATGAGCTGCGTGCAAATCATGAGTTGCATGATAGAGATGCATGCAAGCGGGCTGTATTCTTCAACAAAAAAAAATGCATGAAGTCTAGGCTGTGTGTATATGATATCTGTGTCGAGCTGGTCTACTTTCAGTCCGTGTATTTATTGTTAAATTGTCTCCGATTTGGTCTCTATCAATTACAATAATTTACAAATAAAATCCTATATTTTACAGAATTTATACTATTACTTCTAATCTAAAATAATCATAATAATAATAATAATTAATTTAAAGAAACCAAATAAAATAACGATCAAACTTTAATCAATCATTCACCACATGAATGAAAAATTAATAAAAATAAAATAACATCACAAAATATAATCATTAAATTTATATAGATCTATAATTTGGGTATGATACCAATTGTTGATTTTAATAATCAAATCAGTGGACTAAAATCATAATGAAATTTCAAAAAAAAATTATAAAACAATTTTATAGCCAAGATCTATTATAGATGTATATAGATTTAATCTTTAATAGTTAAAAGAAAAATTACTAAGGAAGAGATTAAAACAAACTCCGTGATCTACCTCCCAAGCTTTCTGCTACCACGATCTTCCTTGGTCAAGCCTCCTACCGAATAAACAGACGAGTGGGCATCTCAGGAATAGTATTATTTTTTGAATATGCTCTATTTTCTCAACACATGAGATAGAGCGTATTAAATTTTTTGTGTCAAAAATTTGAGATTTCTATCTCACAGAACGTTTTTTAAAAATCTAGAGTTATTAGATTTCCCAAACAAAAAATAACTTTATTTTTTAATTTTAATTAATTATCTAATAATTAATTATATATATATAAATATCAATTGGTAACACGTTAGCTATATATATATATGTATATATTATAACCATTTATAACATATATATTATATCCATATAATACACGTTAACAACATTATAACATATATATATATATATATATATATTATATCTATATATAATACACATATATTTTAAACGTAATTAAATAATCATATTATTTAATTACTCAATTAATTCAGAATTAATTAATTTACAATATTTTGTAATGACATAAATATATAATTTAGAAAAAATAATTTTTTCTCTATTACAAAAATAATAATAATAAAATTAAAATTCAATAATTTTAAATTAATTATTCACATTTCATATGTTCAATACAAGTATTTATAAAGATGATAAGGGGACCTATGGACCTATAATTTCAAACTCCAATAAATTTGATAATTAATTAAACTCTTTAATTAATATATCGAATTTATTAATTCCAGTATTACTCCACTAAAAATTGGAACTGCACTCTTGAAATTATAGATTAGTTTATCTAAAATAAATATTGAATAGTCCATTGATATAACCACTACATATAGATCAATCATTCATAATTAGTTCATAATTAGAGTTAGGACCAAAATCCATTAACCTCTCTAATTACATCTTTATCCTCAAGTACCAACAATTCTATAATGAACAATAAATTCATAATCATATCATGAATTGAGCGCTCTATTATTTAAGACCTGAATTGTCACTTAAAAGAACCATTATCTAACTTCTATTCAGAAGGAATGGATTTTATATCTATATCTATCATTCCCAACTATTCACTTTATCATGTTTCCAAAATACAAAAGTATAGTTTATCATTAGTAATAACCATTTTCGAGTAAATCAACAAACACAACGTCATAAATAGGAGTTTGTTAAATATTCAGGATTAATATTGTTATATATATGATCATCATAATGACAAATATAAATTCTCTATACTTAACGGTTATTAAAAGAGAATTAATATTTATCTGGTTTAGTCCTATATAATCTTATTATATAAAGTACCTCTATTAAATGTCACTACATTAATAGTTTAGATCAAACCGTTCCATTCTTAGTGGTAATGGACCATGCTAATAATCTTTGTAAAATTAAAGATTCTAAAACTTTAATTATTAATTACAGACTAATTTAGATGATTATCCTTAAACTTAATCCTCACATATATGACTCTTATATATTAAGTTTAAGGTCACATTAATAATCAAGGAATTTTCATGATATTTATAAAGTATTACAAATAATACTAGCAAAAAGAATATGAAAATTAATTTCTATTTTATTTATTATTCTGCAACAAAAATACAATAAATATACTTTTAGGGTACTATTCCTCACATCATTAACGTAGATAACGTAGACATCTGCAAGTGCAGCTAGCTTCTTAGCAAACTCAGGGTCATTCTTCTCTTCCTCCTTATGAAACCTCACATTCTCGAGAAGCAAAACACCTTCTTCGGGAAGGTCAACAACTAATTTTTCAACTTCTTCACCAATACAGTCATTAGCCATCTTAACCTATTTCATGACAAGCTTAACATGGTCAAAAACACGAATGGTTGACAGGTGAAAATGTAGTTTTCATAATGTCCTAGTATTATACTAATGCTAATCTAATGCATAACAATCTAAAAAATACGAAGGCATCTTAGATCATTATGTACGTTTGTTAAATCTTTATTCTATTTTGATAGCACGCCTACAACTTCAGCAAGTGATGGAAAACTACAAATTGCTAGAGTTTGTCATCCGCATCTCATTCATTTCAGGAATGACACTTCTTTTGAAGATTTCAAGCGGATAGTACAGTCACCATATCGGAGCTCATTGTCTAGCTTTAGATATTATCTTCCTGACCAAGGCTTGATTGTTTTGTCTGCAGAAAAAGATATGAAATGTATGATAGAGGAGTTTCTTGAGTTGAACCATATTCAAGGGCAACAAATTTTTAAGGCTTTTAAGGTCTGGTAATAACTTTGAAGTTAGGCCTTGACAATATCAAGTTGGTTAGTTTTGTATGCTTGTATGTTTGAGAAGGTCATAGAGTATGTTGGGATTGATATAGTATTTGAATCAAATATCATAAGAGAAGAGATTAATCTTCACTTTTCTATATATATGAAAACACACAGTTTGTAAGCTGGCTGTTGCTGCTCTATTTTCTGATAACAAATCAGAGAGTATATGGTTATTATAACGAGTATGAGTGGTTGTTTATTGCTCTATTTTTTTATAGCAAAAATAGAGAAAATATGGGTATTGCAGGAAGAAAAATGCATAAATGTCACACTTTTTCATTGAAAATCAACTGGTTTTTATACCAAAGCCTGCAAGATACAAAAGTTCGAATTTAAAGTTTAAAATACAACATCCTTGTCTATGTTTGCACCCTAAAACATGAGGTTTAAGTGTCTTGAAAATACAAAGAAAACCAAATCTTTCATTGGAAACCAAAATTCTTAGCTAGCAACCTTTGAAATTCCATATTTGTTTATGGCAAAATTGCCACCATTTCAACAATCCTCCTTGGTAATTTTGTTTGAAACATTAAGAAGTGTTCTTAAAATTTCAAATCTTCTCTTTCCAAGTGCCTTAGTGAAGATATCAACCACATTATCATCCAAACTAGGAGTGGCAATTTAGGTCATAATACACGACTCGAAAACTATACAAAATTAGTGGGTTAGGATTTAGTATAAATGAGTTTGGATCATAATCGAGTTTATACATTTAACACGATTATTAAACATGTCATTTTCGTGTCAATCCACTTAATCCAAAATTAACTCGTTTAACACGATTATTAAGGTATAATGCTAACAATTAAGGTATAATTCATTTTTAAAAAATTTAGTTATTTATTATATGGTACTTTGAATTTGAAGCTTAATTATCTAACTTATAGTTTAAAATTTGTTTTTCAAGCTAATCCAAATTTAATAATACAATATGACATATTTTGAAGTTTTGGATATGGAAGAGAATTAGAATCATTATTATATGCATTATGTTGTTTTACTATGTTTTTATGATAACTATATTATATTTTATGCATGTGTTATTTAAAACTGAATTGTATTGTGATTTAATTATTATGATTTGTAAAAGTAGTATGTATAAATTCAACATTAATTATGCGTTGTTATTCTATGGAAAAAAAGAAATAAATATTTTCAAGTTATTCAAATGGGTGAATTATGCTTAACATATAATTTTTGTGTAAACGGGTTAATTTTCTTATAAAGGGGTCAATTCTATGTAACCGGTTGTATTAACCCAAATAACACATTTATTAAACGGGTTACACAAGTTACCTGTTTATTAAACAGGTCGAGTTAGAGATGAGGGATTCTGACATGATTAATAAATGGGTTATATTAAGGTTGAGGGTTTGTGACATGATTAATCAATGGGTTGATATGAACACGACCTATCAATACGAATTGCCACCTCTAATCCAAACTTACATGCACCATTTAATTTCTCCATTTGCTTCAAATTCTCTCAAAAAATGATACTTGACTAATATATGTTTTGTTCTTCCATGTTGGACTAAATTTTTAGCCATGGATATAGCAGAGGTGTTGTCACACATAATTATAGTAGCACCCTCTTGAGTAATCCTCAAATCATTCAATAATTTCCTTAGTCAAACACCTTGATTTGCAACAACTAAACATGCAATGTACTCTGCTACAGTAGTGCTTTGTGCCACTGTATTTTACTTCATTAAATTCCATGAAAATAGGCCATTTCCAAATGTGAACAAATACACCTAAGTACTCTTCAAATCATCTAAGCATCTAGCCCAATCACTATCCGAAAAGCCAATATATTTGCCTTCATCTTCATACGTATATCACACACTAAAACCACTTGTGCCTTTCAAATATATAAGAATTCTCTTGTTTCCTATTAATAAGTTTGTGATGGATATTGCATAAATCTTGAAAGAACACTAACATTTTGCATTATATCAAGTCTTGATGCACAAACATAAAGTAAACTTCCAATTAAACTTCAAAAATTAGAAGCATTTACCTTGGATGAGTTATTTTCCTTTACAAACTTTTCTCCTTAATTCATTGTTGTGCTTGTCTCCTTGTATTGATCCATGCTAAACTTCTTTAAGAGATCTTTGGCATACTTCTCTTGACTTATGAATATCCCTCTTTTACATTACATTACTTTAACCCCAAAAAAGTAATGCATTTCTCCCAAACTTGACATCTCATATTGCTCCTCAAGTTTGGTTTTGAATTTTTAAATCATTTCTTCATTTTAGCCAGTCATCCACATAATGAGGTGCATTCACCACACTTTCTTGAGCTCTTACATACAATGTAAGTTCATTTGGACTCCTTTTAAAGCCTTGTTGTATCAAGTAGTCATCAATCTTTATATACCAAACTCTAGGAGCTTGTTTAAGTCCGTACAATGCGTTATGAAGCTTGTAGATTTTATCTTCACTTTCTTTCTTCCGATTGTTGAGCATACACTTCCTCTTGTAGTATACCATTTAGAAAAGCAGACTTAATATTTAAATGATACACTTTCTATCTTCTTTGAGCCGAGATTACAAGAAGAAGTTTAATGGTCTCCATTCTTATAACCAGTGCAAAAGTCTTACCATAGTCAACTTTAGCTTATTGAGCATACTCATTGACTATAATTTTTCTTTGTAGTTACTTATAGAACCATCCGGGTTGTATTTGGTTCTAAAAATCTATTTAACTCCAATTGCATGCTTATTTCTAAGCTTTGTCACCAAACTCTAAGTTTCATTTTTCTCAATCATTTTTAGCTCATCATTCATTACTTGTCTCCACTTTTTCTTTTCAACAGCTTCTTCTACACTTGTTTGATCACTCAAGGCCACATTTATTCTTTCATATATTTCGGTTAGAGGCCTTGAACGCCTAACTCTAACTTCATTTTCTTCATCCACTTTAATGGAATTTTCAAACGGATCATCATCATCATTGTCATGAATTTCATTTCCTTCCACTTCTTCACCTTGTGACCGTAGATCATCACCATTGTTTTGTATCTCCACCTTATTCCAATCCCATTTTGAGCTTTTATCAATCACATCTCTACTTATCAGGAGTTTTTGAGTCTCCAAATTGAAAATCATATATCGCTTAGCTACTTCACTATAGCTCATCAAGACTCCAACTTCTCATCTTTTGTCTAATTTTTCTCTCTTTTCACTTGGTACAAATATATAACAAACATTACCAAATATTCTTAAATTATCAAGAGAGGGTTAGAATCCATACCACAACTCAAAAGGAATCTTCTTCTTCAAGGACTCTATAAAGCTTCGATTTTGAATGTAGTTTGAGGTGTTGATCGCTTTCTCCCAAAACTTCTTTGGCATGTTGTTCTCAAATAGCAAGCACCTTGCCATTTTTATGATTGTCCTATTCTTTCTTTCACATACACAATTTTGTTGTGGAGTGTATGGTGTAGTGAATTGATGTACAATGCTACTTTCTTTGCATATCCTTTGAAAGGAATGACAGGTGTACTCTCCTCCATTGTCCATCCTTATGCATTTGATATTGCATTCGGCTTGATTTTCAACCATTTTCTTGAACTAATCAAACTTTTTAGCTACTTGACTCCTTTGAGTAAGAAAATATATTCAACACCATTTTATATAGTTATCTATGAATATAAGGAAGTATCTACTTCCATTTAGAGAAGGCACACTCATAGGACCATACACATCCAAATGTACAAGCTCCAATTTATATTTTTCCTTCTAAGAATTATGTGGGAAAGGCAACCTCACTTGCTTCCCTTGCTGACACACATCATATATATGATCAATTTTATTCACCAAAGACATCTCCTTGACTAAACTATGTGTGTCTTTCATTGTTTTTACACTTGAACGTCCAAGTCTTTTATGCCAAAGTTAAGAAATGTTCTCAACTTTAGTGTTTAATGCAACCGGTCCATAATCCTCCAAAAACAACTTGAAATTATTATTTCTCATGCCAATATTCATTATAACAATACAATTTTCATCAACAATGGTACATATTTTGTTTGAGAAATTCAAGGTGTAGCCCTTATCTAACATTTCCTACACTCAATACATTCTCACAAAGTAAAGGAACAAACAATACATCATGAATAATCTTAGTACCTTGGTCGGTTTTAAAGACTATTCCCTTTGTTTGAACTTCCATGTAAGCACTATTTTCAATCTTGAACCTTGTATGCAAGCTTTTATCAAGATTCTTGAACCTATCTTCCTTGTAGGACATATAGTTGGTAGCTCCACTATCAATGATCCAACATTCTTCTTCTTGATGTTCTGCTTTCATACATGTAACAACAAATAAATTTTCAGCCTCCTCATTCTCCACCTCATTTACAATATTTGCTTGTTGTGTTCCATTGTTCTTTTGCTTGTAAACTTTCTCCACATGACCTTTTGCTTGCATCTTTGGCAAAATGCATCTGATTTCACCAACAGTTGAAGAGAGCATGTCCAAGCTTCTTACAATATGGACAAGGTGGAAAAAACTTCTTTGCTTTTGGCTGTTTTTGGTAGCTTCTATTGATTTGTTGATATTAAGCATTGTTGTTGTCTTGTCCACTAAGTCTAAGACCATTTTGGTGACCTTGTGGCTTGTTCTTTTGCTTTACAAAGAGAGCATTTTCAAGTGATTCCTCCTTTCTTATTTGTCTCATTTGTTATGTTGCTTGAAGGCATTAACCAACTCAATGAGAGTGATTTCACTTAGATTACTTAACTTTTCCAAAGATGATATCTTGGACTCAATTCTTTCAAGTAGAGACACCAACACCTTTTCAATAATTCTTGTATCACTAAGTTGCTTACTAAGAAATCTTATTTGGTTTACCACATTGAGTAGTCTAGTGATGAAGTCCTTGATGCTTTCATTCTCCTTTATTTTCAAGAACTCAAACTCTCTTATCAAGTTGAGCACTTGCATTTGCTTTGTTTTTGAACTCCCTTGGAACTCTTCTTGGAGCTTATCCCAAGCTTCTTTCGCGGTTTAACAAGCCATAATCCTTGTAAAAATTATGTCACTTTCCAAAGAATGAATGGTTGAGTGTCTTCAAACCTTTTGACATTTGTTATTCAAACGACCTTATTTGGTTTAAGCTTACATTTTCTCTTAAGGGAGCTGGTTCATGTGTTATGGTTGTAGCATCCCATAGTCCATAAGCCTTCAAATAAATCTGCATCTTGATGCTCCAAATGAAATAATTTTCACCATTGAAGATAAGAGGTGAAGGTGCTAAAAAACTTGAAGAATTCATAATTTTTCAGCAAAACTTTCTCGTTTCTCTCATGTGAATGAAGAAGACAGGCCCAAATAAGATCAGTTCAATGCTCTTATACCAATTTGTTAGGATTGATATAGTATTTGAATCAAATATCACAAGAAAAGTGATTAATCTTCATTTGTGTATATGTATGAAAACACACAATTTGTAAGAAGCTTGTTGTCGCTGCTCTATTTTCTGGTAACAAAACAAAAAGTATATGGGTATTGCAGTGGGTATGGGTGGTTGTTTGTTGCTCTCTTTTCTAATAGCAAAAGCAAAGAAAATATGGGTATTGCAAGAAGAAAAATGCATAAATGTTGCACAATTTCATTGAAAATCAATCAGTTTTTATACCAAAGCCTACAACATACAAAACAAAAGTTCAAATTTAAAGTTTAAAATACAACATCATTGTCTATGTTTACACCCTAAAACATGAAGTCTAGTGTCTTGAAAATACAAATAAAATCAAGTCTTTCATTGTAAACCAAAATTCTTAACTAGCAACCTTTGAAATTTCATATTTATTTATGGTAAAATTGCCACCATTTCAACAGTCTTCGATCCACTTGCAAAGAGAAAACTACTTAGTTATGTTTTATACATGTATTATGTTTTATCTAGCCTTTAAGTTAATGGTCTTAATGTGTGCTTCCCTATATTGGGGACTATCATATAGAATTTTTCTAGCATGCTGTCTAGCTTGTCTTTGTACATATATAAATATAATATGGATTTTTGGCAATAATGTCTTCTCAAATATATATAAAGTTGTAAATTACCCTCTAAACTATAAAATTAGCACCAATACTTCTAAATTTTAAAAATAATTTATAAACACAGTATATTTTTTACATTTTACATAATTTTTTTAACTATTTAAAAATATATTTTTTATTTGAATGGTTCAAATTAAGTTACTTTTTCATTTACTAGTAACATAAAAGAAAAGTATACATGAACAGCTAAAAATTTTATATCAAGGGGTAATTTGCAACTCTTATTAAAGTTTAAAGAGTGTGTCAATTTTATAATTCATGAGGCAATTTACAACTTTGTGCATAGTTCAGAAGGTATTATTGCTAAAAATCTGTTTAATTTCAATAAATTATTTATATTAAATAAAAATCCGTTACTAAATAGTGATACTTTGTGCATAGTGATTTCAATAGACATTTTTGAAAACTCTATAAAACCAATAAAAATCTATCAATTGTACTAAAATTGGAAAGGGATGCGTTTTGTATTAACACTAACGTTATTTTAATAGGACAAAAGCATTAAAAACAGAAATGATTCACTTCCACTACAAAATAAAATAAAATTCATTTAGCCATGGTTGCTACAACTTTAATTTTCATAATAAAAGCATATATTTTTTATTGTAGCAAAAACACCACATGACCTTTTGGCGTAAATCTTCCTAATCAGCTATCATCAACCAATCGTAGGTAGACATAAAAAAAATTAAATTAAATTAAATTAAAAACCAATAAACGACGTCGTTTAGGGCACCTTATATTAACCCAAACTGCAAATCACTGCAATTCACTCACAAACGAACTTTGCTGAGTGAATTGGCCTCTCACGGCAACTCCTCTCTTGGCGCCCTCTCTGCGACTCACTCTCCGCTACCCTCTCCTTTATCTCCCTCAATCTCTCTCCACGCCGCTTCTAGCCCATGCCATCTCTAGCCAACGCCGGACCGCAAGAATCTGGTGCCTCCACACCCAGATCCGGCGGCTCCAAGCCGTGATTTTTCATCGTCCTCTGTTGCCGTGCCAATTTTAAAACGGGTAAGGATTTTTCATCTTAAATTTCATTTTTTTTATACTTCGATTTTTAGGGTTTGTTTTTTAGAAAATTTTGAGATTTTTGTTCAAACAAATTTGTTTAGATTTTGATGAATCTCGCAATAAAACCTAAATCAGTTTTTGTGGGCTTCACTAAACAGTGGTTAGAAGGCCTAGCTTCACTAAATCTTGTACACAGATTTATGAAGATTTATGTCCGATTATCCTGAAGTCAGTGAGCCCTGAATCAAAATCATTGATTCCATTTAATCCTTCAAAGAAATATATATAGTATTTGTTTTTGGATCCTTCTAGTCTTGATGAAAACACCAGTGCATTTAGTTCCAGAATCAAGTAACTGTACAGATTTTGCATATAGCAAGAATTCTAAAATCTGGTTTTCAGTCCTTTTTGGCTATGGTTAGGATGTTGATTTGTTGCTTCCAAAATGTGCTCAAATTGTAACATAATCTAGTGAACACTAATGTATGACATAATAAAGAAACATTGATGTTATTAGTTAAAGAAAAGAGATAGTATGAGACAGTGCTGTCTCACCCCCCAAGTTTCTCTACTTAATCTTACTTAAACAGACTCTCATTCACATACCATGAAACAAAATTTAATCTTTCATTGCTCTTCCAATTTGATTTTTTTTTTTTTTACATTTTTTTTTTCCATCACTCATTTATAAACATTTTTTTGTTAGACAACTATCATAAACCCATCTGAACAAATAATAAATATAATATAATATACAAGGGAATTCCTCACACAGTTAGATTAATCCTGTTTGTAAACTTAAACTATAAATTGTGGGCCAATAAAACCATTGAGAGAAAGAGAAATGCAAGTCAAATAATCAAATACCAGGATTTTTTTTTTTTGGTGAATATCAAATACCAGGATATGGTAATGGATAAATAGAGTTATTTATTACTCCAAGTTCACTAAATTTTTAATTGCTGATACGTAGTCTAAATAATTTGAATACATGAACCATAGAGAGACTAAGGGCTCTTTTAAATGTGCTTTCAATAAAACAACTTAAAAAAAAAATGAGGTGTTTTTATTATTTTAAATATTCTATTAAAGCATTAAATACTATTTTTTAAATTAAAAAAAAAATACTACTTTTTAATAAAGGCGTTAATTAGTTACTTTTTAAAAAAAAAAAAAAAGGAAAAGCATTCTAAGTGCTTTTTATTTATGACGTAGTATGAATTATTTGCTGCGAAAAAAAGGTCATGTAAACATGTTTTGATAAAAAGTTCTAAAAGAAATGCTACATAATATGCAGCTCAAAAGTAGAATTGTACAAATTTTAATCTTATCTTCTGCTTTCTAACATAACTCGGCGAATCACAAACAAGCATCTACGTTAAAGTAACCTTTTGATGACTTCTCTTACAAGTAACCGGCCATGACAATTAACAGCTGCCCTTTTCCTTTTACAACTTGTCAACCAATGCAACATTTTCTTCTCAACTAAGGTTCCAATCAAAATGTTACAACTTTATCTAAAATTTCAAATTACTTCTTTCTTTTTCTTTCTTTTTTTGCTTTTTTTGCTTTTTTTTCTTTCAACAAGAATTTTATTGCTGATTGAGAAATTAATTTACGTTAGCTGCTATAAATACATGACTGGACAATGCAAAGAATAAAGAAATTCAGCTTATTTTGCATAGATTGCATTTTTACATCTCAATCATGTTTTGATTCTGTATCCTCTACGATTTTCGTATTGGTAGACTTGTTGAAATTGTTCAACTGTTTTAGATGGAAGGCAGTGGCACTTTAGGGATCAGTCAAGGAAGTTATTCTACTACAGCCTCTGATAGCTCCACGTTGAAGATTAAAACTCTAATCTATGATGGCAACTCGCCTTCAATTTCAGTAACTGATGGAAAACTACAATTTACTAGATCTAATTATCAAGCTGCTAATTCTCCGCATCTCATTCATTTCAGGAATGACACTTCTTTTAAAGATTTCAAGCGGATAGTACGGTCAAGATGTAGGATCTCATTGGATAGAGCTGTGTATTATCTTCCTGGCCAAGACTTGATTGCTTTGTCTACAGAAGAAGATATGAAATGTATGATAGAGGAGTTCGTTGAGTTGAGCCGTTTTCAAGGTCCACAAATTTTCAAGGTTTTTATTAACCGGTGATAACTCTGTAGTTAGGTCTTGACAATATCAAGCTGTTTAATTTTCTAGGCTTTTATGTTTGAGAAGACCATGGAGTCTTCAATCCACTTGCAAAGAGGAAACTACTTGGTTATGTTTTGTGGACTTGTTAATGTGTTATGTTTTATGTGCCATTTAAGTTAATGATCTTAAGGTGTGTTTCCCTGTTTTGTGGACTTGTACATCTTAATGCATAACAATCTCTAAAACACTAGGGAATCTTGGAGCATTTGACTTGTACATCGTAAACCCTTTATGAAGATTATGGCAGATTATGCAGAAGTCATAAACAATTTGATTTATTTTTTCATTTTTTTTCCATCACTCATTTATGAACATTTTTTTGTTAGACAATTATGATAATCCCATCTGAACAAATAATAAATGTAATGTAATAATCAAGGTAATTCCTCACGCAGATAGATTAATCCTTTTGGCAAACTTAAACTATAAATTGTGGACCAATAAAACCAGAGAGAAAGAGAAATGTAAGTTAAATAATCAAATACCAGGACATGGTATGGAACGAAAAGCGTGTATTGTAATGTGTTTGGAATGGATAAGTAGAGTCATTTATTACTCCAAGTTGACTCAAACTTTAGTTGCTGATACGTAGTGTAAATAATTTGAATACATGAACCATATGAAGACGAATGGCTCGTTTTCGTTTAGATGCGCTTTTTATGATAATTCTTTTTATATAGAGCACATTAATAAAATAAAATTAAATTAAAAACAACATAATTTCAATAAAACACTTTAAAAATGCTTTTAAAATAAGTGAGGTGTTTTATTATTTTAAAAAGTCTACTGTTTTTAAAATTTTAAAAAAAAATTACTAGTTAAAAAAAAAAAAAGCATCCAAAGTGTTTTTTTTTAATTTATGAAGAAGTATGAATTGTTTGCCAAACACGTTGCAAAATTTTCTTCTTTTTTATTTTTTGGTTTTGAAAACGCACTTTTTTTTCTTTTTTTTCCTTTTTTTTTTGGAAGGAAAAAAACCACATCTAAACATGTTTTGATAAATAGTTCAAAAAGAAATGCCAGACAATATGCAGCTCAAAAGTAAAGTTGTACAACTTTTAGTCTCATCTTCTGCTTTCTGACATAACTCGGCCAATCACAAACAAGCATCTACGTTGAAGTAGCCTTTTGATGACTCGGCCATGACAATTTACAACTTACCAACCAATGCAACACTTTCTTCTCAACTAAGGTTCCAATCAAAATGCTTCAACTTATTTTATTTAAGATTACAAATTACTTCTTTCTTTCTTTTTTCTTTCAACAAGTATTTTATTGCTGATTCAGAAATTAGTTTCCGTTAGCTGCTATAAATACATGGCTGGACAATGCAGAGAATAAAGAAATTCAGCTTCTCCTGCATAGATTGCTTTTTTACATCTCAGTCTTGTTTTGATTCTGTATATCCTCTTACCATTTTCATATTGATAGACTACTTGAAATTTTTCCAACTGTTTTAGATGGGAGGCAGTGGCACTTCAGGCAACAGTCAAGGAAGTTGTTCTACTACAGCCTCTGATAGCTCCACGGTGAATATTAAAGCTTTATTCTATTTTGGCCGCAAGCCTAAATTTTCAGAAAGTGATGGAAAACTACAAATCGCTGAAGGCGATCTTCCGCATCTCGTTCGTTTGAGGAGTGACATTTCTTATGAACAATTCAAGAAGATTATATGCTCACTATCTCCGATGCCCTATGAGTTTCGTTATTATAGAATTGGTTATTATCTTTCTGGCCAAGGCTTGATTGCTTTGAAAACAGAAGAAGATATGAAAAATATGATAGAGGAGTTGGATGAGTTGAACCGTATAAGAGAACCACAAATGTTTAAGGTATTTGTGGACTGGTGACAACTCCGTAAGTTTAGGCCTTGAAAAAATCAAGCTTTTTAGTTTTGTATGCATGTATGTTTGAGACGATCATGGAGTCCTCAATCCCCTTGCAATGAGAAATTAAACTACTTGAGTTGCCTTTTTATGGATTCAAGTAGAGCTTCTGACAGCTCTAAAGTTTTATGCTTTTCTTAATGCAAGCCTATAAGTTTTATCATGTGTTGTTCACTTACTGTTTTAAGCTTCAGCATGATCATCAAGAGGCAAGAATGTAGAGTCTGTGATAAGATTTGAAATATCATCTTCCTGAGCATGGCATAGTTAGTCTTAAGACAAACGATGGTCCTGTGTGCGCGTATGTTAGAGTTTGTTGAAATGAATGGTAAACATGGCCCACAAATATATATATATATGTATATGTATTTGTAATTTTCAATGACGAATGCAATATTCAATGACGTTTACTGTTATTTTGTTTTTGATCAATAAGGATATTTATGCAAGTTTTTAATGTTCTGGACTTAATACTAGATCAATGGCAATTCTTTTCTGCAATGTTCAACCAAAAAAGCAAGTTCTTGTGTCATTAAGTTAATAAGGATCATTACCTTAAAAGCAATGAAACCATGAGAAAAACACTTGCCCAATACGCACAATGTGAGCTCAATAATCTGAACCTTCAGGTTGAAAGTCCAACTATGTATGAGCACAAAGTTGCACAACAACTTGGTAAGCGAATTGCATAAGTTTTTTGAGTCCAACGCCTGGTTGTCAAATTTGGGTGCACAAGTTATCAAAAATCTTTCATCCACCCCTAAGATTTCAATGGACTTTTTTTAAAACTCTATAAAATCAATAAAAATTTATCAATTCTATTAAAATCAGTACCTTATAGAAGTCTATCAAAATTAAATACACCCTCCTAAGTATTGATATATGTCAAGTTCTAATTAGGGCCTTATAAGAGACAGATTTGTTTTGGATAGAAATTGAGAAGGGATGCATTTTGTACTTTTAACACTAACGTTATTTTAATAGGACAAAAGCATTAAAAACATAAATGATTCACTTCCACTACTACTGCAAAAAAAAAAATAATAATAAAATAAAATAAAATTCATTTAGTCATTGCTGCTACAACTTTAATTTTCGTAATAAAAGTATATGTTTTTTACATTAAAAAAACTATCGTAACAGAATCTTATAAACTTATTGCAATATGCTAGAATTTGATATTTGTTGCTAAATTTTGTAGCAAAAACACCACATGACCTTTTGGCGTAAATCTTCCTAATCAGCTGTACATCAACCAATCGTAGGTAGACATTAAAAAATAATAATAATAATTCAAAACCAATAAACGACGTCGTTTAGGGCACCTCAATCCCACTCCACGCCGCTCCTAACCCATGCCATCCCTAGCCCACGCCGGACCGCACGAATCCGGTGCCTCCACGCCCAGATCCGGCGGCTCCAAGCCGTGATTTTTCATTGTCCTCTGTTGCCGTGCCAATTTGAAAACGGGTAAGGATTTTTTGGGTTTGTTTTTTAGAAAATTTTGGGATTTTTGTTCAAACAAATTTGTTTAGATTTTGATGTTAGCAAATCACTTAAAAATCTCGCAATAAAACCTAAATCAGATTTTGTGGGCTTCACTAAACAGTGGTTAGAAGGCCTAGCTTCACTAAATTTTGTACACAGATTTATGAAGATTATGTCAGGTTATGCTGAAGTCAGTGAGCCCTGAATCAAAATCATTGATTCCATTTAATCCTTCAAAGAAATATATATAGTATTTGTTTTTGGATCCTTCTAGTCTTGATGAAAACACCAGTGCATTTAGTTCCAGAATCAAGTAACTGTACAGATTTTGCATATAGCAAGAATTCTAAAATCTGGTTTTCAGTCCTTTTTGGGTATTGTGAGGATGTTGAATTGTTGCTTCCAAAATGTGCTCAAATTGTAACATAATCTAGTGAACACTAATGTATGACATAATAAAGAAACATTGATCTTATTAGTTAAAGGAAAGCGATACTATGAGACAGTCCTGTCTCACCCCCCAAGTTTCTCTACTTAATCCTTACTTAAACAGACCCTCATTCACATACCACGAAACAAAATTTAATCTTTCATTGCTCTTCCAATTTGATTTAATTTGTTTCAAATTTTTTTTTTCCATCACTCATTTATAAACATTTTTTTGTTAGACAACTATCATAAACCCATCTATTCATCAAAAAAAACTATCATAAACCCACCTGAACAAATAATAAATATAATATAATATGCAAGGTAATTCCTCACACAGTTAGATTAATCCTGTTTGCAAACTTAAACTATAAATTGTGGACCAATAAAACCATAGAGAGAAAGAGAAATGCAAGTCAAATAATCAAATGCCAGGATACGGTAATGGATAAGTGGAGTTACTTATTACTCCAAGTTCACTAAATTTTTAATTGTTGATACGTAGTGTGAATAATTTGAATATAGGAACGATAGGGAGACTAGGTTCGTTTGAATGTGCTTTCAATAAAACAACTTTAAAAAAAAAAAAGTGCTTTTAAAATAAATGAGGTGTTTTTATTATTTTAAATATTCTATTAAAGCATTAAATACTATTTTTTAAATTAAAAAAAAAAGCACTACTTTTTTAAAAAAGCGTGAATTAGTTACGTTTAAAAAAAAATGGAAAAGCATTCTAAGTGCTTTTTATTTATGAAGAAGTATGAATTATTTGCTGCAAAAAAAATTTTAAGAAACAAAAAAAAAAGCTCATGTAAACATGTTTTGATAAATAGTTCAAAAAGAAATGCAAGATAATATACAGCTCAAAAGTAAAATTGTACAAATGTTAATCTTATCTTCTGCTATCTAACATAACTCGGCCAATCACAAACAAGCATCTGCGTTAAAGTAACCTTTTGGTGACTCCTCTTACAAGTAACCGGCCATGACAATTTACGGCTGCCCTTTTCCTTTTACAACTTATCAACCAATGCAACATTTTCTTCTCAACTAAGGTTCCAATCAAAATGTTACAAGTTTATCTAAAATTACAAATTACTTCTTTCTTTTTCTTTCTTTTTTTTCTTTCAACAAGAATTTTATTGCTGATTCAGAAATTAATTTCCGTTAGCTGCTATAAATACATGACTGGACAATGCAAAGAACAAAGAAATTCAAAGAAATTCAGCTTCTTTCGCATAGATTGCTTTTTTGCCTCTCAATCTTGTTTTGATTCTGTATCCTCTTACCATTTTCATATTGATAGACTTGTTGAAAATTTTTAAACTGTTTTAGATGGGAGGCAGTGGCACTTCAGGCAACGGTCAAGGAAGTTGTTCTACTACAGCCTCTGATAGCTCCACGGTGAAGATTAGAGCTTTATTCTATTTTGACCGCAGGCCTAAATTTTCAGAAAGTGATGGAAAACTACGAATCCCTGAAGGTGATCTTCCGCGTCTCGTTCGTTTGAGGAATGACATTTCTTATGAACAATTCAAGCAGATTATAAGGTCACGAGCTCCGAATTACTATGGACAATTTACGTCATATGTTGTTAGTTATTATCTTCCTGGCCATGGCTTGATTGCTTTGAAAACAGAAGAAGATATGAAAGATATGATAGAGGAGTTGGATGAGTCGAACCGTATACGAGAACCACAAATGTTTAAGGTATTTGTGGACCGGTGACAACTCTGAAGTTTAGGACAAAATCAAGCATTTTAGTTTTGTATGCATGTATGTTTGAGACGATCATGGAGTCCTCAATCCCCTTGCAATGAGAATTTAAACTACTTGAGTTGCTTTTTATGGACTTTGCATATGTATTATGTTTTATGTGCCCTTTTAAGTTAATGGTCTTAATGTGTGCTTCCCTTTTCCAGATTCAAAAGCAATCCCCTTGCAAAGAGAAATTAAACTACTTGGTTGCTTTTTATGGACTTATACATGTATTATATTTTATGTGCCCTTTTAAGTTAATGGTCTCAATGTATGCTTCCCTTTTCCAGATTCAACAAGAAAATGGAGCAAGATCCAATGATAGTAAGATGATGGAACATGGTCAAGTTTCTAAACCACAATAGAAAGGAACATCCATTCTTAACATTTGAAAAATCAAATTCACTCGCTATCTGTATATTAAACAACTATTTAATATCTCATAATTTTTTAATGATTAATTTAAATTTAATTTATAAAATTATCCTAAATATTTTTATTTTTATTTTGTAAAAGGAAGATAAATAAATAAATATCAAATTAGTCATCAAAACTAATAAAATAAAAACTAAATAATTAAGAAGTTATTTAATTTGACTCTCTAATATAAAAGATATTTTGTACTTACAAAAATATACTAATATTATTGGAGATGCTCTTAGATAAAATATATTTATGTGCCACAGCAACTCTACTAGTGGAACCTCTCATAGTTCTTGAAGGAAAATTAAAGTTTTATGCTGTACACGTGGCAAATTTTTAGCTTTTGGAGGTGGAAAATTTTGGTTCTGGCGAGATAAAACTCATCTAGTTTATTTGAGGGATGACATTTCTTTTGAAGATGTCAAGAAGCAAATGGAAGCATTAAGTCGAAAGCCAGCTTATAAAATAAGAAAACATGATAGGCGAGTTTGAAGAATTGAGGCGTAAACAAGGACAACAAATGTTTGAGATGTATATTGAAGATTAAACTCGTTTTTATATATGCAGCTAAATGCAAAACGTTTTATGTGCTCTAATAGATTTCAGCCTTAAACATTTTTTAACAGACTTGTTTTTATATATAAGATCTCATTGCATAGCTGCATATATTATCTTCCTGGCCAAGGCTTGATTGCTTTGTCCACAGAAGAAGATATGAAATGTATGATAGAGGAGTTCATTGAGTTGAGCCGTATTGTATTCAAGGTCTACAAATTTTTAAGGTCCGTCGAGAACTCTGACGTCGTTTAGGGCACCTTAAATTAAAAACCAATACACGACGTCGTTTAGGGCACCTGACATTAATCCATACTGCACACGGCGACTCCTCTCCTCTCTCGCTGCCCCCTGCTCTATCTCCCTCAATCTCACTCCACGCCGCTGCTAACCCACGCTCTTATCTCCTCCATCTCCGTCAATCTCATACATCTGCTCCACGCCACTCCTAACCCATGCCATCCCTAGCCCGCGTCGGACCGCGCGAATCCGGTGCCTCCACATCCAGATCAGGCGGCTCCAGACTGTGATTTTTTATCTCCTCTGTTGCCGTGCTAATTTGAAAACGGGTAATGGATTTTTCATCCTAAATTTCATTTTTTTATACTTAGATTTTTAGGGTTTTTTTTTTTTCTTTGAAAATTTTTGGATTTTTGTTCAAACAAATTTGTTTAGATTTTGATGTTATCAAATCACTTAAAAATCTCGCAATAAAGTCTAAATTGGATTTTGTGGGCTTCACTAAACAGTAGTTAGAAGGCCTAGTTTCTGGACTTCCCCTCCTTGAGAAATTTAATTGCTGTCTCAACAGTGCTAAGTTTCATAATATTAGCATCCATATTCATCCATATTCATAGCGTGAAATCTTTATATATTAGACCAAATTTTCGTGATCCAGATTTTGAGGTTTCGAACATGTTAATTTGCTTAGACTTGGCATGTTTACTCAAGTCAATCGTTTCGATTGAGGCTCCAAACATGTTCGAAGCCAATTTGTTACTTGACTGCAACTATCCCTTCATATGATAATCTTATACAATTCCTTTCAAATTTCAGTGGCGTAAAGAAGTTGAAGCTGTATATATAGTGACTGGATAGAGGTATTTACTTTTGTTTATTTCAATGTTTGTAATATCTCAGTACAAGGTTATAAATGAATGATACAACTTTTGTAACGCATGAACACCTTATGGAAACTTGAGTACTCTCAACTTTTGTTGGTCTTTGCAAATCTATCAGCAGCGTCCAATGTCCATGCTTGCATGTTCTTGAATGTCAGGCCAATTTTAACTTTCCACTTTGGAAACCAAAGTATCTTAAACTTTACTCTTCCTTTTACAACTTATCAACCAATGAAACGCTTTCTTCTCAACTAAGGTTCCAATCAAAATGCTACAACTTTATTTAAAATTACTTCTTTCTTTCTTTTTTCTTTCAACAAGAATTTTATTGCTGATTCAGAACTTCTGAGTCATGTATAACTTGCTTAACTTAAAAGTAAATTAGAGTTGATTAGTGTTAATTGATTAGAAAAAAAAAATGGAAACGGAAACATAAAATTGAAGAACATTTAAAATGGTTTAATTTTATTTTTTAATTTACTGTTTCAGTTTTTCTTTTTCTTTACATTTATAGCTAACCTTTGGATTAAAGAAATACATTGAAAAAACTAAAAACCAGGTGTGTACGTAAATTAAATCAAACGTAATATTCAAATATAACAAAACCCCATTTCACGAGATCAAATTTTATTTTTATTTTTTTCAAAAATACATTTATTTGTATGATGAGGAACGCGTATTTTCCCATTTGGTCTCCAAACAAAGAATAAGATAGTTTGTGAATAGGTAGAGGTTGTTGTTCTCCAAGCATTAATTCTGTATGATTGATTAAAGAAAAAAAATGCAATTTTCTTCATCATAGCCAAAGCGTTTTCACAGGTTGGTTTTAAAGCATGTGAAAAACATGATACTGGAATTTAATTTTTGTAGGTGTTTGGTGTTTGGGGTTTAAATATTTGAGTTGCTGCTTGTTTTAGGAGGCTGGTTGATTTGGATTTTATATAAGGTATTTATTTATTTTATTTTTTTAAGCATATGAATGGGGGGCACAGATAATATAGTTATTTGTATTTATTTTTTTATTGACTTTTAATTTTGTTTATATATGAATTACTGTGTGGGAGGATTGAGTCCTCGAGTTCTGTTTACTTGTTATAATATTGAAGTTTTGATTGTAGTGGAAAATTGCGATGAAATAGCACATGATTTGTTAATTTTGTAACTTTGATTTTATTTTTTAATATTTGGTCAACTTTGATTTTGTTTTTTAAATTTAGTCATAGGCAAATTATATTTTATTTTTTAAAAAGATAATAGTAATAATAATAAGAAATAAAATAAGAAAATAATTCTTTTTCTTCATTTAGTTTAATGATAAAGATAATGATAGCAATTCACTTATATATCTATTTCCTTATTTCATTCAGAAATTAGTTTCCGCTAGCTGCTATAAATACATGGCTGGATAATGCAAAGAATAAAGAAATTCATCTTCTTTTGCATAGATTGGTTTTTTACAATATTGATAGACTACTTGAAATTGTTCAACTGTTTTAGATGGAAGGCAGTGGCACTTTAGGCAACAGTCAAGGTTCGACCAAAAAGAAAGGCAACATTCAAGGAAGTTATTCTACTACAGCCTCTGATAGCTCCACGGTGAAGATTAAAGCTTTACTCTATGATGGCCACAAGCCTACAATTTCAGCAAATGATGGAAAACTACAAATTGCTAGAGCTAATTTATTAGTTAATCCTCCGCATCTCATTCATTTCAGGAATGACACTTCTTTTGAAGATTTCAAGCGGATAGTAAGTTCGCGATATGACATCTCATTGAATAGCTGTGCATATCATCTTCCTGGCCAAGACTTGATTGCTTTGTCTACAGAAGAAGATATGAAATGTATGATAGAGGAGTTCGTTGAGTTGAGCCGTATTCAAGGTCCACAAATTTTTAAGGTTTTTAAGGTCTGGTAATAACTCTGAAGTTAGACCTTGACAGTATCAAGCTGTTTAGTTTTGTATGCTTTTATGTTTGAGAAGGCCCTGGAGTCTTCAATCCACTTGCGAAGAGAAAACTAGTTGGTTATGTTTTGTGGGCTTGCATATGGATTATGTTTTATGTGCCCTTTAAGTTAATGGTCTTACTGTGTGCTTCCCTGTTTTGTGGACTTGTACATCTTAATGCATAACAATCCTATTATTGACGGTAAGGAATCTTGGAGCATTATTGACTTATACATCGTAAACCCTTTATGAAAATCATGGCAGATTATGTGGAAGTCATAAACAATTTGATTTATTTTTTTTTTTTTTTGGTCCATCACTCATTTATAAACATTTTTTTGTTAGACAATTATCATAAACCCATCTGAACAAATAATAAATATAATATAATATACCAGGTAATCCCTCACACACAGATAGATTAATCCTGTTTGGCAAACTTAAACTATAAATTGTGGACCAATAAAACCAGAGAGAGAGAGATGAAAGTGAAATAATCAAATACCAGGATATGGTAATGGATAAGTAGAGTTATTTATTACTGCAAGTTCACTGAACTTTTAGTTGCTGATACGCAGTGTAAATAATTTGAATACATGAACCATAGAGAGACAAACGGCTGATTTGAATGTGCTTTCAATAAAACAACTTTAAAAAAATGCTTTTAATATAAATGAGGTGTTTTTATTATTTTAAATATTTCTATTAAATCATTAAATACTATTTTTTTTTTTTTAAGAAAAAAAAAAAGCACTACTTTTTTTAAAAAAGCATGTATTAGTTACTTTTTAAAAAAAAAAATATGGAAAAGCATTCAAAGTGCTTTTTATTTATGAAGAAGTACGAATTATTTGCTGGAGAAAAATTTTTAAGGAACATAAAAGGCACATCTAAACATGTTTCGATAAATAATTCAAAAAGAAATGCTAGAGATCATAATATGCAGCTCAAAAGTAAAATTGTACAAATTTTAATCTTATCTTCTGCTCTCTAACATAAATCGGCCAATCACAAACAAGCATCTACGTTGAAGTAACCTTTTGATGACTCCTCTCACGAGCAACCGGCCATGACAATTTACAGCTGCTCTTTTCCTTTTACAACTTATCAACCAATGCAACATTTTCTTCTCTTCCAATCAAAATGCTACAACTTTATTTAAAATTACAATTACTTTTTTAAAAAAAACAAGAATTTTATTGCTGATGATTCAGAAATTAGTTTCCGTTAGCTGCTATAAATACAAGACTGGACAATGCAAAGAACAAAGAAATGCAGCTTCTTTTGCATGGATTGCTTTTTTTTTTATTCTGTATCCTCTTACCATTTTCATATTGATAGACGTGTTGAAATTGTTCAACTGTTTTAGATGGAAGGCAGTGGCACTTTAGGCAACAGTCAAGCGAGTTATTCTATTACAGAACCTGATGGCTCCACGGTGAAGATTAATACTTTATTCTATTTTGGCCACAAGCCTAAATTTTCAGAAAGTGATGGAAAACTACAAATCGCTGAAGGTCATCTTCCGCGTCTCGTTCGTTTGAGGAGTGACATTTCTTATGAACAATTCAAGAAGATTATATGCTCACTATCTCCGCAGTCCTATAACTTTTGTTTTGAAATTAGTTATTATCTTCCTGGCCAGGGCTTAATTGCTTTGGCAACAGAAGACATGAAAAATCTGATAGAGTTGTTCGATGAGTTGAACCGTATACAAGAACAACAAATGCTTAAGGTATTTTTGGACCGGTGACAAAACTGAAGTTTAGGCCTTGACAAAATCAAGCTTTTTAGTTTTGTATGCATGTATGTTTGAGAAGATCATGGAGCCCTCAATCCCCTTCCAAAGAGAAATTAAACTACTTGAGATGCTTTTTATTGACTTGCATATGCATTATGTTTTATGTGCCCTTTTAAGTTAATGGTCTTAATGTATGCTTCCCTTTTCCAGATTCAACAAGAAAATGTAGAAAGATCCAATGATAGTAAGATGATGGAGCATGGTCAAGCTTCTAAACCACAATAGAAAAGAACATCCCTTCTTAACATGGAATCTGATGGCTAAGAGCTCACCAGGCAAGCTTAACATGGTCAAAAACACGAATGGTTGACTGGTGAAATGCAGTTTTCATAAAGTTTTAGTCTTATACTCGTGCTAATCTAATGCATAACAGTCTAAAAAATACGAAGGAATCTTAGATCATTATGTACCTTTGTTCCAGCTGCTAACTGAATGTCTTGATGGAATCTGATGGCTAAGTGAAACCATCAAATGGGATTGAAAGAAAGAAGGTGCTCTCTGAAGCAAATCTTAAGCATGAAAAATCATAAAATAAGATTCAACAATTGGATTATGTGATAATGTGTTGGTGATGAAGTGGAACATGATAAGGAGTTTGTATCTGCCGGTCAAGAACCAACGATTATTTCCATATTTATTGTAAGTTTCTTGAATTACTTATTGGCAATGCAAACAGCATTGGAAGATAAAAAAATGTTTTCATCATAAAATGTATCTTACGTAGAGTTTGACTATGTAAATTAATTTCCATCCACTAATATAAGAACACGGTTGGACGAACAAACTGTTTAAGAAAGTGTTCTTGTTTCTGCTCTTGCTGGGTTTGTTCTTATAAAAGTCGTGTTTTTTTTTTTTTTTTGGTTTTTGTTTGAATATTTTTGTACAAAATTGAGAGAGGTGAGTTGTTCAAATTGCTTAGAGCTGTTTTCATTTAGACCCAAGTTCTAATTTAAAAGCAGCCAATTAAGCAACTCTCTGGAGCCTCAGGAAAATTTACAGAGAAGATTAGGGCTTCAATCTGTTACGGTAAATATTCAGTTGATACCTGTGATTTTGAATCCTACATGTAGGAGAAGAAATGAAAGCTAGATTCAATGATAGTTGGATGAGAAAATTAACAGATTCATCATTTAGATATTCAATATCTTTGTTCAAAAAAAGATCCATTCAAAGAAAGCAAGATTTAACCATAAGAAAGCACTTATTCAACTCTATCCTACTCTACATGATAAGTTCTATATCAATCTCTGGTTGAAAAACCAACCCATGTGAGCATAAAATCTCAGAAAAACTGGGAATGCACATAAGCGCTTAAGCGTCATCAAGAGCGAGGACTCCAGGTAGTTGTTTTCCTTCGAGAAGCTCCAAGCTTGCACCGCCTCCGGTTGAGATGTGGCTCATCTTATCAGCAAGCCCAGCCTTCTCCACTGCGGCAACTGAGTCACCTCCTCCGATGATAGTTGTCACTCCCTTGCCACTCAGTTCAGCCAGCTTCTTGGCAATTGCCTATAGTGAACAGAGAGAAGTAATGGTGTCAAATTCTCTACTTGAAATGAATCCAACTCACAACATTTCAAAAACTAACGGAATTATGTACCTCTGTTCCAGCAGCAAACTTTTCAAACTCGAATACACCCATAGGTCCATTCCAAATAATGGTTTGAGTGGTATCCAGTGCTTCGTTGAACGTTTTGATGGAATCTGGTCCAATGTCCAATCCCATCCAACCATCAGGAATGGCAGATGCTGGCACAACCTGCAAAAAGTGAATTCATGCTTATTAGACCATGCAAAAACTGTCAACTAAACATATGAAGATTGCAAGATTTACCGAAATACATGTTCAGACAATGCATAATGGAGCAATGGTAATACTGACCTTGCTGTTAGCATCAGCGGCGAACTTATCAGCAATAACCACATCTGTTGGGAGCAGTATAGATACCCCCTTAGCCTTGGCCTTCTCAAGAAGAGATGTTGCAAGGTCCAGCTTGTCTTCTTCCACAAGGGATGATCCAACAGAATGGCCTTGAGCCTTGTAAAAGGTAAAAATCATTCCTCCACCAAGAATGAGAAGGTTTACCCTCCCCAACAAGGATTCTATTACTCCAATCTTGGTGGACACCTTGGAACCACCAACAATAGCAGCGAAAGGTCTCTTCGGATTGGCCACAGCTCCGACAAGATAGTCAAGTTCCTGAAACCACCGAATATAACTAGTTGAGCTGTAAATTTAACAAGATAAGACAATAGTCTGGGCACAGCATATACAAAGATCATCTACTATCACTCTCCAATCTCCATCCTAGAAAAGTACAAATACAGACTGGATCATTTTGATCATGACGTATATAGAAAATAAAAGATTGCAGGAGATTACTTCAGAGTTGAAGAGTTTCATTATACATATGCCGGTTAAAAGAAAAGAATCATACCTTTTGCATAAGGAATCCAGCAACAGAAGGCTTCAAGTACTTGGCTGCTCCCTCTGTAGATGCATGGGCCCTGTGGGCAGTACCAAATGCATCATTAACGTAGACATCTGCAAGTGCAGCTAGCTTCTTAGCAAACTCAGGGTCATTCTTCTCTTCCTCCTTATGAAACCTCACATTCTCGAGAAGCAAAACGCCTCCTTCGGGAAGGTCAGCAACTAATTTTTCGACTTCTTCACCAATACAGTCATTAGCCATCTTAACCTATTTCAACATAAAAGAAAACATAAACAAAGAGATCTCAAAAACAAGCTAAATCATAGCAGCAAAACAATTGGTGCTTTATCACTTATACAAGTATATAAAAGCAAACCTCGACTTTAAGGAGCTCAGATAGCCTTGGCACCAGAGGCTTTAAGCTGTATTTGGGTGTAACACCCTTTGGGCGCCCCTGAAAACAGATAACACTTCATGTATTACAACTCTCAAATTGAAAGAGGCACATAAAGAAAAATAGATATCGACAATTTTCCTTGATTCACCAACATTTATCTTAATTATATACCAAAAACAACAATTAAAAGGAAAACAAAGATGACAAGACAATAAAAGATCCTAAGTATGGAGTTATTCCGTTACAAATTCATGACATCGTTCGCATGTCAAAACACTCCTAACCATAATATCACATCCATTTGAACCACAAACAGACAAGAACTAGATAAGCTAAACAGAAGGAAAAGAAAACAAACAAAATGAGAATAGAGACAAAACACTGAAGATAGAATAAAAACAAAATAGCACAGTTACCATCTTCAAACTAACAGCATTTTATCTTCGATTACACCGATTTCCAAGAAAAGCTTAAGCTTTCTTGCAAATGCCACGGCAGTTCACAGAACAATTCTGTTGAGTAAAAAACAACCATGACTTATTTCATTTTAAGAAAGTCATCAAAGAAATATGAGGTCTTCCAAAAGAAATAACGGCAATAACCTCTTCAGAAACTATCACCATAGGAAAAGTTTCCTCACTACTGAAAACAAAATTGGCTTTCAATGTCCAATGGTACATGCATTACAAGCTTTAAGCACTCGTAAAAACAACGGGAAAACAACCAGCAAGACAACATTATATATGAGAAAAATGCCTCAATAAATAAATAAGATAATATGAAAGCGAATCCGTAAAAGTTTTAGAGCAAATATCAAAGTGAAGAAAAATACATAAGGGTGTAAAACACAAATATATTTGACATAAAAAACTAGAAGCATCAAAATGACAAGAACATTAGTACTTAGTCTGATGGGCTTATTATTATGGTATTAGGTAACATCAGTTGGAAACAAACAGATAATGAACAGACACCCTTCACAGGTCTAAAAAGAAATGTACAACTTACATCCAATCAGAGCAGCATAAAAACAAAACTAGGCATTATCAATCGAAAAAAACAAGATGAAGAAAAGAAAGAGGGGAAAAAAATGTAACTTGTGACAACAAAAGGATCATAAGACTATAAAGTCGATCAACGCAGATAAGTAGAAAATTCCATCAAAATCAGAACCAAACTAATTCATATAGATCTACGCTGCAAACCCAGAAACAAAATTTCCACTTTCCGATAAAACCAGAAACCGATTCACTAAAATCAATGAAAATGAAGCCAACAAATTTCAAAAATCTAAATTTTCCGAGAAAAGCATGAAGATTTAAATAATATTAAGCAAGGGAAACAAAACTAAAACCAATCCAGAACTATATCACGTACAAACCGTAAATCCATTGCTGTGACAGTGAAAAGTGAGCGTGTTTGAATAGAGGAGAGGCATGGCTTACCAAGTGACTGCAGAGGATGACCTTAGCACCAAAACCGATCAAATATTGGATGGTTGGCACAGCTGCACGGACTCTGGTGTCATCGGTGATGTTAGAGTTGTCATCTAGAGGAACATTCAGATCAACCCTCACAAACACCCTCTTCCCCTTCAACTCTGCCTCCTTCAAAGTTCCTACGCTCCTCTTGGTCGCCATCTCAGTTCCTTCAAACACCCACAAAAAAAGTAAAACGAAGAACAAAGATCAATACCCATATCAAAATTTTGCAAAATACACACGTAAATGTCTAAAAAAAGGAAACTTTGGAGCTTACAAAGATCCGCAAATATGTAAAAAGAGTAAGCTTTACGAGTGAGATCAAACAAAACCAAAGAGTGCGAAAGTTCGAGAACAATATATAGACTGAAGGATAGGTGTTCTATAATGTGATGGTTCAGGCACGTGCGAGCTCTTCTTAGGCAACACCTTGGCACACGCGGTAATCCGTGGTGAAACCTTGGGCCAGCCGTGAATGGTTTTAAGCACTTGGCATATTCGATATTCTTCTACCAAAGACATTTTTTTTCTTTTTCATTTTCTTTTTCCCCAAGAAAACAAAAAATACCTAAAATTAGAGAAAATCCATGGCATTAAATGAGTACAGATTTTTTTTTTTTTATTTATCTTTCATGGAATTTTGGTAATGGTGGAATTGCATAAAGTTTGGGTTGTGGAAGTTAAGGAGAATGTTACCTTATTACCACTTTAATTATTTAAAAACTGCATGGAAAGACACTTAACCATCAAGACCATTAAATAATTGTAATTTTGACCTAACTAAAATAATTAATTAATTAAAATTTCTCAAAAAAAAGAAAAAACCTAACAGGTATAACCAAAATTCAGAAATCTTGTTTAAAAAAAAATGTAGGATATAATCCATTGGTTATATTAATTCAGTTGGCTGATCACAATCAGAGGACTAAGTAAATTGACGTTTGCCCAAGCAAGCCCATATCGATGAAAGTGTTACATTAGCATAACTAGAATATTCCCACAACATACATCATCAATCTTCAAATTCTAAATAAATTATAGAATTCTTTTGGAGTATATGTCTTTCTTGGTATTATTATAAGTCAAACTGTTAAAAATTGAAGCACACCATCTTTTTCAAAGGAAACCTTCTAGCACCCAAGACTTTTAAATTAAGTTCAGAAAGTATTCAGCTAATTTATCAACTCTAAGAGTTCCAGCAACAAGTTTTCTTTGATCAAGTCCCACGTCAAAAAGTGATTGTTTACTGAGCTATAGTTTATAAACGAAGATTTTTATGGCAATTTAGAATTTACCACGAAACGACGAGGAATGAGATTGGCTTAGTGGCACGCCGTCGCTTTCACATTTTGAGGCTGGAAAAGTGCCCTGGCCCACAACTGCAGAGATGCAGCCCCGGAAACTGGTGAGTCCGATCGCTCAGGGCGATGGGCTGCGACAGGTGCGAAACCCACTGGACTCCCAAAACCTCGGTGAAAATTTCGGCCAACTTCACTGTTAATCACTTGGTCCATGGGACTAAATGGAGAAATATAAATTTAAAAAGTTTGTGGTGCATGGATCCTGTTGTCATTAAAGTATAGGAGGGGGGGGCCGGGCCCTGGGGGGGCATTGATCATCCAAGTGTTTGATTTTATATATATATATATATATATATAAGGAATGAATATAATGCAATCAGATTAATGTGTCATCCTATAATCATTATGCATGGTCCAGGCAGTCTATCACCACCCTCTTTTTTAATAAATAAAACAAAGATATAAAGAAAGAACGAAGATTCAATTTTTTAAAAGTTTGAAGCATCCATGTATCTGGGTAGGCATAACATTTTAGATTGGATTATTCATCTGATTTTGAATGTCAACCAGTTAGCTTTTAGACATTCGATTGAGTTTAGACACACGCTCCAAAGGCATCATCACTATATATCTAGATCACATGTCTCCCTTTGTATCCTTTTAATATATTCCTACTAATTAAAATTTAATATATTATTCAAATAAAAAAAAATTAAGATGTCAGATTTTAATTGGAGGGTGACATTTGACCTGACTTCCTGACCACATGTATTATTCAATTGATTCGAGATATTATTGTATGTTTTTATCAACTTTATGGTTTTTTTTTTTTTAAATCAAATTTGATGAAGTGGTTTTTAGTTTATTTATTAATCTCAAACACAAGTTTGCAATCAAATTCTGTCTATGAGATTACTAATAGAGTTTTCTACAACTGATTATGAGGACCCATGACCCATCTAGGCCATTGCATTTCCATGTTCATGTTTTGTAGTGAAAACTCTGATTCAGATGAGCAGGCTTGTACCATTATTGAGTAGACTTAGACACAAAAGGAGGGACAAAACAAAATTTATCCAAAAACCCCGTGAGATATTTAAAGTTGATTTGTTGATTGATCAAGACCTTACAGCATCCACATCACATGAACTACCTAAACCAGAAGTATCAGGACAAAAAGAAATGGTTCATATTTAGAGTGTGTGAATTGTGAGGTGCTTGAGCCACTTTCATGAAAATGTCTGTTAGTCTTTGGAATTCAATTCAGGCCTCTAGGCCTCTCGTTTTTTTTTTTGTGGCTTTGGATTTGTACAACTGTGATCAACTTCTTCAAAATGTCAGTTTTCCCAATATTTTTAATAATTGAGTTAACAACCTTGAGGATCAAACTCTTCTTAGGGGAATGAACATCCAATGCCAACCTCACAGAAAACGACTTACTTGGACTGTGATTTCCACGAAGGAATCATAAAATGTAAATCAAAAGGAAAGGAACCAAATGAATATTAAAACAGAAAATAGAATTAAGAATAGCCTCACCACAATATAGCATATAATTTTTGTAAATGAGAAAGTGAAGGCATTGTGCTAAAATGCATGGTAAAAGTGTAACTTTATTAGATTGATGGAATGACTCTCCTTGTAACAACACTCTACAGTATTTTATAGCAGTTTCTAGTAAGAAGCAAGGAATGCATAGACAGCATGGGAATCCGAGACAGCATTGGAAATAATTGTACAACAACTCAAATCTCCCTAAAGACATTTCTCTCCTTCACAAACTCAAATAAAAACTCCCACATAGCAATGGGATGGGGGGAAAAAATCAAATAAAGATTTGTCTTACACAGGAACAGGCGTTGCTTCGTCAAGAGCGAGTACACCAGGAAGTTGTTTCCCTTCCAACAACTCCAAACTTGCACCACCACCAGTTGATATGTGGCTCATCACACTAGCAACTCCTACTTTCTCTACAGCAGCAACTGAGTCTCCACCTCCAATGATTGTTGTTACTCCCTTTCCACTAAGCTCTGCTAACTTGTTTGCAACAGCCTGCAGGTAGAGGTAAAACTCCAATCACCCATACATACATAAGCACATAAAAGCTGTTGCATGGCAAAAATATACATAAGATGGTCAATGGTTTAAGTTGAACTAGGGTATAGGCGGAATCTGGCTTACTTCTCTACATAAGATGGTCAATGGTTTAAGTTGAACTAGGTTATAGCTGGAACGAGGTTTCCCTCTCCAACTTAAACCTTTATCTTTGTGATAACACAAGTCCATGGGCAAAAATGTGCAGAAGGGTGATCTGGTCAGGCAACTTACCCAGCTAGGACTTTGTTAAGCTAGGTTCTTCATAGATAAGAGCTGGAAGTTAAGATCAAGGTTGTCTATAAAGTTTCAACCAGAGTCATCCACATAGGTTCATGTGAAGTTCTAACTCTTCCCTTTCCCATACATATTTCTTACCAAAAAAATTTGTACAGGTGTACACAATACAAGGAACAGATACATAAATACCAAAACAGGTTTACAAGTATCAAGAGGCTTATGAAAATATCAAAATTTACGCAACATGCATACCTCAGTTCCAGCTGCAAACTTGTCAAACTCAAACACACCCATGGGTCCATTCCAGATGACGGTTTTAGTAGTGTCCAATGCCTCACTGAATGTCTTAATAGAGTCTGGTCCAATATCCAATCCCATCCATCCATCAGGAATAGCAGATGCTGGCACAGTCTGAAATTACAAACCACTTTTTAATTCCTTGCTAAAGAAGCGACACATAGCTTTGGTTTCAAAAAGCTGACACAAATATTAGTTTCAGGAGTTGTTCACATTAGAATCAATAATACTTCAATCAACAAAATAATTGTGTTCTATTTAGGAAATATTGTTTTCCTTCCATGAATCTAAGAAGATATAAGACCGATAATGTCAGGATGTGAACAAATGTCAAGAATAAATATTGCAAAAGAGGAAAAGACAAACCTTGCTGTTTGCATCAGGAGCAAATTTGTCTGCAATAACCACATCAGTGGGTAACAAAAGAGACACTCCTTTTGCCTTGGCTTTCTCAATGAGTGTTGTTGCAAGATCCAGTTTATCTTCCTCAACCAGAGATGAACCCACTGATAGACCCTGTGCTTTGTAAAATGTGAAGATCATTCCTCCCCCGAGAAGTAGGATATCAACTTTCTCTAGTAGAGATTCAATCACCCCAATCTTGGATGAGACCTTTGAACCACCAACAATGGCAGCAAATGGCCTCTTTGGGTTTGATACTGCCCCAACAAGATAGTCAAGTTCCTAAAATATGATAAAATAAACAAACATGTTAATTTTTATCCAGGAGTTCACACAAAATTGAAGATAATTTAGCCAGTGCTCACCTTCTGCAAAAGGAAACCAGCCACAGATGGCTTTAAGAATTTTGTGACACCCTCAGTTGAGGCATGAGCTCTGTGTGCAGTCCCAAAAGCATCATTGACATATAAATCTGCTAAGGTGGCAAGCTTCTTTGCATACTCGGGTTCATTTTTCTCTTCCTCCTTGTAAAACCTCACATTCTCAAGAAGAAGTACACCGCCTTCGGGAAGTGAAGCCACCAACTTTTCTACCTCTGGGCCAATAGAGTCATCAGCCTTCACAACCTGTTTGGTGAGATGATACATGCACAACTTATCACAAGATCCAGTTAAGGACAACAGCCATTTTATTTACATAAATGCCTACCTGTTTGCCAAGGAGTTCAGATAGCCGAGGTACAAGAGGAGCCAAGCTGAACTTTGGAGTTACACCTTTTGGTCTTCCCTGAAATTTAATGCACCTGGGTTCAGCACATATAGTTCAAACCCAAAATGGAAATAGCAAAAAATCATTACAGACCAGAGGGACGATTGTGATCCCCTCTATTTAAATTCACTATCTACTTAAAGTTGCAATGTATGTAATCCAGGGCTATTAATAATATTTCAAAACCTTGACTTAAGATAATTGTTGGCTTTCTTCTGCCTAGGATCACACGATAAAAATGTACATAGTCAATTAGTCATCAATTACATATAAAACTTATGGAGAGGAGAGAAACTACGTAGTTCAGGCTCTGTGTTTTCAATATCGAATGCAGCCATCAACTAAGCTGGACTGTCACAAAATCACAGCAAAGCTTTAACTGCCAAAACCCAAACCAGCAATTGCATGTTTAAGCCGGAAAATAAAAGACAAAACCAGATTATGAAAACCACTTCAAAACCAAAAAATTTAGTACAGACACAGGTAAAACGGACAATGTCAAAAGTACCATTTCAGTTTTGTTAAAAAATTCAGAATCCCCAACTTAAAAACTTTCCAAAATTCACTTATCAAATGACTATAGATGGCTTTAGCTCCAGTCTGAACTAATAAAGGTCAAACTTTAAAACTTGATCAAAGCTAATTCAGTAAAGGGTGAAAAATGAAAAATACGAATAAACCCACGATCACAAAAAAATAATCAAATTTAACAAAGTAACCAAACCACGAACAGCCAAGCTTGAAATAATGGAGTCCGTTAATCAAAAACTAAAACTTTTTAGGAACCCACATACCAAATGGCTGGAAAGAATGACTTTAGCTCCCTTCTCAATCAAATACTTGATGGTTGGAATAGCAGCTCGAATTCTGGTATCATCAGTGATCTTCTGGTTATCATCCAAAGGAACGTTCAAGTCAGCTCTCACAAACACCTTCTTTCCTTTCAAGTCAGCCTCTGTCAAGTCCCCAACGCTCTTCTTTGCCATGGAAACCACGCCTCTAACCGCCTTGCCGCCGCCAAATGATCGAACTTTGGAAGCAACATGTAGTGCAAAAAGTGGATCAGCGGCGGAAAATCCGAGGCCACGGAGGGAAGTGGAGCGGAGACGCAATGAGGAGGAAGAAAATGGCGAGACATGGAGGAGTGAAGAGCGGGTGCGGGAGGAGGAAGTGGCAGAGGAAGTGGTGGAGCGGAGGAGAGAGAGGCTTGTGGGTGTGGTTGCAGAGGCCATTGCTGCCTACCACGAAGTTTCAGAGAGCTCTGTTGAAGAAGATGGGCTTGTGGGTCTGAAGAGAGTGGACTAGAGTGGTGAAAAAAAGGGTGATTTTTGATTGGTTACGGAGGTTGGGGAAGAGACAGATAGAGATGTGGACGGGAAGAACAATGGGGAATGATTGGGTGGTGTTTAGGATTTCTCTTATCGTTGAGGAGAGGTTGAAGATGTTCGATGCCTCTAAAGACTCAATACGCTTTGTCAGCCTCTCACTCTCGCTCTCCTCACCGTGCCATGCCTTTTGGGTCTTCTTGTAGCTGTACATTACTCTCTCTACGTGCCTCTGTTTTCTACATATTAATTTTTACCTTTGTTTTAGTTTATTTGCAAAATTTTGGGAAAGAAAATGTAAAGGAAACATGTTATTGGCTTCTTCTTCTTTTTTATATTGATGAATAAAAAATTATTTCAATATAAGTAAATTATCAATCTAAAAATCTATACTGAATTTATTAGAAAAATAGAATTTATTAGAATTCAAATCTTAATTTAAATAAATAAATGTGAAGGTTCGCTGAGCATATCTCAAATGCAATATGTTGTTGGCTTTGGTTTGCTTCAAAGATTGTTATTTTATTTAAAATTAATATTATAATTTGAAAATGATTTCTATACATGTATAAACTATTTCTATGCGTCTGAACAAATAGAAAAAAATTAAATTTTTTTTTATATTAAATAAACCAATTTGGTATAAACAACTTTAGCAGTATCGTTCATATAGTGGCTTGTTACACGCTTTGTGAATAGTACATTAATCTGTGTAAATTTAAAGGAATTTAATTTAAGTTTTGTCCCAGAAAAACAAATTAATTTAAGTAGGTGATAATTGTTTTCCATTTATTAAAAAAATAAAAATAAAAAAGTGGGTGGTTATTTGTTTTTAATTAGTCGTGTTCTTTGAATTTCACCCCTTATTTTTATTTGGTAAATTTTGAATTTCATCCTCTCTTTTTTGTTGGTGATCCTTTGGTGGGAAATTTTAGCTCTTTTTAATTTTCTTCTTCTTTCACTAATATAATATTAAAATTGTTTAAAATACAAAGATTTTACTTTATATTATTTTAGTACTGATGAGCCAACAAACAAGTAATTTAAAAAATAAAATAAAATCAATTGTCCAAAACAAATAAAATTTATTTTTATATTGTTTTGATTGTTTATCCACCAGGCCCATTACCCAATTACAAAGGAATAGTTAGCCTGAAACAAGTCTGGACTTTTATCAAGTAGGCCCAATTACATGTCTAAACTTGAGGAACAAAGGCCCAACCTGTGGCGGTCCATTACCTCGAGCCCATATTTCCGTCTTACTCGCCATCAAAACTGATCACGCAAACTGCGTTTTAATGGCACGTCTCTCATGGCTTTTGCCTCTCCCAACCTCAAAACCTCAACTTTCCATCGCTTTCTCTTGCCCCAAACATTTCGACCTGTACCGAAGCTTCACTTGCCTAAACGCCAAAGGGTTCCGAGATCAGCTCTTCGAGAATGGAAAGAGTACGAGGAAGCAGTGAAGCGCAAGGACCTTGCTGGGGCTCTCAGGTTCTTGAAATCCGTAGAAGACCAGCGGAGCCCAATTGAACCTGTCAGTGGGTATTATCCTGCTGAGTCTACTCCGTCTCGGCTTGTTGAGTTGGGGCTGTTAGGGAGGGAGAGGGATTGGGAGGTACTGGATACATGCTTGAATGCTGATGATTTGAAGCTTGTTGGGAATGCTTATGGGTTTCTCAAGGACAGGGGATTCTTGCCCAGTTTTGGGAAATTCAGGAATATTGGTAACCATATCCAATACTTAAACATTCATTAATGGAGTTTCATACAATAAAGTTGAAGTTTTGAAAGGAAATGACTTGAAGTTGAAATCTTTTATTTGAGAACCTTATGATTCTAATGTTCGTATCTATCTAGTTTGGCGTGCATGGAATTCATTGATCATTTGGTAAAAAACAATGCTGGTTTTATTACTTTAATACGTGAAGAACTGTTACCCATTTATTAAGATATTATCACAACTTTGAATTCGCGTAGTACGTTGAAAACAAGTTGCAAACATTTGATTCAAACTGTAACTTTGTAACTTCTAGTGGCAACCTTACTGATATTATTCTTATATGATTCGGTGTTGTTGCCAACATGGATGCTTAAGAATGTTTGTTGCCAACATGGATGCTTAAGAATGGTTTTTTAATTTCAAATTTGTATGACTTGAATAAAATGGTCGTATCTTTAAGTTATTTTCTCCATGGTAATCTTCTGCAGTTTTGGAGGGACCAAGAAATGTTACGCCAACTGTTTTGAAGGATTCAACAGGTTTAGAAGGTGATAATACTCATGTTTACCGCTTTCTTACTTGAACTAATTGCTACAGATTCCTACACTGTATATGTTCCATTGCAATGTTGTGAATTTAATATTCTTTGCTGATTTGAATTTGCATTATCATTTTTTTTTTAATGGTTTCTGAGTTATGTAGGGGTGTTCCTGAGATTATTCTTGTTCTGTGTTTTTTATTTCCAGTCTCAAAATTTGCTCCGAAAAAGTGGGGTATTTCAGAAAGTTCTAGTCCTGTTTTGATTGGATTTCTTGCTGGGATATCTTTTCTTATTTCCCAAGGTATCGATCTTAGGCCTAACCTTGCTGCTATACTGGGGCTAGCGTTCATAGATTCTATCTTCCTTGGCGGTTCCTGTTTAGCTCAAATATCAAGTTATTGGCCTCCAAATAGGCGTCGAATCCTGATTCATGAAGCAGGGCATCTCCTAACAGGTAAGCTGTTAGCCTTTCTCTGCTGATACAGATTTTATTTTCTGATGTACTAAACTTGAAGACCATCCTTTGCTTTAAATGGCTAATAACCACCAATAATTGCTTAAATTCCTTACATGAACTACATTTGTTTCTTTAACAACCATACAACTGCATAAATACATTTGCACCAGAACTGTAACTCCTACGCTAATAATTGATTCGTACACTGAACTTGCAGCATACCTAATGGGTTGCCCAATTCGTGGGGTTATTTTAGATCCAATTGTTGCAATGCAAATGGGCATTCAAGGCCAGGTATGTGTTGCAATGCTAACTTGGTTTTACACAACACAATCATATTTTACTTTACATTCATTCCTTAATTTAAATTTTCTGGTGGCTGGGGGAAGGAGGTAGACAGACAGACAGCTCAAATATACATCCATTGCCTGTTGTTATGACTCAAATTCAATTACTTCTGGTCTTAATGAATTATTAGAAACACAATATAGTAAGACATGCATAAGACCCTTTATGAATCTTTAATAATTTCCTAGTTTGGCATAGATGTCAGTTCATAATAATCAATACTTGTTAGAATGACAAGGAGAGCTCAAAAAGGATTGTTTTATAGGCAGGAACTCAATTTTGGGATGAGAAAATGGCCAATGATCTTGCTGAAGGACGATTGGATGGTATTGCTTTTGACAGGTGGGTATGCATGAAACCATTGGTAAGGTTATAGTACAAAATAATTGTTTCTGATTCAATAGCTAAAACAAAAGAACACAGTGTTATAGATTGCTTTAGCTAGTTTTCCTTCATTCAACTAAAATTTAAAGGATTCCTTAAACATGAGAATTGGATACTGTCAACAACAGAAAAAAATTGGAAAGTTCATGAGGTTATTATGCCATGCCATCTAACTCCTGTACGTATTGAAGAACATGATGGTTTCTTAAATTCTATTGGGGCTGATGCCATATACTTAAATGGCAGAGCTCTGGGTCTTCTTGGTTATCATGGTAATGGATTCATTATCATTTATTATGCATAACTAGGGATTATGAATCTGAAACACAATGCCATTTTCAGGTACTGCATGGTGCTCTTTGCTGGCATTGCAGCTGAAGCTCTTGTCTATGGTGAAGCAGAGGGTGGAGAAAATGATGAAAACCTGTTTAGGAGCACCTGTCTTCTTCTACAACCCCCATTGTCTGTAGCTGAGGTATCTCTAAACCCATTTACTTGGTCTTCTTATCTTAGTTCGCTAGCTATACTAAAATTTTGCCATTTCTTTTCCATTATTATTATGGAAAGATGTCAAATCAGGCAAGATGGTCTCTTCTACAATCTTACAATCTGCTCAAATGGCATAGACATGCTCACCGAGCTGCTGTTAAAGCTCTGGAAAGTGGGAGCAGTCTAAGTGTTGTAATTAGGAGAGTTGAGGAAGCCATGAAAACTAACAATTGAACACAAAAAGTTAGAATGGGTTGACATACTTTCCTGTTTTGATCACAAGGTACTGTTTCTGTGGACATCTTTTCTCTTTGGTTATTGTTTCTTTTTTTCCTTTTTTCGTGCATGTGTGGCATGTATATTGCTCATTACCGTTCTAAATAAATTCTCTTTTCTCTACTGGTTACTTGACTGGACAGCAGCAAGTGATCAATAAGGGTGCAACTGATGATACGTATAGGCTTCATTATTGACTGATGGTCATTTGGACTCTCCTCACAAGTAATGAACAACCTTAATGATTATACAGAGATGACATGAAGAACTACGTTGCACTCTTTGATCTAATGGTTTGGATCCATTACGACAGTCTAAGTTATTCCATTGTTGCTCCTCTAATACACCTTGAGTAGACGTGCAATAATCAAGTAATAAGAAGGTGGGGGAGACATGTAATAATCAAGTTATAAGAATGAGAGGTTACTTGAATGGAGTAGTTGGTTATGAATTCCACTTAAAGTGACAGATGATCCAAGTATCTGCAGTTTAGAGCTCGAGACTTTGGTGGTTATTCACAGTTCTTCTCTGATCTTATAAGTTTTATACCCAGTTCCTTGTTCAGGGTTGACATTTTGTACTTGCATGGGGTAGTTAGTTATGAATAAGCTACCCAATGCTGCGTGGCGAAAGAAACACTTTTGTTTCTTTTTGTGTATTTGCTGATTGCTGATTTGTTTGTTAAATATGTATTATACTTGACATTGGCAATGGAATAGACTTTATAAATTGATGCTTTCTTTGTGGTTTCCTATTCATGAGGTTTAACCTGAGTCGCTGTAAGAACTTCTTGTAACTGTTCAAATCAATTGCTCGAAGTTTATGTGTACGTCTGCCATCAGACAGACTTGCCAACTTGATTTATGTTCCCTTCTCATGGCCCACTACCTCTCTGAATCCATTAGTTTGTGTTTTTTTATTTAGAATTGACATAGAATGGAAGAGAAAACAAGAGTTTGAATGAAATTCATGCGCCTCCAAACGCATCATCATTTTCATTCTTCGTTCTTTTCCTGGAACAAGGTGAAGATAAAATCATTAAACTATGAAGGGACATATTTAGGTGGTCAGTAATCATAGTTTTATAAATTTATGGAAGCAGTTGAAGATAGTTCTATCTCTAATTTTATTTATCTAACATCAAATTTTGGTTCTGCATAATAAAATCTACAGTCAGTTTCTTGCTACTTATCCTATGTAATAATCCAATTCCAGGTTGCTTTGCTTTTCAGTAAACTGATTGTTTCTTGAAGATCAACTACTTATTTCCACGAAACCTTGTATCAGTTCCAACTTTAAAGTTCCAGATCACAATCGAGAGCACCAAATTGCAGACAAATGGAAGGTAGTTTACCTGCTCAAGGTTTGGTTAGTGTTGCTCAGCAAAAGGAAAATGAAGCTTGTTAGCAAACCTAATTGGACAACCAAAAAGACCAAACTAGACCAAAGTTTACTAAAACTCTATCACCGTCTCCAATACTATGGGACCAAAATGTTCAAAACGATGCAGAGAAATCCCCATCTGCCAATGCAATTTCCAATAGTCAAAGCACCCAAACACAGACAGAAAGTCCCACATCGAAAACTAAAACTAAAATACAACGCTTTATAAGTTTGCCAAATGGAGAACGCAACCGCCGGGCGAAGTAACGAGCGCCTGTAACCCGAGTGGGGGCCTTAATGTGGTTGGACATCGATTCGGCCCATTCGATCGGACCCGGTGTTGCTATCTTCTGGCCCGCCCGCTCCAAGCCGCGAGTCGAGCCCCGTGACCTAGGCGAAGGCCCAGACCACGTGGCTCATAGTGCGGAGGGCACCGCGTGAGGCTGGCTTTACAGAGCAGCGTCTTACCTCCCGCTCTCGGCAGTGGAAGGATAACGGGCCGGTGCTACCCGGGTCCAACATGGTCCAATGGGCCGTCCTCAATAGGACAACCACTTTTTGGACTTGAGCCGGCTCGTTCCTTTTTCAAAAGTTTTTTTGTAAAGTTTTCATATAAATTACAACAATTAATATTCAATAACAATTTTTTTCTAACATATTAATCAAGACAATTGAAATAAAAAAAAGAAAAAGAAAATTGAGACACAATGGTTTAAAAAATTAAGTCTCTATTTTTTTATTTTATATTTATTTTTTTCACTCTGTCTTATTAAGAAAAAATTCTGCATCACGAGGTGAGATAACGAGATTACCATATGTGGCTCATTTATTTTTTTTAATTCAAATAATATTATATATATTAATTATAAAATATAATATTACATAGGGGATGAGAATAATACTCTCCAGAAAATAATTAATTTTGTCTTGTCCCTCTTCTGTCATCTCGGTCTATTCGAAATGGGATTCATTGGGGTGGATCGGAGATGAATTTTTTGGCCAACCTGTCAATATTTTTTGATTCACTATGATGAATAAAACTAAAGTTAAAAAATAAAAATTGAGAAACAGAGGTTCAAAAATTAAGTATTTAAGGACTACATTCTTAATTTTGACCGATAATGTTAAATTATTGTGTCTCTTTCTGAAAATTTCCTATCCAAACGAACAAGACCTTAAGTAAAATAAAATACAGAAATAATAATCATTTTTTTTTTTTGGGTAATATACAACAACAAAATTCGATAATGATATGTGAAGTGACTTTAATTGGGACATAAAAGGTTAAGGAAAAATAAAAGTTTTAAAAGGAAATTATTCTATTTGACCGGTTATTTGTCCCTCTCTTTCTCGAGCAAATTTTCTATCCAACCAAACAACAAATACCTTAAACAAAAGACAGAATGTATAAAATAATGTTTTGGATCCCAAGCTGTTGAGCTGTAGCTGTTCTTAGAAGGTTGTATTAGGTCAGAAGCTGAAAAGTATAAACACTACAAAGTTGAAATAATAGTGAAACCAAAAAATTTTTGCTTTTCTTTGAAGCCAAATAACAAAAAAAAAAGCTGCACAGGTTTATTTTATTTCTTATATATAAAAAAAAAATGGTAATTCACAATCCAAGAGACCAGGGCCCGAAGCTTTGGGGTCCGAGCGCTAGGCAAAGAGGAAGAGGAGGAGGACCCCAGCAAAGCCACGGGCTATAACCAGCACCATTTGGCATATTTTCTATCTCCTTGGACTCCCTTTTGACTTGTGTACTGTGCTGTGTGCTTCTCTGTCTTATGCTCTCTTTGTTTCTCTCTCCCTCTCTCTCTAAGTCTCTGTCATTTTCCATTTTTAAACTTTTTGAGTTTTGCTTGGGTTTTTGGATTCGGTTGGATCTACCAAATACGCCACTAAGTTGGTTTTGCTCAGCAGTGCCTTATTTGCCATTAAAAGAGTGAAAAAGAGAGAATCTTGGGTTAAACAGAGACCCATAATCATCTTCTTTTTCTTCTTCTTCTTCTTCAACCGTAGGACGAAACCCTAGATCTGCAATGCTGCACCTCCGGCCTCGCCGGGATTCTACTCCGGTTACTAACAAATGGCACAACAAGGTAATGGCTCTGTCTTTTTTTCTTTTTCTTGTTTTGGGTTTTAGATAGTAATGAGGAAAATGTATTTAGTAACTTTAATTTTGTTAATTAATGTTTTTGGGTATTGTAGTTTGAGGAGAATTTGGAGCAGTGGCCGCATCTGAAGGAGCTGGTACAATGCTACACAGCTGACTGGGTGAAAGATGAGAACAAGTACGGTCATTACGAGGCTGTTGGTCCGGTGTCGTTTCAAAACCAGATTTATGAAGGCCCTGATACTGATTTTGAGACCGGTAAAGCCCTTCTTCGAGTATTTTACGAAGACATGCTTAAATGCAACTACATTTCGTTTGTTGTATAGGAGCGAACTTTATAATTTTACTTGTTTTACTTTATTTTCTGGGTAATTAAAGCATTTTAGTTAACCCATTCCTAAAAGTTGACAGTCAACTTTGTACACCGTTGGTGTTGTGAAACTAGTTGTATAACTTACACAGTTGGCAATATAAGAGAGAATAAACATTTAAACTATTTAACACTTAACATAAGATTATGCTATTTGAAGTGCTTAAGTTGGAGACATGGATGTATGAGGTACATCTATTTGTGGATTTACCCATCATGGTTTGGTGCTTGAAAAGACCTTTTATTACAAGTCAAAATCACACTGGTCTAATTTAGTAGTAAGATTTGTTTCTTACTTAATTCATGCTGCTAGCACTAGTGTTTGTGAATGACAGACTCAAATCATGATAACTTGATTTTGGCAGTAAACAATGATATTCCTTATTTTACATCCAGCTAGAAGCTCAGGTTTTCTGATTTACTAGTTAAAGCAGTGACATTATTGAGTATGGTAGCCTAGATAATAAGGATTTAAAAATTTCTTCAATCCATTTGCAGAAATGCGTCTTGCCAGTGCAAGGCGAACAAAGGCTGATGATACTACTGATGATGATGCCCCAAGTACATCAGGAAGAAAATTTGCAGAGACTTCTGATTCATCAAATAATTTGAAGGTTGTACTGGCCTCAATCTTGTTTCTGGGCTCACATGCAAAATAAATCTAGCTTCAAACATCTAATATTTCTGATATCCTACTTTACTCAAGCTCACCAGAATGTTTTGTTCTTGAACTTAATGTATTCGCAGCATTTTGGTCAATCTCCCCTCCCAGCTTATGAACCGGCTTTTGACTGGGAAAATGAAAGGGCTGCGATATTTGGTCAAAGGATTCCAGAGACTCCTATATCCCAGTATGGCTATGCTACAATCTTCTGCAGTTGAATTTTGTATCAGCTTTTTGTTTGGTTTGTTTTCCCTTTTTAAATTAATTAATTGCTTGTTTCCTCCTCTCTTTTGGTGGCTTCAGCGGATTGAAGATCTCTGTGAAAGTTCTGTCTCTATCATTTCAAGCAGGATTAGTTGGTGAGTGATCTGTTTCTGTACTGGTGCTATACCTTAATGATTTGCTTCTTCTTTTGTTACTCGTGGGACTTTCATACTCAGGATCACTGACTTCTCTCTTTCTATTTTTCTTTCTTCCCCTCCCCTATTCCCTCTCTCATAGAGCCATTTTATGGTACAATTTGCTTATACAATAAAGAGAGAAGAGAAAAGTTGTCTGAAGATTTCTATTTTCGTGTACTACCAACTGATATAAAGGGGGTAAGTTGTGAGAAGATTGAAGCTCTTTTTGTTTTCTTTTCATTTAAGATTGCATTTTTTTCTCACATAAGTAAGTTTTTGACATCCATTAGATTTCTGTTGTCTCTTTCTTCATTTCCAGGCAAATATTTCTGTTGAATCTCGTGGAATTTTTTATTTAGATGCTCCATCGGCATCAGTTTGTCTTCTAATCCAGTTAGAGAAGCATGCCACAGAACAAGGCGGGGTTACTTCTTCTGTTTATTCTCGTAAAGAACCGGTATGTCCAATTACTTGCACTACTTATTCTCATTTTTCTCTAATGCCTTTATGCATTGAAATGTACTTTTTATATTATGGGCTTTGTTTTCCAATGGAATCGCATTTGACATCCTCGTGTGATTTCAAAGATTTCATAGATAGCTTGATTGCTTGCTATGCAAATTTTCTCTTGTAATTCTGTTGGGTAGTTTCCTGATAGAAGATCATTTTTTGTGCTGAGGTATTTTCACAATTTGCATTTTTGTTACTGGAATTTTTTAGTGTTATGAAGGATTAGGAGATAAGGATATAGAATGAAATGTTCCAAATCCAAACTTGCATGATTTGCTGAACGAAATTGCACACTTTTTTTTTGTTCTTTGGTCATTGTATAATATAAAGATGCTCTTGTTGCTTTATATAGGAGCATATGTGTAAGCATGACACAAACAAACACACACACACACACAAGCACACACATTTATATACGCATAAAACCATCTTCTATTCCTTCTTTGTATAATGGTTATGTTCAATCTGCATGTTCAGGTGCACTTGACTGAGAGAGAAAAGCAAAAACTGCAGGTGTGGTCTCAAATAATGCCTTACAGAGAGTCCTTCGCCTGGGCTATTGTTTCATTATTTGATAACAGCATTGGTGCAGCTTCTGGTGGATCTGCTTCCCCAAGCAGTCCTCTTGCTCCTAGTGTATCTGGATCGAGTTCTCATGAGGGTGTGTTTGAGCCTAGTGCGAAGATCACATTAGATGGAAAGCCGGGTTATACAAGTGGAAATTCTATCGTAGTTGAGATATCAAATCTAAACAAAGTTAAAGAAAGCTATACTGAGGACTCACTTCTGGTAAGGCTTACATCTGTTTGTATCTTTTCTTTTCATATTCTTATGGTTCCTTTTATGGTAAGTTTTGAAATTATAGTGGAAGTTATCTGTTAGTGCCAGTGGTCAAGTTTATTTTCTTTTCCATCTTAATGTTTTTAATTGCTTGAAAAAATCATTATTTGTTTAGTAGATCAATCTGATGGCCCTACTTTATATTTAAGTGCTTAACTTTCACACTCGATCTCTGTAAAAGCAGAAAGAGGACATCAATTTTTAGCTTTTTCTTTTTCGGAAAGCATAGGAGTAAGCTTGCTGTTTACGTAAAGTGAATAGTGAGAGCAACACTGTGAATTATGGTTGCTTTGTCAATTTGCTATGTCTATGATCAGCATTCTTTGACTTGTGAATAATTTCTCTATTTGTTGCTTCATTGCATGTGAACGAAGCGGTTTAGCTTGGCATACAAACAAGTTCTTCAGTGTTGACTTCCTGGTTGTTATCATTGTTTATTGTTTAATTGATCACATTTCTAGTTCTTAGTCTTTTATTTTCTGCTATTTGGGGGGGTTTCCTCAAATCTGAAGGATCCGAAACGCAAACTTCATAAACCTGTCAAAGGTGTTTTGAGACTGGAAATTGAGAAGCACCAGATTGACCATGCGGAGTTGGAAAATATATCTGAAAGTGGCAGTGTGACCAATGATTCAGTTGATCCAGGAGATCACATTGCTGATCCCACATTTGGAAAGCTTCCCATTAATGGTTCAGATGTGCCCCAAGGTAGTAACTCCAAGTGGAATTCTCTAGATGCCAAAGAAATTTCTGGAAATGGATCAAATGTCCATGGAAATCCAGATTTCAGTCCTGACGATGTAAGTATTGCTTCATCATACATCTTACTCTCTTACTTAAACTGTTATGTATTAGACAACTGTTCATTTGAGCATTAAGTTTTGTTAAATTGTATGTCTGTGGTAATTCATTTCTTCATAATTTTTTTATTGGCATCTGAAGTGCAACATGTAGATGGCAAGGTTGATTATCTCTACTGTATGATCTTTTTGAGAAAGCTAAATATTTGGCTTCCTTTTGGGCTTCTCTAGACAAAACTTTCAAAGAATTTCCTTTTTCTTTGATTGTTCTAAATTGGAAAGATGTCATAGGCTTTTGAAGTTTTTCATAATTATTAGTTTCTTAATTGTTTAATTATGTTTTGTATTTTTGTTGCATGAGGAGTAGTTGTCCTCTATTTTATCCCTTGTATTGATTTCATATCAATAAAAGTTTGTTTCGTATAAACAGAAAAATTATCTCTAGTGTGATGAGTAGCATCTCCAATTCTGTAATGTCTTCAGATAATGCTTTTTGTACATTTCCAATTTATCCTAAAGGACTGCGTTGGTTGATTTCCAGTTCCAAGCTTTCGACTTCCGCACTACAACAAGAAATGAGCCTTTCTTGCAGCTTTTTCATTTTCTCTATGTATATCCCTTGAATGTTAGTTTAAGTCGAAAGAAAAATTTGTTTGTACGTATTGAGCTTAGGGAGGATGATGCTGATATACGCAAACAACCTTTAGAGGTAAATACACCGTGAATTTTTATATGCTAAAAGTAGTCTGCATTCTGATAATTTATTTATTTTCATCTTTGGTTTTGCAACTTGTTTGTAGGCAATGTATCCGAGGGAGATGGGCGGCTCACTTCAGAAGTGGGCTCAAACACAAGTAGCTGTTCAGGCTAGGGTAGCCTGTTACCATGATGAGATTAAACTTTCCCTCCCTGCTACCTGGACGCCGACCCATCATCTTTTATTCACTTTTTTTGATGTTGAGCTCCAGACAAAATTGGAAGCTCCAAAGCCAGTAAGAGTGCATATATGTTTTGTTGTCTGTGTAACATGTAATATCTAATTTTCTGTCGATGCTTCAGTTTCATTGAAATGACTACTCTTCAATTTTTTTTTTCCAGGTAGTAGTTGGATATGCATCGCTGCCATTATCTACACACAATCAGTATGTAATTGACTTTCAATATCACTATTCTTCTTTTGTTCTCAATAGTAAAAGGCAATACTAAATCTCTAGTCATAACCATTTTTAAGAATTTTATCTTAATGCTCTGTCTTCTCTGTTAATGTTCTCTCAATGCTGGAACTATTGTGGCTCTGCTCAGGTTGCGATCTGAGATTTCTTTACCAATTATGAGAGAGCTGGTTCCACATTATCTACAGGATACATGCAGGGTGTGTTTTGGATTAATTTTTAGTTTATACCTTGTATTAAAATCGTTGATTCATCCACATTTGTTGATATATTTCACCATTGTTATCTTGATCTGATGATTTCACTGCCTGTTTTTCTTTCCTGTAGGAGAGGCTGGATTATTTGGAAGACGGAAAGAATGTCTTTAGATTGCGCTTAAGACTTTGTTCATCCTTATACCCTATAAATGAGCGCATTAGAGATTTTTTTCTTGAATATGATAGGCACACCCTTCGCACAAGCCCACCTTGGGGTTCTGAACTTCTGGAGGTATTAATTTATAGTTTGCATTATTTTAATTAGTTTGAAATTTAAATATTCTTTACTTCATCATTTTCCATGATGTAATTACATGCATATGTGAACTCATTAAAAAAGGGAAAATCCTAGATAAGAAAAGGTTTACTTGATGACATATTTTCCCCCTCAAAGAGTATACAATGAAACAAAGGTAGGCTTAGACTATTCAACAATCTCTGCAGAAGTGATGGGTGTTTGGAGTGGCACTTGCTAGTGCACTTTTAATATGGGAACCTGTATTGTCATCGTGATTTTATTAAGAAAGTATTTGACGAAATGTTACTTAATCTAATTTTTAAATCTAATGTACTTGTTAATATACTTATGTTGCTTCATATATATCTAAAAGTATTTGTCATGCGATACAAAGTCTTATAGTTAACAAGCATTGTAGTGTAGATCTTGACAAGATGTACCAAGAGTGATTTGAGAATGTGCTAATTTTGCATGCAGGCAATTAACAGTTTAAAGAATGTTGATTCCACTGCTTTGCTTCAGTTTCTTCATCCAATTTTGAATATGCTTCTTCATCTAATAGGCAATGGTGGAGAAACTCTCCAGGTTTGTATAGAATTCTTCTAGTGCTCTTTGTTGTTACTGGTTCTTGTCTGTGAATTCATAGTTCTTATTGTCTTCAGTTCGTTTTTTGATGACTTTGATGAGTATCTTATGACTTTTTTGTAGTCCTGGTTTCTATGTGGTATCCCAGCATCTAATCTTGTATTCCTTCTGCTTCCAGGTTGCAGCTTTTAGAGCAATGGTTAATATTGTTACCAGGTCAGTGTTTCAGATTCTGGTTTTCGTACTTTGGAATGTAATTTATCAGGTGTGAAGCTAAGAAATACTGGTATGTCTAGTTCTGTATGAGATAGATAAGAAGTTGTTTTCACTGATGTCTTTGAAAATAAGACTTTTGGGCCCCTTGTTTTTCCATTTGTGTGTTTGTGTGTGTGTGTGTGTTTTTTTTTTTTTCATTTAAAATTCTTTTTATTACTTTTGAATTTAGTTTGACACTGTGTGGAAGGTTTTATTTAGGGTGCAGCAGGAGTCAGTCGATGATGCAGAAAGAAATCATTTTCTAGTTAACTATGTTGATTATGCTTTTGATGACTTTGGGGGTCGTCAACCACCCGTTTATCCTGGCTTGTCCACTGTTTGGGGAAGTTTGGCTAGAAGTAAGGTAAGTCTATTATTCCAGTCATTGTCATTTGTCAACTGCCGTTAGCATGTGGTTGTTTTGATAATCATTATTATTATGTGCTTTTCCATTCTTTGATTGAAAAGTTTTCTCTCTTCTCAAATGATTACTTGATTTGATCCTTTATTGCTAGTTGCAAGATGTGGAGAAGACATGCTGTAGCATCATCATATTATATGTTAAGTCTTTGTTGTTGTTTACTTTCCCAACTTGTTTGATTTTATGATGTTAAATTTGCAGGCCAAAGGCTACCGTGTTGGACCGGTGTATGATGATGTTTTGGCCATGGCCTGGTTTTTCCTTGAGCTAATTGTCAAGTCAATGGCATTGGAGAAGACTCGTCTTTTCTATCATAGTCTTCCATTAGGTAAGTTGTAATGAAAAAAGAAACTTTAGAGGTGTAATCTTCTGCCCTCAACCTGATTGGATCTGCATATTGCTGGCAATAAAGAATCATTATATTGTGTTCTGGTGCTCTTAAATTTCAAATATAATGATTGGTTTAAACAATGTATTAAAGCAATTTTAAGTAGCCCTGTGTGTATCTAAGTTTGAAATTCCCTTTCTGTTGTGATAATATGTATGTTCCATGAAAATCCTATTTTGTTTCCTCCCCTTCCCCACCTCCCTTTAAGCTTTGTTTATTATGAGTTTTTTTTATTTTTTATTATGAGTTTTGTTTGTACTGCAGGCGAGGATATCCCACCTATGCAACTTAAAGAAGGTGTATTCAGATGTATTATGCAGTTGTATGATTGCCTGCTGACAGAAGTACACGAGCGTTGTAAGAAGGGGTTAAGCTTGGCAAAACATTTGAACAGCAGTTTGGCTTTTTTTTGTTATGATCTTTTGTCTATTATAGAACCTCGACAAGTTTTTGAACTGGTATGTCTAATCTATATGAGCAAAGATTATGTTGCTGCTGTTGTTATTTTTGTGGGAAAATGGTGTTGCTTTAGAGTTACTAGGAGCCTAAGACTAGAGGAAGGACAGTGATGTATGTAAAGTGAAAAGAACATAATGTCCTGGAGAGTCAACTAAATGATATTGCTATAGATGGGCTTTGTTCTCTTTTGATATTTTATTTCTTCTTTTTGTTATTATTCTTGCCATCTCATGTGATTGCTTTTCAGTTTATAGTGTCTTTCACCTTCTGCAGGTTTCCTTGTACCTTGACAAATTTTCTGGAGTATGCCAATCTGTTCTACATGATTGCAAACTGACATTTTTGCAGATTATATGTGATCACGATCTATTCGTTGAAATGCCTGGGAGAGACCCTTCAGATAGGTATGGTGACCATTGATTTCTGTCATGTTTGTGTACACCACTAGGCATAAGCTTGCACTTAACCATGGGACTTGGATGGACCGTCTCTCATAAGTAACATAAGCTTTTATATAGGAAAATTATAAGTTTAAATATGCTTGACTGAGTAAATATCCGTGTTGTAGGAATTACCTCTCATCTGTCTTAATTCAAGAGCTTTTCCTTACTTGGGACCATGATGACTTGTCTCTTCGAGCAAAGGTGAGTTTAGATTCAATAATTTGCACTGAACTTGTGTATGAGGATGTACTCTTATACTCCTTCCCTTTGATTTGAGTCTTTTTGTTTATTTGATTCAATAAGATTCAATAAAACATGAGAGAAAGAAAAAAAAGGAATAAGATAGGATTTAGATAAGCTGATGTGGCAATTCGGTGGACTATGAAACTATGGGGATGCTTCATCACCTACATAATCGCCGAGCAGTTATTGAGTATAGACCTTCTCAATGCTAGAAAAAATGGATTTCTAATTGGTACTTTCCTGTAATTTCTATGAGAATTGAATAAATTCCAGGTTCTGGATGAACTTATTACATGTTGCAGTTGTATCAAGAAGCATCTTGGAGTATCAGTATTTAACTTGGATTTGGATAAAATTGTTAGACAGGATATGATTATTACCTTTATTCTGTTCTAATTCTTGGATTTCTGTCTGTAGGCAGCTAGAATTCTGGTAGTTCTCTTGTGCAAGCATGAGTTTGATGCTCGATACCAAAAGCCTGAAGATAAGCTCTATATTGCGCAGCTGTATTTCCCACTTATTGGCCAGGTGGAGAGTTATTTAAGTTGTTTAGTACTTCATGCCTACAATTGTTTTATTTTTCCTGTTGGATCTTAGAAAATACTCTCATTACATGCCTGCTTTAAGTTAAATTTCTTGCAACACCAAATAGGATGCTTGTTTTCTTTCTATATTGCAATTGAATGTTAGGATGTATATTTGGTTAATACATTTTCTATTCATATGTTTAAATTTTAATGTCATTATTTGGTATTCAATCAATTTTCTTAACTACTGATGTTGGTTTACAGATTTTAGACGAAATGCCAGTCTTTTACAACCTCAATGCTGTTGAAAAGCGTGAAGTTCTTATAGTTATTTTGCAAATTGTTCGCAATCTTGATGATGCATCACTTGTGAAGGCGTGGCAACTGAGCATAGCTCGAACTAGATTATTTTTCAAACTCATGGAGGAGTGCCTAATTCTTTTTGAGGTTGCTTATTGTTGAAGCTCTTTCCCTTTAATCAAGTGATTGTGTCTGTTGCTTCCTTAATGTATTTGCTTAGGTTATTGATTATCTTTCCTTTTATAAATATTTTGGTATACTAATTGGGTTAGATGCATTTACAGCACAGAAAACCTGCTGATGGCATGCTTATGGGAAGCAGTTCTCGCAGTCCTCCTGTTGGGGATGGACCTGCTTCCCCCAAGTACTCTGATAAACTTTCTCCTGCAATAAACAATTATCTGTCTGAGGCATCAAGACAAGAAGTCCGAGTGAGTTAATTGTACTGGTTTTAGTTCAAGAAACTATTGCTTCTCTTGTATGGTCTTCTATTTGTTTAGTTGGTCATTTGATTCTGAATTCATCCTTATCTGCATTGAATAGCAATTCATTTCCGTCATTCGATTTTGGTGCAATTCTTTAATATATTAGATTATAGAAATCTGTAGGTTTAAATGTATCCTGGGATGTATTTCTTTTCCAGAAAAGGTATACTTAACTATTGTTGAATCTTTCTCATGCAGCCTCAGGGAACACCTGAAAGTGGTTACTTGTGGCAGAGAGTTAATTCTCAGTTAAGCTCCCCTAGCCAACCGTATTCATTGAGAGAAGCTCTGGCTCAGGCGCAATCATCAAGGATTGGAGCTTCTGCTCAAGCACTTAGAGAATCTTTACACCCAATATTGAGGCAAAAACTGGTAAATTTTTTACTAGAAAGTTCATGTGTGTTTAATTGGTTCAGAGTACCAATCTACTATTGATTCTCCTTCTAAATTTATTGTATTGGCTTATTTACTTTTTACTTTTGCCAACACGTTCCTCATTTTCAGGAGCTCTGGGAAGAAAACTTAAGTGATTCTGTCAGTCTTCAGGTTTTGGAAATAACTGAGAAATTTTCCATGATGTCAGTATCCCATAGCATTGCTACTGACTATGGAAAACTTGATTGCGTCACAGCCATATTTATGAGCTTTTTGTCCCGAAATCAATCATTGGCTTTCTTGAAAGCTTTGTTTCCTGTCTTCAACAATGTCTTCAATTTCCATGGCGCAACTCTAATGGCAAGAGAGAATGATCGGTTTTTAAAGCAAGTCACTTTCCATCTTCTTCGACTTGCAGTTTTCCGGAATGACAACATCAGAAAAAGAGCTGTCATTGGGCTGCAGATACTTGTTAGGGTATGCTCCACAAATTGGGTTCTCTTATTCTTACTTTTTTTTGCATAAATAATTTTCCTTCCTTTCCTTTTGTGCAGAGTTCTTTCTATTACTTTATGCAGACAGCAAGGTTGAGAGTGATGCTGATTATTTCATTGTCAGAGCTGATGTCTGATGTGCAAGTGACTCAGATGAAGTCTGATGGAACACTAGAAGAGAGTGGGGAAGCACGGCGTCTTAGAAAATCTTTGGAGGAAATGGCAGATGAAAGTAAGAGTGCCAATCTGTTGAGGGAGGGTGGACTGCCGGAGAATGCACTGTTGGCAATTCCAGAAAAAATGACTGAGAACAGGTGGTCATGGTCAGAGGTGAAATATCTCTCCAACAGTCTTCTCATTGCTCTTGATGCTAGGTTGGAACATGCACTTTTGGTAAGTTTAACAATGGTGGGATCACCTTTGAGTTGGGATGGCAGTTGGATCTATTTATATATTTTTGTGGTATTATATCTCACCTTGATTCTTTTGGGATGGGTCTGGTACTTCACCTCCTTGTCTGAGTTAATTTGGGAAGGGATATGGTTTTGGTCCAAATGGGTATTTCTATTTTCTATCTCTACTTCGAATGGTTGATAAATGCTCACCTACATATATTGGAGTTGAGTTTGTTTTTATTATGTCTTTGGGTACATGACCCAGCTCCTTTACATCCCGTTAAGGTGGATGTTGCCATTCTAAATTTCTGTCCCCGTGAAAGAAGTGTTGTTATGCTGATGTATTAATACTGGCTGTAATATTTTGTAGGGCTCTTTGATGACTATGGATAGATATGCAGCTGCAGAAGGCTTCTATAAACTTGCTATGGCATTTGCCCCTGTTCCAGATCTTCATATAATGTGGTTACTACATTTATGTGATGCACACCAGCAAATGCAGTCTTGGGCTGAAGCTGCCCAGTGTGCTGTGGCTGTGGCTGGGGTTGTAATGCAGGTAAGACCACATGATTTGCTTGCGTGCAACCTTCCAGTGAATGTTTCATTAAAAGATTAACTGAAACATGATTGCATGTTTCTGTTAACTGAGATGCTTTTAGGATTGGAATTTGATTTTTGAAAGTTGAAACATGCAAAACTCCATTTGCTAATGTACTTGGGTAAAAACATAGAAGCATCTTCTGCAGTTTCTTGTATAGTTTGATGGATGATTAATGCCATTGAACTTTCTTCTCTGGAGTGCTTAATTTGTGAACTTCGATTGACTCTGGAATTTTATCAATGGCTTATTATTTCTACATAACGAGAAAAAATGAATGTGGTCCAAGTTTTGTAACACACCTGTTTCAATTTATTGCAGGCCCTTGTGGCGAGAAATGATGGTGTTTGGAGTAAAGATCATATAACTTCTCTACGTAAAATTTGTCCCATGGTAAGTAGTGAGATCACATTTGAGGCATCTGCAGCTGAGGTGGAGGGATATGGTGCTTCAAAACTCACAGTTGACTGTGCAGTGAAATACCTGCAACTTGCAAATAAGCATTTCTCACAAGCTGAACTCTTTCACTTTTGCGCAAGCATTCTGGAACTTGTTATTCCAGTTTATAAAAGCAGGAGGGCTTATGGTCAGCTCGCGAAGTGTCATACACTACTGACCAATATCTATGAATCAATTCTTGAGCAGGAAGCTAGTCCAATTCCATTCACTGATGCCACCTACTATAGGGTGGGATTTTATGGTGAAAGATTCGGAAAGCTGGACAGAAAGGAATATGTATACAGAGAGCCCCGTGATGTGCGGCTAGGTGACATAATGGAGAAACTTAGTCACATATATGAATCTAGGATGGATGGTAACCACACGTTGCACATTATTCCAGATTCTAGGCAAGTAAAGGCTGATGAATTGCAGCCTGGAGTCTGCTACCTTCAGATAACTGCTGTTGATCCAGTCATGGAGGATGAAGATTTGGGAAGCAGAAGGGAGAGAATCTTTTCTCTTTCTACTGGAAGTGTTCGTGCACGTGTCTTTGACCGTTTCTTGTTTGATACCCCATTTACAAAGAATGGCAAAACTCAAGGGGGATTGGAAGACCAGTGGAAGAGACGGACTGTTCTCCAGACCGAGGGCTCATTCCCTGCACTTGTTAATAGACTCTTGGTGACTAAATCTGAATCGCTTGAGTTCTCGCCAGTAGAAAATGCAATTGGAATGATTGAGACTCGGACAGCTGCTTTGCGAAATGAACTTGAAGAGCCACGCAGTTCTGATGGGGATCAACTCCGACGCCTACAGAGCCTACAGAGAATTCTTCAAGGCAGTGTTGCAGTTCAGGTTGAATCTTGTTGAATGGTCTATCAAAGTTGTCTTTTTCTTACCAATCTTTTCCCATTTGCGGAGTCGAAGTTCTGACTTGTATGACCTCTCTTAGGCATTTGTCTCTCTCTAGTGTAGCTTATCAGTATTTCTCCTGACCATATGCAGGTCAACAGTGGAGTATTGAGTTTTTGCACTGCATTCCTGTCTGGTGAGCCTGCAACAAGGTTGCGGTCGCAGGAACTTCAGCAACTCATTGCCGCACTCCTTGAATTCATGGCTGTATGCAAGCGTGCAATCCGGGTACATTTTAGATTGATTGGTGAGGAAGACCAGGAGTTCCACACACAGCTTGTAAATGGATTTCAATCTTTAACAGCTGAGTTGTCTCATTATATACCTGCGATTTTGTCAGAGCTGTGACAAAGTTGTAGCATGTAATTTCCTTTCCCCTCTAGTTTGGCAGCTTTAATGTCGTCCATATATTTGTTTTTTTAATCTTTTTTTTTTTTTCCCCAAAGGATGTGCACATAGTTCATGGTTGTTTATATAATACCCATGTGTTTTGTATACTCTTATCTTCTTGTGCAACATCTCCTGCATCTTATGTGGTGCTTGGCACTTTTGGGTCCCTGTAAATGCCGCTGTTTTTTTGCTTTTGAGCTTTGTACTAATTGAAGAAACATGATCACCACATCATTGATTTTTGCGATCAACATTTAGTATAAAATTGCTTAATGGCAGATGTATTGGTTCTCCCTAGTGCCATTTTTCACTGGAAAATCGCAACCAACAGAGTTGTTGATCATGCTGTAAATGTATAAGGAAATTGAGGGTTTTGTTACTTTTAAAATTTATTAGTTGGTTTTATTATTATTATTATTATTATTTAATTTATTACTTTTTTATCAAATTGATAATGGTTCTGATTTGATTATGTTGATGAAAATACAAATTTAAGCAATTCGAAATGGGCAACTTATTGCGTTGAAATTTGCCGTTTACATTAGCTGAACTGATTGAAATCTACCGTTAGGCCGAAATTGAGCATTAAGTTTTGTTAAATTGTATCTGTGGTAATTTATTTCTTCATAATTTTTTTATTGGCATCTGAAGTGCAACATGTAGATGGCAAGGTTGATTATCTCTACTGTATGATCTTTTTGAGAAAGCTAAATTGTATGTCTGTGGTAATTCTTGAGCAGGAAGCAAGTCCATTACAAGTAGAAAACATACTCTGATAATTCATATGAACATAGTTTTGGGATCAAAATTGATTTTTTCGATAAAAAAAAAAAATTGGTGTTTAGTCCCAAGAAAATTGGTCTTTAGGTAAAATGACGTTTTGAGATCAAAGTTAGACCTTTTAATTCAAAAATATATGTTTTGCTTCGTTCTTATATAAAAAGTAAACTTGAGTTCAAAATGGTCACATTTTTTTTTTTATTATATATATATATATATATATATATATAAATTGACTTTTAGTTTTTGAGGTTGAATTCAACATTTTGAGATTAAAAAAGAAACAATCTTTAAGATGCTATAAATGGCCAATTTTTTTTATATAATAATGATTTTTTTTGGAAAAAAAATCGATCTTTTGGATCAAAATAAACTCTTTTGGAGCTAAAAAAAAAATAGATTTTTTTTATATCAAAATTGACGTTTAAAAGAAAAGTTAAATAAAAACCGACTATCTATAATAAAAAAGAAAAGACATTTTGTGATAAAAAAAAATAGACGTTTTGATAGAAAAAATTAACCTTTTGAAATGAAAATAGATATTTCGAAATAAAAAACGAACTATTTCATATACCAAAAAAATCCGAGTCTAGAAATCAATAGTCACTCTTTCATGATGGAAAAAAAATTGAACGTTTTAAATAAAAATCAAATTTTTATATCACAATTGATCTTCGGAAGTAAAAGATTAACTTATTAAAATCAAGATCGAATTTTTGGGATAAAAATTAAACTTTTCGTATAAAAAAAATTAACCATCACAAAAAAGAAAAGTAAAAAAAATCGACCTTTACAAATTAAAAATAATCAACTTTTTGACATTGAAGTAGAAAAAAATTTGTATGTTTGGCATAAAAACTCAACATGTGTACAAGCATTAGGATAAAAAACCAACCTTTCAATGCAATATCATCTCTAAACAATGCTATGGTTCCCGTTTGATGATATAGAGGAGTAACAAAAATAAAGCTGCCAAGCTAATCTTAGTGAAAGTTATTAGATAAAAAATATGAGTTACGGATTAAATGCATTTGAGTCAGAAGTTTGAGAAGTTATCAAAGATGGAACTTACAATTTACAATTTCGAATAGGCTTTGAACCGGTAAGCTCCGCACTCCAGGTGCACCCGTATAGCCGCTAAGCTATGAAAAAAAAAAATGTTATTTTTAGACTCAAGCTGACCCACCCGCCTGCCTGCACCTGTTAAGTAGCATGGTTGCCTACGGATAAACCCCAAAACCTCGAATGAAAAGGAAAAAACATCCAAAAACCATGCTCCGTTCAATAGGTCATACTGATACATTCAGGGAACTGCTGTGCCATTGACTTCTTCTTCTTCTACTCTATTTCAATTTCCACTTCTATGGTCCTAAATGGACGTTACAGTCACGTACAGACCAAACCCACTTCTCTTCTCTTCAGCCCCACTAACCAAAAGTCCTCCTGCTCACATCTTTTTCAAGCTACCCACAAAGCAAAGACCCAAACTTTCCCGCCACAAGCCTGTCTTTCGTGTTCTAGCTTCCGCAAATCAAAATGGGTCTGATGGGTTCTCTTGGTCGACTCTGGCTCGCTCAGTTCAGCAAGGCTCCGTGCGGTTCTGGTCAAAATTCGGGGAGTCAGTGAAGAAGGATACTGGGATTGATTTGGAAGATGCGAATACGAAGGCGGGGGAGTTTGTTGGAATGTTCGGGGAAAGGGTGAATAAGGCGGGGGTTGAGTTGGAACGGTTTAGGAGTGATATGGTGACTGAATTTGTTAGCTGGAACCAGTGGCAGCGTTGGAAGGTACTTTCCTTTAAATTTATTCTGAGAGCCTTTTCATTTACTTCCTGTTTGGTTGGTATTGTAACTGTAGGGAAAGTAAAAGAAGCCACATTATACAAGTTCGAGTCTTTTGCTTGAACTGTGGACTCACCAAATATTGCAGTTTCAGTATACATGAATTTAAGAGAGTAAGAATGAGATGGTGGTGGAAATGGCATCATTTTCATCAGTACTTGTTGTTTACAAGTGCGTTTATGAACTTAAATCAACATTGCAGAGACCATGTGGTGTATGTCGTTTTATATGCCCTTTTTCTTTGCAACTCATTTGCAAATTTACTATTTAGGCAAATAATGATGAAGTCATTCTCAAATGTTATTCTCAGGATCTCAAGTCATGGGATTCTAAACGAATTGCTGCACTGGTTCTCTATATTTTTGTTGCCATACTTTCTTCTCAGAGAATTTATGCAGCAATTCGAGCTCCTTACCTAGATCGTCAAAGAAAAGAGTTGACCGAGGCTTATATGGAGGCATTGATTCCTGAACCATCTCCTAGTAATATTAGAAAGTAAGCGGATTCCACATTTTATTTGTACTAGAGAAAAAAAAAGCTGTTTCTCTACATTTTTAAGGCAAATCAAGGTTTTAATATCAGGTTTCCTTCAGATACACTTGAAATTATTTGGTATTGATTTGATTTATTTATTTTAAAAAGAGATATCCATCATTCAATATATTTGACTGCATTTCATATGAGTTTCAATCATATTTGAGTACATTTCATATAACTTTAAATTTGAATTTTTCATTAAATTTGAATATTTCCTTTTTGTCATGGTTCATATTGTCGATATAAGTTTTGCTCATTGTTAATGTCGGGTAGATGGTGCTAATGAAATAAAGCCCACATATGAATATAAATTTGTTGGAAAAGAAATGGTAGGATCTTTGGTACTGTTTCAATCTTCCTGCATCCTAATTCATATCTTTTTTTTGGTAATCATCATAATTCATATCTTTTAAATGTTTCACAGACTACCATTTCGTGTGATATTGGTAGTCTAATGATGACAACTTTCACTTGAGTCAATGTGATTTTAGTTATTTTCGCTCAATGAAATTTATAATGATTATTATCAAATTGAAATGCGAGCCTTATTTGTTTCCCAATTTCCACCCCCGCCCCATTTTAGCTCCCTGGGTACACTCTAAATCATTTGAAAAGATCAATGATTTTCAAATTTTTTTTCTTTTATCTGGAAAAGATGAAGTTTCCATATTTCTTTATTTTTCTCGAAATCTATACATTTCAGACCTTTGATAGTTCCTAGAATCACAGGTTAAAGAAGAGTTTGTGGAGGAAAACAACACCAAAAGGCCTGAAAATGAAGAAGTTTATTGAAAGACCTGATGGAACACTTGTTCATGATAGTACTTATGTGGGAGAGGATGCATGGATTGATGATCCAGAGCCTCAGGAGAATGTGAAGCAAATTGTTGACAGTGATGTAAAATTAACTGCTGAAGAAAAGGAGGAACTTAAAAAGGAATTGGGGATTTCAGGTTTGTGTAGGTTCATGTGCATAATATGAGAAATATAAGGCTGCATTTATATCTCAATTATATTTGCATTAGCAGGTTATAAAATTTGGATTGGATTCAGCATGTTTCTTTCCTCTTGTGTATTACCTACTATTTAGAAACATAATAGCATTTCTTTTTTGGTGTGTCTTTGCCTGGCAGGTGAAACTCAAGAAGGTGGAGGAACATGGCGTGAAAGATTTCAGACATGGAAGGAGATCCTTCAAAAGGAAAAGTTAGCTGAGAAGGTAGATTCCATGAATGCTAAGTATGTAGTTGAATTTGACATGAAAGAGGTTGAAAACAGTCTTCGTAAAGATGTGGCGGAAAAAGTGACGGAGACACATGGAACTGGGGCACCATGGATATCGAAGAGATGGTGGCTCTATCGCCCTAAACTTCCTTACTCTTATTTTCTTCAAAAACTTGATTCCTCTGAGGTAAATTGTTCTGCCCCTGATTTGTTGGTTTTCTTCTTGTGGATAGACTCTAAATGCCTTCAAAAACTTGATTTTTAATTCCATGTTTGCATCTACTGGTTTCTTTAGAGGGGTTATGGTTGTTGGGATTCTCTAGTATCTTAATGAATGATGTTGCGTGTTTTATGTTTCCATTTTACCCATCATAGCACAGAACTGAAACCTTTTCTTTAGACTGACATAGTCATAAGAAGAAAAGGAATTTAATGTTGATAACTATGCATATATGTTACTCAGTGAAATCTAAGTAAGTCACTGAACAAAATTATAATAATGATGAAAAATGTGACCACATTACAAGCTCATAATAGTGAACTAGAGTTGATGGAAATATTTTCTTGTACAATTTCAAAGTCATTTCCATTAAGGCTAAGTTGAAATGGCTTATGTTCCTACATTGCGTACTTGTTGATAGAGAACAAACATTGTTCCATTTCCAAATTAATACTTAACCTACATCAAAAATCTCATATTTCTTTCCTGTTCATCTTTCTCACATAGCTATGTTGCAATCCAAATATTGTTAAAGTTATTGTTCACATATTTGAATAATTTCTCCCCTTTTAGCTAGACACGCAAGAGGTTGAGGCATGCAGTTTCTGAAACTATTATTCTTTTGGGCAGGTTGCTGCTGTTGTCTTCACTGAGGACCTAAAACGAATTTATGTAACCATGAAAGAAGGTTTTCCACTGGAATACATTGTAAGATGAACAAACTAATTGTATATTTAGTAAAGTCTCAATTTTATATCTTCCTGCTTGATTTGTGGTTGAATTTATCTCATGTTGGCAGGTCGATATTCCACTTGATCCTTACTTGTTTGAGATTATCACAAGTTCTGGAGCTGAAGTAGATCTTCTTCAGAAACGTCAGATCCATTACTTTATGAAAGTTTTAATTGCATTGGTGCCTGGATTGCTGATTCTTTGGTTCATAAGGGAATCTGTGATGCTTCTGCACATAACTTCAAATCGTTTTCTTTATAAAAAGTATAATCAACTTTTTGATATGGCTTATGCAGAGAATTTCATCCTGGTAAATCTTTAAATCCGATTTTTCTTCACTTGTATCTCATTGTTGTATAATTTTTTTTTTCTTTTGAGTTCTTATTACATTCGTACTCGTCCAGCCAGTTGGAGATGTGGGTGAAACAAAATCAATGTACAAGGAAGTGGTATTAGGGGGTGATGTTTGGGATCTTCTTGATGAGCTGATGATCTATATGGGTAATCCAATGCAGTACTATGAAAAAGGCGTGCAGTTTGTTCGGGTAACTTTTACTTCTTTTTCTTTTCTTTCCCTGAAGGATAGAGGCTTTTAAGTAGGAATTGTTTGATAAAATTGATGTGGTAATAACTAATAACACTAACAGGGTGTTCTTCTTTCTGGACCTCCTGGAACGGGGAAAACACTATTTGCAAGGACATTAGCAAAGGAAAGTGGGTTGCCATTCGTTTTTGCTTCTGGTGCCGAGTTCACAGATAGTGAAAAAAGTGGTGCTGCAAGAATCAATGAAATGTTTTCAATTGCAAGAAGAAATGTAAGTTGATCAGTACATAACTGGGAATTTCAAGAGCAAAATGCTCCTTCATTTATGGGATTTACTCCAATAAAAAAGGCTTGTATTTACTTAGATCTTATGTGCAGGCTCCATCATTTGTATTTGTGGATGAAATTGATGCAATTGCTGGAAGGCATGCAAGAAAAGATCCAAGAAGGAGGGCAACATTTGAGGCTTTGATACAACAGCTTGATGGGGAGTGAGTGTTTCAATTTAGCTTTAACTACATGTTTATAATGTGTAAGTTAATGTGTTTGATAAATGTGTAAATGATGGTTGTTTGGCAATGTATGTGTAGGAAGGAAAAAACTGGTGTTGATAGGTTCTCTCTGAGACAAGCAGTGATATTCATATGTGCTACAAATAGACCAGATGAATTGGACCTTGAGTTTGTGCGTTCTGGTCGGATTGACCGTCGTTTGTACGTTGGTTTACCAGATGCAAAGCAACGAGTCCAAATTTTTGGTGTCCACAGTGCAGGAAAGCAACTTGCAGAAGATGTAGACTTTGGTAAAGTAAGTATTTTTAAGCCAAAAGCTTCGAGAAATCTGGCTAATTGTTGCTTTAGTGGGTTTTTGGGTAACTTGGTATCAGTTTTAGGTTTTTAAAAAAACCAAAAAGGAAAAAGAAAGATAATAAGTAGAAAAAGAAGAGAGACTGAGCTCTGCGGCTTGCCAAGTAAAGAAAGAGAAGAAGAGGAAGCTGCTGTCAATGTTGCTGTTGGAAACAAAACAGGTGACCTATTTTTTTTTCCCCTCTCTTTAAAGTTCTGTTCTTTCCGTGTGTCATGTCCACTTTCTCAGCTCGTATCTTTTCTTTCTTATTTCCCACATGTTGACTTGCATTTACCCTAATTTATGTTTCTTTTTTCAATTCTTTTAATTTTAAATTTCAACTTTTCCTTTAGTAGACGACTGTTTATTTTTATTTTTATTTCTAAATATTTTAGTTATTTTAATACATATACCTTATGTCGTTTTTTTTAAAGGAAAGAAAAAAACTTTAATTTACCTTTTTTTGGTGTCAATCTTCAACTTATTTTTTTATTACCTCATCTTCTTGCTTATTATTATTTTTAAGAATTTTTCTTAAATTCAACCTATCATTTTCTTTTTGTTTGCTAATCCATTTTTATTTCTTTTATTGTGCAGTGGCAATGGTGTTGAAGAATATTTGGTACAAAGGAATATGGAAGACTAATTTGGGGGGAAAAGAACTTAACTAAGCAATGAATTTTTAACATTGATAACTAACTCATTTTTTGTGTATGAATTTATGATTTCATTAGTATTTTTCTAGTCTTTTGTGTTTTCTTTTTGGAAAAATTGAGGCTTACTCATCTCATTAAGAAAAAACGCTTCTAACTGTGCCTTGAGCTTTTTAAAACCTTACGTTTACCTTTTCTCAATATATTTGGTCAATAATTAACTACTTATTGGCATGCTAATTGTGTTGGGAGTTGTTGAAATTAGTAATTAGTAAATACCTTTAAAGGCAAAATTGACATGGTGCATTAATTAATTGTTCTTTTTTTCTCTCTCTCCTCAACATCATTCTGTCTTTTCATTATGCTTTCCTTTAAATGTAGTCACATTTTATTATTTATTTATTTTTGTTTCTGTCTTTTAAATGGTTGTAGACTTGCATTTATTTTTAAGGGGTCTTCAATGCAAATTGATTATTTCAGGGTTTAGTTCTTTATGTTTGGATCTTTTCTTTCGGTCATTAGTGATAACTTTTTGGTCTTCATAAAACTGTTTAAGTTTGAATTATGTTTTCGGCTTACTGTTTTGTTTTATTTACTCCATTCTACTATAATACTTGTTTCTTAGATGTCTAGTGGATCCCTTAATTATCCACTCCTTTAGCTTTGTTTCTATTTGTTTTGTTCATTGGTGCTTGATTGTCATTCTTTATTGTATGGTGGACTTTTAATCTAGTTTTCATCCAACTGTTATATACTTCCTCATTTCATCTACTTTGCAGCTCGTCTTCCGCACAGTTGGTTTTTCTGGGGCAGATATTCGAAATCTTGTCAATGAAGCAGCAATCATGTCGGTGGGTAAATCAATAATGTCTCTAACTTGAAGCCTTTATTGTTAGTTGATATATTGCCAATGTTCAATGAGCTTACTTTGACTTTGGCAAGCTTATTATTTTTTGTTGAAATTGATATACAATCTGGCTAACACACTGCTTGCTAGTTGCTCTGATTATTAGGATTTTGACCTGTTCTATTAGGTCAAACCATAAGTCCGTATACTTGTACATATGTTTTATGCTTTCTTGCAATTGTTACTAGAATGCTTATCTAGGTTTTCTTTCATTTCCATTACATACTATTTTATGTTGCAGGTGAGACAAGGACATTCCAAGATCTACCAGCAAGATGTCAGTGATGTATTAGATAAACAATTGCTTGAGGGTATGGGAGTACTTCTCACTGAGGAAGAGCAACAGAAATGTGAAGAAAGTGTAAGCTTGTTGGCACTGTTCCTTGGTGGTTTCTATCTAATTTACTACTATTATATACTATGTTTTGATAATTGACTCTGTAAATAATATAACAGGTATCAATTGAAAAGAAGAAGCTGCTGGCTGTACATGAAGCTGGCCACATTGTATTAGCTCATTTGTTTCCTCAATTTGATTGGCATGCTTTCTCTCAGCTCCTGCCTGGTGGCAAGGTACAATTTCTAGCTATAGAAAGAGATTTTTGGCAGATGGTAATCATGATATTAAAATTTTAGGAGTCCTTGAATTGTTTCTTTTCAACATGAACAGGAAACTGCAATTTCTGTTTTTTATCCTCGAGAAGATATGGTGGACCAAGGTTATACTACCTTTGGCTACATGATGATGCAAATGGTGGTAGCCCATGGTGGGAGTTGTGCTGAACGTGTTGTATTTGGAAATGACATAACTGATGGAGGAAGGGATGATCTAGAGAAAATAACAAAGGTAACTGGTGCTACTTTCATATCACACAGTTTTAGTGAATTCCTCCCTTGAAGATATGATGGGACTGTCTTTATGTGTTTTCTTTGGAAAATCCCTATTTTCTCAAGTTCTTCTCTTTCCGTCTGACTTAGAAAATCCCTATTTTCTCCTTTTCTTCTCTTTTCGTCTCCTCTCCTACTTCTTTCTGGTATTAAAGTTAAACACCCAAACTTAAAGTTGTCTATGATCCCCACTGCATAAATTTATATGGATGTTGTGAGTTGGATCCAACTTCCAAGTTTACATATAATTACACTGTTATATGATTTTAACAGATTTGTATATGGTTCCTAAACCCAAGTTTGTCTCTTCAGATTGCTAGAGAGATGGTAATCAGCCCTCAAAATGCAAGGTTGGGACTTACTGCTTTAACAAAAAGAATTGGATTGGTGGATCGACCGGATAATCCAGATGGCGAGTTGATAAGATACAGAGTAATCTTCCCCCCTCCCCTCCTTTTTTTTTGTGCATAGTTGCAATTGTGAAAATAGATATGCTGCATGCTTTGTTGTACTTAAAGACTTGATAGTCCTAATCAACTTTTTTTTTTTCATGGTATTAGTGGGATGACCCTCAGGTGATTCCTGCCAATATGACGCCTGAAGTTTCTGAGCTATTTACTCGAGAGTTGACTAGGGTAACTATAATCTGCTTCTGTATATGTTTTTGTGCTATTACATGCAAAGAGGAGACTTCTTGTTCATAGGACAAACCAGCCTTTTACTCCAAGTATTGTGTACTAATTTTAACATGGTTTTTGAAATAGAGATGTATGCCTGTTTGTCTCATGTTTACTTTTAAAATATATTTAATGTGAAGTGAGTGAGATCTAATGTTGGTTGCAGTTTATTGAAGAAACAGAAGATCTAGCAATGAATGGTCTGAGGAATAATAGGCACATATTAGACGTGATTACAGTGAAACTATTGGAGAATTCAAGGATAACTGGACTCGTAAGCTAATAAATGCCCTTCTCTCATTTCAAATGCTACATGTAGTTTTATTTAGAACAGATTTGCATTGTTGGTAATACAACAAACTTGACTTATTTGGAGTTTCTTAGGATTTGCAATGCTGGGGGTTGTAAAAACTACTCTTTTTCATTTAAAAGGAGAAAAAATTGTGGAGAAATTGTTTTGTGGTATTGTGCCGAAGAACACCTGTTACAGTACTATAGATTCAGAACAATTTTAGAGAAGCTATTGTGGGATTGGCCTCACTAGATGGTATTTTCTGTGAAATAGTTAAGGTTCATGAATCTGTCTCTATGTATAATTCTAATCACTTAAGATTTTATCCCTTCTAGTCAGAAAGTGATGGGATTTCAGTCAATCCTTTCCTTTTCCTACCCAAACTGATTACCTTTAATCTAGTGGGAGTTTCTTGATTGAATATGAACTGTTATATTTTCTTTCTGACAATCTTCACTTGTTCCTTTTCTTAGGAGGTTGAAGAGATAATGAAGGGCCTTTCGCCTGTGATGTTTGAGGATTTCGTAAAGCCATTCCAGATAAACTTGGAAGAGGTACTTTTATTACTTGTAACTTGAAATAATAGACACCCTGCTTACTCTTCAATAGATATCCCAAATGACATAAAATATATTCCAGTTCAATAAGCTTATGGTTTACAAAGATGTTTTTGAACATAAGGAAGAAACAAAGAAAAATCTCCAGGCACATTGTGGGTAGATACTTTTGTGTAAATTGATGTAGGTCTTAGAATTTTCTATTTATCCACTTCTTTGTTTCTGACCATAAAGCTTGTTTGAAAACTGTTTCCTTCAAATATATATATATATATATAATTCGTATGTTTCAATTGCTTAATTTATTAGGACGGTCCACTGCTACATAATGATCGGTTGCGGTATCAACCATTGGACATATATCCTGCACCATTGCACAGATGTTGAAGCTTTTCAATTTGGATGAAAAATCTCACAATGTCTCTGTGAAAAATCTCACAATGTCTCTGTTCATGCCATTGACAACTGATGCTTTGACAATGGAGTATCAAAAGTTTGGTAAAGATATTAGTGCCCGACTCCATGAAAACCAAGCTGCCAGGATGTTCTTGGCTATTTTAAGAGACGTTTGTTGCATTTACCAGATCCCCTCAAAGGCCAGCCTAAATATTATGTGAGCGAAGTTTGTTGAGAATATTATAGCTGGTGGAGATGCTGCATTCTGCAGGAGTTTCACATTTGAAGATTCCAATGGCGGAGCCTTTAATACTTTGCTTGAATATTGTTTACCAAAACTGGTGAAAGAAACACTTATCAAAGCTATCGGATCCTTAGATTTAGCTGACTGGAAATGCTTAGTGATATGTGTGTACAAACGGTTTTTTGTATCTTGTGATGCGGCTCAGTAACATGCTTCATGCAGAGTTTTGCTTGATTATATTGAAATTAATAGAGACATAACAGTTACTTCTCAAAGTTGGACTTAAAATGTATTTCTTACTTGATTTCTGAATGTGGTTATGTTTAAATTCTTAAGCAGCCACATAAAGCAATCATCCTTTGGCCATATAGTAGACTACATGCGAAAAGTTGGTAAGAAAAGTGAAAATTTTATATATTCCATCCTCCGAATAAATTGGCATATGCCTTACAGCGACGAGGACACAAATTACGCGCAGACTGTGTTATTCATGATCAACAAGATCGAAAATGCGATAAAGAAAAGAACCCATTTGGCTGAACTCATCCATTAACCAACAAACAAGCCATTAGGGTAGCTTATAATTTAAGTTGATGAGCTATAGGTTGCTGCGTGGAACCCCTCCTGGTCCATCTCTAGCCTTATTGTCCACAGATCTTGAAAGCTGCCTCATTGCCTCTTTAGGAATCGGAGGACGAGGCTGGCTGATCCAAAATCCTCCATCAACCACCACAATAGCTCCATTGATGAATTTACCTACATATACAACAAGCACTTGCAGGCATTAAAAATTTCTCCAGGGAAGAAAAGAGCGCCAAAAAATCCATACTTGAATACTTGAACACTGCCACCAAGTACATGAATAAGTACGGAAAAAAAAAAAAAAAACCAGCATTACTTCACCAACAAGCTATGCCAAAAAGCATAATCAACCAACAACAGAAATACAATGGTTAAGTAAATTTAAAAATCTTGCAAATGGAGATTAGTAAACCTGCATCTGAAGAAAGGTAGAGAGCAGCCATAGCAATATCCCATTTCTCTCCTGCCTTGTAAAGAGGCAATAAGTTCTTAGCCTGGCTATTGATGTCCTTAGGGACAAGCTTACTCATCCCAGGCGTATCGCCGATAAGACCAGGAGCAATTCCATTCACTCTAATATCGTACTCACTCCCCCACTCCAATGCCAAGTTTCTTGTGGTGGCATCAATGGCTGCCTGTTGAAAATTAGGAACATTTCATAACTAAAATTTCAACAATAAAATCATGTATATAAACCTATGCTTAATGCAAACAAACCTTGGCTGCTGAGACATGGAGTTGATACCAAGTAGCTGTATAATGTAAAGTAGCACTGATGTTCAATATGACTCCACCACTAGACGAGTCGCTCCTTCCTGGTGCTCCTTTCTTGAGATACTTGAGTGCCTCGTGACACATTGTGAATGTACCAACAGTGTCAATATCCATAACTGCAGGGATTAATAGGCAAAATTTAATTAATACCCATTTCAGAAATTTAATGGTGACTGAGTGTTACAGACATATCAAACCTGTTCGAAGTCCATTAGGGGACAAATCTTCAGCTGATGAAAGAAAATTTCCAGCTGCAGCATTCACAAGAATGTCAAGCCTACCAAATTGCTTAAAAGTTGATTCCACAACTCTTCTTGCATCTTCCGGTTTACGAACATCCCCATCAAAGCCAACAGCCTAAAAAACAAAATGGAGAAGAACATGAAAATATTGAAAAAGTGAGTCTATCCAAAATGGTTGATTAATTCTCAAAGTTATTCTAACAAAACATATAAAAAAAAAAAAGAAAGAAAAAAAAAAAGAAGTCTTGAAATCTAGATCCTTCCTGAAGATACTAAAGTAAACCAGATGTTAAAAAGGTCTCATTTTATTTGCTCTGACTCATCACTGAAGCAGAAGCAAAACTAATAAATAAAGTAGTAAAGATTATAAAAAAGTGGAATAACCAAAAGCATTTTCCATTGAGTTTGCTCCATTTTCTCAACAACCAAACGAGTTCATATCTGATCAGTAAGACAAAGACGATAAAAGAGAAAACCCAGATGGGAAAATGGAGGGTTACTCGAATTCCAAGTGATCGTAAAGAGGACACAGCAGAGTCAAGAATATGTTTGCGTCGACCCATGATGACAACAGAAGCTCCATGCTTGCCGAGTTGCTTAGTAATCTCAAGCCCAATTCCAGAGCCACCTCCAGTTATCAAAGCCACCTTGCCTTTCACTGCATCAGCCTTGAATGGTGACTCCATGACCAACTTCTGCTTTCTCTGCTTCTGTCAAACAAAAACTCCAAGCTATTCTGTGGCTAAAGGTTTAGGTCTCTCCCTATATAGCGACGTTTGCTTGGTGGGATTTTCCTTTTGAATTGTTTATTCAATTGCTTTAAGCTAGACACTGATGACTGTACTCGTTCGCATGTACTTCACTACTTCTATAGTAATACAGTAATGCTTTTTCAACTTTTTTTTATTTACATCACTTTAATTAAAAAAGCATCAAAACAGTTTATGTCTAATGATAAATTATAAAAAAATGTTTTATAAATATTTTGATTGTTTAATTAAAAAATACTTTTAATTATAATAAATTATCCAAAAAAAAAAGAAGACAAAACCTTTAACTAAATAAAATATAAATTTAATTGTAGTAATTGGACAAGTGGTGTGTCCTAAGGCTGGAGTAGTTTAGGAGGAAAAGAAGATAAATTTTTAAAAATTATATAGAATTGTATATGAGTATGTGAACATTATCATTAATGTAATTTATTTTAATTAAAAAATAATATTTTTTTAAAAAAAATTTGAGAAAAAAAAGCATTTAAAATGTCTTTTTCATTTTATTAAAACTTAAAATGTCTTTTTCATTTTATTAAATAAGTGCTTCAATGTTTTTTTTTTCAAATATATATTTGGAACTGCTTTTTATTTTATATAAAAAAAAAAAGTGTTGGAAAAAGGGTCCAATCAAATATTTCCTAGAGATAAATTATAGCTAAAGCTAAATTATAGCTAAAGCCTTTTTCCTTATCTTTTCTTCAGTACGTTTATCTTTTCTCTTTTTCTTCTGTCATCATGGTTCTCGCGCTCAGCTACCTCAGCTACTTTGTGAATATATATATATATATATATAAGATGTATTATTAGGGTTCGTGGTTCAATGATTTTTGTAAAATAAAAATGATAAAGTTGTATTTCACATTTTTTAAAATTTGGAAAGGTGTTTCGTAAACTTTTTATAAAAAAAAATAATTTTTTTAATTATTCTTAATTTATTTTATTCTAAAATTTATTTCAAGAAAGTTTTATTAAATATTGCAGAAAACATCGAAGACGTGCTTTGTCTGATTTTTAAAATTAACAAAGACTTTTAAAATTACGACCAACTTTTTTTAAAAAAAAATAGTAACCATCAGATATATTTTTAATTATTTTTTGAAGCATTGCTCAAACTTCCAAGTATTGACTAAAACGCAAATCTATTTCTATCAAAACAGTCATTATAATAATCATTTAATGCTATTAGTTTGCACTTTGCAGTAGCAATGGCCTTGAATTTCTTATTGTAAATATTAATTGTGCAAGAATATTGATTAGGACCGTGTGGTGATATTTTCTTTGATTGTATTTAAAAAATTATTATTTTTTTTTGTAAAATAAAAATAAAAAATTGAATTTTATATTTTTTAAAATTAAGATTGTATCTGGTTTTTTCTTTTGAGATTATATGTTTTAAAATGAAAATAATAAAATTATATAGATATGAATTTAAAATGATATATGTCTTCGTAAAAATATTAAATAATATCTTTAATTTGAATTTATTGTTTTTTAAAAAAAAAATCGATTTATCTTTTCCAAAACCTATTTATATTTTTGGAATTGTATCTTATGTTTTCAAAATTTTATAATTTAAAAATGATAATCCAATATATTTTTGAAGCGTTTTTATATTTATAAAATCAAAAAATGTTTTACAAAACCTTAATGGATACGCGAATGTATATTTAATGTGCTTAGGAGTTAGGACTACGGTTCAATAACGTTACTATTTTATATTTACAATTAAATTTATGGTGCAGAGAGATTTGTGGACAGGGTAGGTATGAAATATGATTTAAAAGGAATAATATAAAGTTTTTATTTGGTCTAATTTTTACAGTAATTTGATTCGGTGGACTAAAAAGCAAACATGATATCTTCAATCATTTCTTTTCGTACACTTGGAATGTGTAGTTTAACGAAAAAGAAGTTGGTTGTTCATTATACTGTCGTGCTTTTAAGTTTTGATAAACTTCATTATTATTTCTAATCAATTTTATTTAAATGAAGACGAAGTTATTAAAAAAATAATAGTCATTTTTATATAGCAGAATTTTAAACTGATAAAATCTATTAAATTACATTAAATTATAAAGCTAAAATAGCAGCCAATTCAAACTAATAAAATCTATATTCAAACCCATTTTATTTAAAGGGGAAAAAAAAAAAAAACGTGTAGCAAGGTCCATGCAGGATCACGTCGTGTCGGATCTAAATGTGAGATATAACCTTCATACAATCTGGATCATTTATTTTCTATCAACGGTACAGAACTTGACACATCAGCCACGTACAGCACGCAGAAATAGACTCTGCCGTACTAGGTCACTCTCCCACCAACTTTCCCGGGAAAATTTCGCTTATCAAAATAAAATAGAAAGTTGGAACTTTAATACTGCAGCTTTTAGTGATTTTCTCTACCTACTGCTTTAATAGTCTAGCATTTTTGGGACTGTTCATTGTATCTATATGTGTACGTGTGTTGTGCAATTGAATATTAGTTTCCCAAATTTCTACTCTTTTCCTCCTATCTCCTACTTCTTATTTCTAGTATTGGATTTATATAAGGTAAACACCTTCCAAACACTATATTAGTTTATTTAGAATACAAATTACTTGTTCATTTTTATGTCCCTTTACTTATTTTTCGATTAGATTTTGACACTTAAATTTTCTTTTTCTACCATTTAAATATGTGTCAAAATTTAATTTAAAGGACATAACAATCCGAAATCGTGTATTTAGATGTTGTGGGTGGGATTCAACTGCTAATTTTTCTTATTACAAAAAAACCAACATTATAAGATTTTAAAAGAAATTTGTATAAGATGGTTCTTTTAAACTGCTAGAGATGGAGATGGTTAATAGACCTCAAAATCCAAGGTTGGGGCTTGCTGCTTTAACAAAAGGAGCTGGATTGAGTAACATATCATCTTTGTGGTATAAGGAAGAACAAAACCAGCCTTCCTCTCCAAGTCTCCCTGTGTTAATTTTAACATCATCTTTGAAATACCAAAACAAACACCCTTCTCTTATTTTAACTATTTAGCTGTATGGTTGATACAAACTGCCGTATTCCTCAAAATGACAAGGATATAAATGATGGTGAGACTGTTATAAATAATCAAGGTCTTATCCATGATGCAATAAAGAACACAGCATTTGGCCAAATCCTTATATGAGCCACTAGCTAAAAATAATTCAAAAGTCATTTTTAGAAATACATAGGTAGTAGCTTATTAAACTTGGTTTAGTGTTGGGCCAATAAACCCAAAAGTGATTGTATCTATATACTCTTTTGAGTTATAGCTTGCTTCTTGGAAACACTATTGGTGCTTCTGTAGACCTCTTTTGGACACTTCTTGATAGCTGCCTCACTGTATCTTCTGGTACCAGTCAAGGGTGGCTAATTCCAAAGTCCTCCATCAACCACCATTGAAGCTTCATTGATGAATTTACCTACACAACTTACAAAGGAAAGATGGAAATAAAGATAAAAATACCCTTACTTTTTAAGTATCAATCATTGCTTGTGACAATTCAGGACAACTAACTCTCAAAAAAATACACTAAAAAACATAATTGTAAGTGTTGGGGTTTGTATGGTATTTGAACTTAATTTCACAGGAGAAGAGGTTAATCTTCACTTGTGCATAGGCTGAAACAACACACAGGCATGAGGCTGATTGTTGCTCTGTTTTCTAACAACAAAAGACAGAGAGAAATGTGGTTATGTGAAGGATTGAAAACCAGCATAAAGGAGGGAGCTTTCCCTTGGTTTATTCTCTGTTTTCTTAAAAAAGAAAACAAAGAAACTATGGCTGTTTCAAGTATGAACGAAAATGGCATAAATGTTCCTCTTTTCATTGAAAAACAAAATGGCTTTTTATATCAAAAGCCTGTAGGATACAAAGTTTCAAATTTTAAAAACAAAATACATCATTGCCTAGTCCTTACAACTTAAAACTGAAAGTTTAGGTGTCTAAAACAACAATAAAAAACTAATCTTTCATTGGGAAATACAAAGCTTAGCTTGCAAACACTAAAGTAAAATATATATTTGTTTATGGCAAAATTGCCATAATTTCAACACTCCTCATTGGCAATTTTGTTTGAGACATTAAGATGTGTCCTTAAAGTCTCAAACCTTCCCTTTCCAAGTACTTTAGTGAAGATATCAGCCACATTGTCATCCGAACATACATGCATCATCTTTATTTCTCCATTTGCTTCAAATTCTCTCAAAGAATGATACTTGACCGGTATACGTTTAGTTCTTCCATGTTGAACTGGATTTTCAGCCATTGAAATAGCTGAGGTGTTGTCACACATAATCACAGTAGCATCATCTTGAGCAATTCTCAAGTCATCCAACAATTTCCTTAACCAATTACATTGGTTTGCAGCAGCTGAACATGCAATATACTCGGCTTCAGCTGTGCTTTGTGCCACTGTATTTTGCTTCCTTGAATTCCATGAAAATAGACCATTTCCAAGTGTGAACAAATACCCCGAAGTGCTCTTCATATCATCTAAACTTCCAGCCCAATCACTATCCGAGAAGCCAATGAGTTTGCATTCATTTACACAAGTATACCAAACACCAAAGCCACTTGTGCCCTTCAAATACCTAAGAATTCTTTTGGCTCCTATATAATCAGTTTGTGATGGACATTGCATGAATCTTGAAAGGAGATTAACACTATACATTATATCGGGTCTAGATGCACAAACATAAAGCAAACTTCCAATTAAACTTCTAAAATTAGAAGCATTTACCTTAGGTGTGCCATCTTCCTTTACAAACTTTTCTCCTTGGTTCATTGGTGTGCTTGTCTCCTTGCATTGATCCATACTAAATTTCTTCAAAAGATCTTTCACATACTTCTCTTGACTTATAAATATGCCTTCTTTGCATTGCATTACCTCAACCCCAAGAAAGTAATGCATTTCTCCTAAACATGACATCTCAAATTGTTCCTCAAGTTAGGTTTTGAATTTTTCAATCATTTCTTCATCTTGGGCGGTCACCAACAAGTCATCTACATAAAGAGACACGATCACCATGCTTGCATGAGCTCTTACATACAATGTGGGTTCATTTTGACTCCTCCTAAAGCCTTGTTGTACCAAGTAACCATCAATCTTGGCATACCAAGCTCTAGGTACTTGTTTGAGCCCATATAAAGCCTTGTGAAGCTTGTAGACTTTATCTTCACTTCCTTTCACTACAAAGCCTTCCGGTTGTTGAACATACACTTCCTCTTGTAGTATACCATTTAGAAAAGCGGATTTAACATCTAAATGATACACTTTCCATCTTCTTTGAGCCGAAATTGCAAGAAGAAGTCTAATAGTCTCCATTCTTGCAACCGGTGCAAAGGTCTCACCATAATCAACTCCGGCTTGTTGAGCATACCCTTTGACTACTAATCTTGCTTTGTGCTTACTTATGGAACCATCCGATTGTATTTAGTTCTAAAAATCCATTTAACTCCAATGACATTCTTCTTTTTAGGCTTTGTCACCAAGCTCCAAGTTCTATTTTTCTCAATCATTTTTAGCTCATCATCCATTGCTTGTCTCCATTTCTTTTCCTCAAAAGCTTCTTCTACACTTGTTGGATCACTTAAGGCCACATTTGCTCTTTCATAAATTTCGGTTAAAGGCCTTAAACCCCTAACTCCAACTTCATTTTCTTCATCCTCCTCTATGGAATTTTCAAATGAATTATCATCATTATTGTCATGAAATTCATTTCCTTCCACTTCTTCACCTTGTGATTGTGCATCATCACCATTGTCTTGTATCTCCTCCTTACTCCAATCCCATTTTGAGCCTTCATCTATTACAACATCTCTACTTATCAAGAGTTTTTGACTCTCCAAGTTGAAAACTCTATACCCTTTGGTTACTTCACTATATCCCACCATGATTCCAACTTCTCCTCTTTTATCTAACTTTCCTCTTTTTTCACTTGGTACATATATATAACAAACACTACCAAATATTCTTAAATTTTCAAGAGAGGGTTGGAATTCATACCATAGCTCAAAGGGGGTTTTCTTCTCCAAGGACTTTGTGAAGCTTCTATTTTGAATGTAGTTTGAGGTATTGACCGTTTCCGCCCAAAACTTTTTTGGCATGTTGTTCTCAAATAGCAAGCACCTTGCCATTTCCATGAGTGTCCTATTTTTCCTTTCACATACGCCATTTTGTTATGGTATGTATGGTGTAGTGAATTGATGCACAATTCCACTTTCTTTGCATATACTTTGAAAGGCATGAGCGGTGTATTCTCCTCCGTTGTCCGTCCTTATGCACTTGATCTTGGATTCGGATTGATTTTCAACCATTTTCTTGTACTCCTCAAATTTTTCAGCTACTTGGCTCTTTTGAGTGAGGAAATATATCCAACACCATCTTATATAGTCATCTATGAATGTAAGAATGTAAGAAAGTATCTACTTCCATTTAATGACGGTACATTCATAGGACCACACACATCCGAATGTACAAGCTCCAATTTGTATTTTGCCTTCCAAGAACTATGTGGGAAAGGTAACCTCACTTGTTTCCCTTGTTGACACACATCACATACATGATCAAGTTCATTTACCAAAGGCATATTCTTAACCAAACTTTGAGTGCCTTTCATTGTTTTAACACTTGAATGTCCAAGCCTTTTACGCCAAAGTTGAGAAATGCTCTCAACTTTAGTATTTAATGCAACCGATTCATAATCCTCCAAAGACAACTTGAAATTTTTATTTCTCATGCCAACATTCATTACAACAATGCCATTTGCATCAACTATCGTGCATATCTTGTTAGAGAAATTCAAGGTATAACCTTTATCTAACATTTGTCCTACACTCAATAAATTCTCACAAAGTGAAGGAACAAACAAAACATCATGAATAATCTTAGTACCTTGATCGGTTTTGATAACCACATCACCCTTTCCTTGAACCTCTATGTAAGCACCATTGCCAATCTTAACCTTTGTATGCAAGCTTTTGTCAAGATTCTTGAACCACTCTTCCTTATAAGACATATGGTTGGTAGCTCCACTATCAATAATCCAACCATCTCCTTCTTGATGTTGAGCTTTCAAGCATGTAGCAACAAACAAAGTTTCAGCTTCCACATTCTCTACCTCATTTACAACATTTGCTTGTTGTGTTCCATGGTTATTTTGCTTGCAAACCTTCTCCACATGACCTTTTAGCTTGCACCTTTGACAAAATGCATCCGGTTTCCACCAACATTTTGAAGGAGCATGTCCATTCTTCTTACAATAAGGACAAGGTGGAAAGTTCTTCTTTCCTTGTGATTGATTTTGGTAGCTTCTATTTGATTGTTGATGTTGAGCATTGTTGTTGTTGTGTCCATCGGTTTTGGAACCATTTTGGTGACCTTGTGACTTGTTCTTTTGTTTCATGAAGAGAGCATTTTCAAGTGACTCCTCCTTCCTTATCTTGCTTCTTTGTTCCGTTGCTTGAAGAGCATTGATCAACTCGGTGAGAGTAATCTCACTTAGGTTTCTTGATTCTTCCAAAGATGATATCTTGGACTCAAATTTTTCGAGTAGAGACACCAACACCTTTTCAACAATTTTTGTATCACTTAGTTGCTCACCAAGAATCCTTATTTGATTTACCACATTAAGAAGCCTAGTGGTAAAGTCTTTGATGCTTTCATTTTCCTTCATCTTCAAGCACTCAAACTCCCTTCTCAAGTTAAGCACTTGCATTTGCCTTGTTCTTGAACTTCCTTGAAATTCTTCTTGGAGTTTATCCCATGCTTCTTTTGCTGTTTTACAAGTTATAATTCTTGTAAAAATAGTATCACTCACCGAAGAATGAATGGTTGTGAGTGCTTTGAAGCCTTTTGCCACTTCTTCATCATGCAACCTTATTTGGTTTAGAGTTGCACTCTCTCTCAAAGGAGCTGGTTCATTTGTTGTTGTTGTAGCTTCCCATAGTCCATAAGCCTTCAAATAAGTTTGCATTTTGATGCTCCAAATAGAATAATTTTCTCCATTGAAGATTGGAGGTGAAGGTGCTGAAAAACTTGAAGAGGCCATCAATTTTCGGGTATGGTGGGTATGGTGGGTTTTTTTTCACCAAAGCTCTCTCTTTTCTCTCACAAGATTGAAAAAAAAGGGCCCTAACAAGATCAGTTTATGCTTTGATACCAATTTTTTGGGGTTTGTATGGTATTTGAACTTAATTTCACAGGAGAAGAGGTTAATCTTCACTTGTGCATAGGCTGAAACAACACACAAGCATGAGGCTAATTGTTGCTCTGTTTTCTAACAACAAAAGACAGAGAGAAATGTGGTTATGTGAAGGATTGAAAACCAGCATAAAGGAGGGAGCTTTCCCTTGGTTTATTCTCTGTTTTCTTAAGAAGAAAACAGAGAAACTATGGCTGTTTCAAGTATGAACGAAAATGGCATAAAGGTTCCTCTTTTCATTGAAAAACAAAATGGCTTTTTATATCAAAAGCCTATAGGATACAAAGTTTCAAATTTTAAAAATAAATTACATCATTGCCTAGTCCTTACAACTTAAAACTGAAAGTTTAGGTGTCTAAAACAACAATAAAAAACTAATCTTTCATTGGGAAATACAAAGCTTAGCTTGCAAACACTAAAGTAAAATATATATTTGTTTATGGCAAAATTGCCATAATTTCAAAAGTAAGCAGAGAAACTGCAATTCACTACTTTACAAGAAGGAAATTGTTTACTTTGCCAACAAGCTATGCCCAAAAGTATCACCAACCAACAACAGAAATACAATGGTTAGAATACACCCAACCAATGCATATATATCCATGTCGTCCACCCATATTAAACCATATGAGTATATACAAATGCATATGCTTCATGTAATGAATGAGTTTCCCTCCGCACAAAACCATGAGTCCTGACTTTTTTGCATGTTTGGTACCATGAGGATCCATTTTTCCTAACATTAACAATTCTGTTTCCTTGGCATCTAGTTTTAAATGTCTTGTAGATACAAAATTATTAGTTAAGTAAACAATGCCTCTGAAAAAGTGAGTAGGGTTAAGGTAAGCAACCTGCATCTGAAGCAAAGTAAGGGGCAGCCATGGCAATATCCCATTCTCCCCTACCATACACAAAGGCAAGAACTCCCTGGTCTTGTTTATCTCTATAAGGGACAAGCTTACTCAACCCAGGTGTGTCACCAATGGGACCACTCTAATGCCAAGTTTCTTGTAGTTGCATCAACAGCTGCCTGTTGGAAGTTAGCAACATTTAAAAGTAAATTTCAACATAAAATTAGATGTTTGCTACATCTGAAACCTATCAAACAAACCTTTGCTGCTGAGACATGGATTTGATGCCAAGCAGTTTTATAATGTAAAGTAGCACTGATGTTAGCAGTTACGTGGAAGTGATACGGTCACCACTCACCTGTGAAGAGAATGTGCAACTGAATTTGAGAACCAACAGAAACAAGCTTGGCATTGTTGAAATCGGCCACTGGATTTAATGTGTAGCAGAATTGTGCTTCCAGCATGTTGTAATTCTATTTGACAGAAGAAAATGAAAGGTGTGAGAATGTAGGTTAACGAATATACTTGCATAACTGCAAGGAATAGGAGCCAACAGGGTACAAAAAAGCTTCTAAACCACTACATGGATAAAAGAAATGTAAATGTGCAAAATTACTTTGTCATTTTTTGTTAGTGTTAATATCTTTCGAGGCAAAAATAATTTCAAAGAAGGAAGAAAAAGTACTTGAATGAAATTGGAGAAATGAGAGAATAGAGACACATATGCACATTGCTCATTATACTGCTTCCTCATCGAGAAGTACGCGAGAAATGTGAGTAATCTTCGACCAATCTTCCCCAGTGTCTCTTTGGCACCTTTGATTTAACAATGGACATTCTGTGATTTCTAGAAGATACAGAGAAGTGGGAAGACCTTCATCTGGGAAACACTGAAGCTGATGGCAGTAAGAAATTTGCAAACTTTTAAGAGATGTGAGGTGTTGAAAAGCCTTTCCGTTAAATGATTTAAGATTTATAAGACCATTAATATCAAGAGTCCTCAGAGAGGTAGGAAGCAGCCCTTCCTCAGGAAATGAATCCACCATATCATGACTGTGATGGATACTCAAGGTTGTAAGAGATGTGAGGCTTTGTGGTTTCCATTGCATGGGTTGTTGAAGGAGCTTTTGGCAATTCTTGAATTGCAGATGTGCTAAATTAGAGGGAAGTTCCCTTTCTGATATTGAGTCCATGTCACAATCAGAAATCTCCAGAGTTTGAAGACGTGGAAATGCAGTGTCAAAGTGTTGAGTCCTAGGAAGTGAAGCCACAAGTTGTTGACATTCAGAGATGTCAAGTATTTTCAAAGATGGAAGATAATCAGGTAAGCATTTCCCTTTTAATTTAGGACACTTTCTCAAGTAAAGAAATTTAAGACGAGGAAAAACACCACCTTCACCTGCATCAACAAATGACCACTCCTCCCACTCTGACATTTCTGAGAAAGTGAGGCTTTCTAAACATCTGAATGGATTTCTCACAGAATAAAAGCCACCATCTATTCTATCCACTAATTCAAATCCTCCAATGTGAAGCTGTTTAAGATTGGATAGATGTCCAAGCGTAGGTAGCTCACAACAATTTTTACAACCATAAAGCATCAAGTCTACCAGTTGAGACAACGAACCATCCACTATCCAGTTTGGGAATCTTGTGCCTCCATAGCCTTTAATATGTAATAACTCTATATTTGTGCGAGGTTGGAGGCCTTCCAGCATTTCTCTTGCCTTTTGGGAAGCTTCAGCTTCACTCTTCCACTTCAAATGTAATCCAGTAATGTACTTTTTCTCCTTTAAATTGGCCTCCAAAACATCTCCAATATCAATCACATTTTCAAGCATTGAGATGCAAAGTATTCCATGTACATTTTGGAGCTGTCCTAATTTTCTTATATTGCACCAATGGTCTTTGCCTTTGCCAACAACAAAACCACTTAATGTGCGTAATTCTCTCATGTCACCTATTTGTCGTGGCATCCCTTCCAAAGCAGAGCAACATTGAAAATCAAGATGACGCAAGTTTTTCAGACTTGCTATGTTTCTTGGTAATCTCTTAAGATTACGACATCTGCACAATAATAGAGTATGCAAATTGTACAAACTGCACAATGCATCAGGTGTCTCTTCAATAGAAGTATAAGATAGATCTAAGTACCTTAGATGCTTTAGATTACCAATTGAATCAGCCAACTGAGTCAGATGTTCACATTGTCTCAACAACAATGTCTCAACAACATAAATTGAATCGTATCTCAATGTTAGATAAATCAAGGTACCTTAGGAGTTTCAAATTGCTAATTGACTCAAGCAACCCTGTGATACACAATCCAGATAGAGATAGCACTCTCAAGCATTGCATTCTTTGCAATAGTTCACTGTTTACCAACAATTGGCCACTCCTGGGTTCCAATAATTCCTTGAAGCACCACGTAGTAGATGAAACTCCTAATGATAAGAACGTCCTCAAACTTTTATTTTCAAATAAAACCTCAAATTTCTTACATTCATACTTTTTTCTTCTCATGTACGACATATAACGAGTCTTTCTTACAAAGGGATGTGAGTGGTTCTCATCCAACCTCAAAAAAAAATCTCCTTGAACGAATTTTGCTAAATCATTTACAAGGTCATGCATGACAAAGCACCTCACATTATAATATCCTCTCCTTTCATTCTGTTGAAATAAAAACCGTGATAATAATTGATTGAAGTACTCCTCTCCCACTTCTTCGATGCTCTTCCTTTGATGGGGTTGCAAAAGATCTTCTGACATCCATAGTAAAATCAATTCTTGTTTTGTAAATTTATAATCTTTGGGAAATAATGAGCAGTAGGCAAAACATCGTTGTAGATGAAAAGGTAAAGTATGGTAGCTTAACCATAGAGCTGGAAGAATATTAACCTTTTCAGCCAACTCCCATATGTCACTGTTTAAGACATTTTCCCATTCCTCTGAATTTAATTCAGAGCGCAAGAGACCACCAAGGGATTTTACAGCTAAAGGAAGACCTTTGCACTTTTTAATAATTTGTCTACCAATTTCTTCTAAATCTGGATGTGCATTTGACTCCATATTACTACTAAAGGCATGTTTTGCAAATAACTTCCAGCAATCTTCCTCTGATAGTATTTGTAAGCTATGATTTGGAACAGTTCCCATCATTGATGCGATACTTTGGTTTCTTGTGGTCACAATGATTTTACTTCCATATGCTCCATATTCGAAAGGGCTCTTTAAGGCACTCCATAGATCATAATTCTCATTCCATACATCATCAAGCACAAAAAGAAACTTTTTACCCTCCAAAGCCTCCTTCAATCTAACTTGAAGTTGATATGGATCCTTGACATAGCATGGCTTGGAAGTAACCGTCTCCAAAATTATTTTGGTTAGTGCAAAAACATCAAAGTTATCAGAGACAGTAATCCATGCTTTTAGATCCCATCCATGATTAGTCACTCTAGAATCATTGTAAACGAGCTGAGCAAGGGTGGTCTTGCCAATCCCAGCCATGCCAACTATGGGAATCACAGATATCTTATTGCCACCACCAAAGTCCTCATCTGATACCAACAACTTAACAATGGCTCCTCTGTTGGCTTCCCTGCCATAAACATCAGAATCTTCTACCAAAGTTGGAGGTAATCTAGGTGGTGATCTTTTTTCAACAACTTCTTTCAGACCAAGGACATCTTTTTGTTCAACAATATACTCTAGATCATCAAGAATCTCTATAAGTTTGGATTCTACTTTGCTGGTAAATCCACCGAACCAAGTTGAGATTTCATTCAGTACCTGAGTTTTGTTGCTTCCGTGTTCACCTTCCATGTTGCATCGCAAAGCTTCAGTGTTGATTTGATCTATAAGGTCCTCTGCATCATAGGTAGCTTCTCTGAGCTCATTAAGCCATTGTTTTACAGCTGGATTTCTGATCTGCTTCTCCTCAGCATCATTGACCACTTTATTAGCAGATAACAACATGATCTTCAACTTCTTTAGCAGCCCCACATTGAGTTTCTTTCTCTTTATGAAGTTAACCACCTCGTGAGAAGCCAACCTATCAAACAGAACCTCAAGTGTAGCGGCAAGGAAAGCTCCACCCACCAGTTCTGCTGCCATGTTAGAGAGGAAAATAAAAGAAAGCTCTGAAATTGCAAAATGACAGAGAGTTTAGATTGTGTGGTCTTAAACTCAGAGCATTAGCATACATGAAGCTTCCAATCAATTTATCTCACTGTTTTCTTTCTCTTTTCTGGTTTTAGGCCGAGCCCACTTAGAAAAAAAAAAAATAGACCGACGGTAACCACCCGTTAAAGATGAAGAACGAGACGAGTTGACGAGCAAAAGTCTCACAATGCCTTCGGATACGATAATGATCATAACCATAAGCAAGTCCTAGGTTACCTAGTATTTCTGCACCACCAGTACGAGCACGACTTGACAGGAATAGTTTGTGAACAATGAAATGGGCTGATTGTGGGTCCCGGTTAACAGAGAGTTTGGATTGACAGCTTACAACTGGAAGCTTCCTATCAACTGCCTTACTGTCTCTCTCTTTTTTTCTAATTTCAGACTGTGTGTACGCTACACAGAAAAAGAAAGTAAATTTTTATTGATAATTAATCCTTGAAGAACTTATCAACAAATTTTGGTACTTGGGAAACGTATTCCAATTCATAGAAACAGTAAAATATTATATGCATGCAGTGCAAACATATTAAAAATGGATTTACAAGTTGGCTGGAATTGTCATTCGAATTTGTATTGTATTTTACAAACTGATATCTTTCTTTTATTTTACCTAAAAAATAAAACACCATTTGACATAATTCAAACTCGTTAACATAATAATAATAATAATAATAATAATAATAATAAAGGAGTCCTCAATGGTCTGCAGCCAAAATCCTCCACAGCACCTAAAAGTATCCCCATAGGGAAAAATACAAACACATAAAATGTGAGTTTTTTACAAATTCGGTAAAACATCAGTTTCAAATCAATTTCTCTTCTTAAAAATCAAATACCAATTTTAAACTTACATACATCGTTCATAGTCCCTTGTGTCGTGTAAATTTCATTTCATGTAAACTGTGTTTAAAATCAATACACAGTTTACATACACCGTTCATGGCCAGTTGTGTAACATAAACATCTTTAAAGCCATTTTATGTTTATGGAAAATATTTAAAACATGCGACCGATATAAATCCTAACATGTAACATTCAATCATCAAAACACTTACTGCATTGTATCATCACGATCATCACGATCATCATAATTCATATATCAATAATGTATTTGTAATTCCCAACTATAGATAACAGAAAGTTAAATCAATAATTTCCTCCAAACATAAAAAATTCTCATACCCTAAAACATAAGTCAACCTTATTCCTTGCTTAAGCAAATGCTTTCCACAAATTTAAAAAAAAAAAAAAAAATGGTGGGCACAAATTGACTGTTAAAAGATAAGCCAAGGCGCCAACCAAATCCATTAAGTTGATGTTGTATATACAATTTTAAAAAATTTAATTGCAAACTAAATAGAAGAATGTATAATTGACCGTGCCTAAAATTTTTTAACATGTAAATTATGTTTTAAATATTGCAAAAATGAACTTTACTTGGAATAGAAGTAAACAAACACTCTGTGATTAGCATGCATGCCTACTGCCAAGGTGACTAACTTTCCTCAATGAATCGCTGGTGCTTCTTCATGCATGAATCTTCACAATGAAGCAAAGGCATGACCATCCATCCAAACACTTTTCACTGATCTTCTGGACTAATTAACATGCAATGCAATGCATCCCACAGAACAATTTCGATCAGCTCCTTTTGTTTCTACATGACATCGGAGCAGGTGGTCGGAGAATAGATGGTGAATTTTATAACATAAAATACTTCAACAAATATTGTTTATATAAGTTAATTTGGAGTGCTCTAAACAGGAGTATAAGCTACAGTTTCAGCTGTATAGTGGACTACATATAATAAGTGGTATGTACAAACAAAGCTTAAATATTCCATTCTCAAAACAAATTGCCATATTCCTTAATATGACAAGGATACAAATCATGCTGATATTTTTATAAATAAGCAAGGTCTATACTGCAATAAAGAACAGATGTCTTGGCCAAATTCATACACGAGCCACTAGGTGAACATAATTCAAGTCATATTTTTGAAATACTTATGAACTAACTTAGCAAACTTTGAGTATAGTGTTGGGGCAATAAACCAAAAGCTGATCATATCAATACTCTTGAGTTATGGCTTGCTTCTTGGAACGCCTACTGGTGCATCTCTAGACCTCTTTTCCACAGCTCTTGAAAGCTGCCTCACTGTCTCTTTTGGTACATGGCGAGGACGGCTCAGCCAAAGTCCTCCATCAACCACCATAGTAGCTCCATTGATGAATTTACCTACACAACTTATAAACATGAAAATATTGTCAGCTAAAGGGACAGACAGAAATAAAGAGCTAAATACCAATGCTCTTAGTATCAACATTGCTTGCAAATCTACCATTACAATTCAGGACTAAGAAAGCACAATTACATTTTATAAAAGTACACTACAAATAACACGGTTGTAAGCAGAGAAACTACAACTCACTACTTTACAAGTGGGAAATCGTTACTTTGCCAACAAGCTATGCCAAAAAGCATAATCAACCAACAGCAGAAACACAATGATTAGAGAAAATCATACTATTCTACATACCACATGCCCTGAGTGTATAGATCTTTCATCTTTTTCCTCCAAGAACTAAAATCCTTAGTTCTATCAAAACAACACAGCTCAAACTTCATACACTTCATATTCCACAAAAATAGAAATTAGGAAATTTTATCACAGATCTTAGACAACTCTGTTACCACTTTTGTTGTACAAAAACCGGCAAACCAAGTAATACCATACAAGAAAACAGCCACAAAGAACGCAGAAAAGAATAAAACAGGAAGTAAAATAAAAATCAAGAACAAATAGCAATTATACTGGTTCGGTACCAATGAGATATCTATATCCAGTTCCCTCTAGCTAAGAGTAATCCACTACGAACATAAAACAAAATACAGAAAGGTTGATTACAAGCTATTCGTGAAGCTGATAACGAAACCAAAATTTAGACAAGGTTTTCTAGGAATTTTCAGGACCAACCAAAGCTTCTCACATACACTTACTCACCCTCTCTATCTCTGCTCTTTGTGCCAAAGAACACAGAGTATATACATCAACCACTCATCTACTATAGTAACCAAACAAAACAAGACATACAAATAAGCTATTTAAATACACGGCTATTAGAGGACGACGTTTACACTATATCAGGTGGAAGGAGTTCAATACTCATACTAATGATTACTGTAATGAGGCCTTTTTTTAATTTACTAAAAAACGTTATGACTTAATAAGTTAATATACATCTAGATTCGGTCAATTTATTTAGCAACAAATATTAAATTATATATATATATATATATATATATATATGTATGTGTTTGTGCATGTTGAAGTGTAATTTCATCTAAACTATATATGAATTAGATGAAAAAATAGAAACTGTGATGATGAAATGCACTTGGGTAATGATGTAGTGTAGTATAACCGATTTTCTTTTTTATGAATAAAACTAATGCATTAAGCACAAAACAAACCTCCAAGAGGTTACAAACACAGACCAATAGCTAATTGTTCTCTATGAATTCCATCCTCAATACAAACTGGAAGGATAGGACAAATATTATCAAAACTAGAAAATAAAACACACATCAGAATTAAAAGAGTATTTTGCAAAGTAACCGAATTGTTTATAGAAACAGTAAAATACTTTTTTTTTTTTTTTTGATGAATAAAAACTTGCATTAAGCACAAAACAGCCTCAGAAGAGGCTTTACAAACCAGACCCAGCTGCTAAACAATCAAGAGCAAAGCTATCCATAATGCAGCTAGGTAAAACAGGAATAAAAACATCAGACAACGAAAATAAACAACATACATAATTCCTAAGCGTAAACTTAGCGGTTACATCAGCCACAAGGTTTGCACTTCTAGCGTTCCACTCCAATTTCCAATGCTGCTCCTTCAGCAACTCTCTGCAATATAATATCAAGTGACGAGTCTCCCACTTACAGGGTTCTTCTGAGGAATGTAAATCATTAATTAGATTCTGAACATCAGAAGACCAGACTACTTTGTTCCAGCACAATTCTTTTGCAAGATCAAAAGCCCATTCCAAAGCTTTCAGTTCAGCTTCATAAGGATTGTTTGCAAAACCTAGCTTTGAAGCAAGAAATAAAAGCTTCCCATGTTCATCTCTCAGGACTACTGCAAAAGCTGCATTTCCTTCCTTGAAAGCAGCATCAACGTTGGCCTTGACCCAATTAACAGGGGGTAAACTCCATTTTTCCTTTTCCTTTTCCTTTTCCTTGTTCGAAAGTTGTATGCCTTCATCTAGTACAACCAAAAATTCAGCAACTCTCTCCTTGATTAAGATTGCAAAATCCATCAGTTTCTTTCTTCCTGCGTGAACCACTTCATTCCTGAAACTCCAAGAGTAGTACATCAAACAAGTCAATCCCACAGTCAAGGCCTCTCTACCTAAATCATAAGCAAGAGCATCCTCAGGGGGGTCAACACAAAAAACAATCAGATCCTCAATACTGGAGAAGTTCCAGGCCTCCAGGCGGCATCCCCATAAGCTGTGGAAAGCTAAACACTTTGTTGCTTCACATTTCATAAAGAGATGAATAGCACTTTCCTCCTCTAGCCCACAAATCGGACAGTCAGAATCCCCTATGTCTGTTCTCTGATGGATAATTTGATTCAAAGGAAGAACTCCTGCTAGAACTCTCCAAAGGAATAGCTTGAATCTGTCATGAAGCTTTGTCTTCCACAGTTTATCCTAAATACCAGTTCCTTCCACCACCGAGCCTTCAGTGACTAGAACGAGATAGCTTGCCTTGACTGAGAAGGTGCCAGAATCATTCCCAATCCACAATAATTTATCCCTGTAGATAATCCTAGGCCACTTGATCTTTAAAATCTCCTCCACTGTATCATGATCAAAAAAGGAGTGAAGCAAAACCTCATCCCATTCGTTCAAACCTTCCTTCTTAAGGTCCTTCACTCTCAACCCTCTAGCCACCTCCACTCCCTCCTTCACACAAGGTGTAGAGTAAGGTAACCCCGGAACCCACGGATCCTCCAGCTTAATTGTTTTTCCATCACCTAAATGATATCTCACATTATTAACTAAACATTTTCTGGCAGTAATGATCCCCCTCCAAACATGAGATGTGCCTTTTTTCAACTTATAATTAAAAAAGGTTTCCCCCTTCAAATATTTTGCCACAAGCAGATCAGACCATAAAGATTTCTCCCCCGACGCCATATGCCAAGACAATTTAGAGAGGAGAGCTAGGTTAAGATCTTTAAAAAGTCTGAAACCCAAACCTCCACAACTCTTTGGTTTACAAATACTATTCCAAGCTTTTAGGGCCAAAAATCTCTGCTTCTCCGGCTTAACTCCCCACCAGAACCTTTTAGTTATGGAATCTAACTCATTGCAAACTGAAATTGGCACCTTGAAGGTTGACATACAATAAATCGGAATAGCTTGAACCACCGATTTGATTAAAACAGCCTTTCCTGCTTTAGATAGAAGCTTACTCTTCCAAGAGGTTAATCTGTGTTGGACTTTATCTTTTAGCCGGCCAAACTCCTTAATCTTTGTCATTCCACTTATCAGAGCATTCCCTAGATAAATCGAATCTTGACTCATACATCTAAGATCTGTAACTTGCTTGACTTTCCTTCTAATCCCTCTGCTTGTAGTTTTGGAAAAAAGGATACTTGACTTTTCCATGTTTCCCTCCTGCCCTGACCAAGAACAATATTTTTTAAAATTTTCCATAACAAAAGCAGCTTCCTGGTCAGAGGCCCTGCAAGCAATTAATAAGTCGTCCGCGTAAAGAAGGTGAGAAACAGGAGTAGCGTTACGACTTATCTTGATCCCGTGAATATGTCCCTCTCGCTCCTCCCTAAGTAAAGATCTAGAAAAGACTTCTGAGCTTAAAATAAATAGATAAGGTGAAAGAGGGTCTCCTTGCCTTAATCCTCTTCCAGGAGTAAAAGAGTGTGAAATGTTACCATTTACAATAATAGAGAACGTTACTGTATTTAAGCAACTTCCAATTAGCTCTCTAAAGTCAGGAGAAAAGCCCCATAGCTGCAGAGCTTTATCTATGAAAGACCATTCCATTCAATCATATGCTTTCTTCATGTCCATTTTCATAATCATCAAGCCGTTCTTGCCTCTGTACTTCTTTACTTTGTGAACGATCTCTTGAGCTATGACCGTATTCTCAGCTATCCACCTGCCTTTAACAAAGGCTCCTTGATGAGGAGATATGATTTTTTCCACTACGGCTCTCAACCGAACGGTTAAAATTCTTACAATAATTTTGTAAACGAAATTGCAAAGACTAATGGGCCGAAATTGATTGAAGTTTGCTGCATTTTCCACTTTTGGAATTAAGACTATAAAGGTACGGTTTGCCTCTCTAGGAATCTTTTTCAACCTGAAGCATTCCTGTACAAACTTTATGACCTTATCCTTGACCATCTCCCAATAGCTTCTGAAAAAAATCCCTGAAAAACCATCGGGACCTGGTGATTTTAACAGATGAAGTTCCCATATGCTTTCTTTTATCTCTTCAGCCGAAGGAATCTTCAAAAGATTCAAATTCTCCTCCTCAGTAACATAGCTTTCTCCTAGACCTTCTAGTCCTTCAGGAATAAAAGGATAACTGGAGTTATACAATTCTTAGAACCGCTCCAGAAAATACGTTTCTATACCTTCCCGATTATTAATCCATTCTCCTTTATCCTTAATAGCAAGAATCCGATTTTGCCTCTTCCTGATGTCCAAACTGGCATGGAAACACTTAGAGTTTCGGTCTCCTTCTCTTAACCATATAGACTTTTGCTTGAGAATGAATTCCCATCTATCACGGTGAATCTTCAAATCCTTTGTCACCCTTTCTTATTCTGATCTAATATCCCCATCTTGACCTTGTATCTGCTCAAGCTCCACTTCCAGCTTTCTGATCCTATTGTTCGCAAAGCCAAAATAAGATCTATTCCACTTTTTCAACGCCTTTGAGGTTGCCCAAAGACTTTTCCTTAGCTTATGAGAAGCCATTCCAATCCCATCTCCCTCGGACCAAGCAGCTTTAATTACATGCAGACAGTTAGAATCAATCGTCCAAGCCTTGAAGAATCGAAAAGGTTTTCTCAGAGCAGGTTCTTCCAAAATTGTACTAATCAGAATGGGAAGGTGATCTGATTCCTCCATCCTTAAGTGATGAACCGAAGCATTTGGATTGTTGTTAATCCACTCTTGACTAGCCACTACTCTATCTAGTCTTTCTCTAATAAAAGAAGGTCCTTCATTGTTATTTTGCCAGGTGTATTTACTTCCATAAAAGCCAAGATCAATACCTCCCACCTGCCGCATAAAAGTCTTCAAAAAAAATTGCTTCCTCCAGATGCTTCTGCCTCCCCATTTTTCTGCCTCTGTCGTAACTTCGTTCAGATCACCAAAAAGAACCCAAGGCATTGTAATATCCCTCACAAGAGCTTCCAAATCCTCCCAAAAAACTTTTTTCTCCCTTAAATAAGGTGTGCTATAGCAGCCTAACAACATATATTCTTTGCTTTTATCATTATTCCAAGCCTTTATACAAATAAGTTTCTTTGTAGTTCAATGAACTTGCATATGGCATTCGCTTTTCCAAAAGAAAGCCAGAGCGCCTGCCGTGCCTTTAGCCTCCACAATTTCATCCCTCTGGTAGCCTAATTTCCGGCCCAAGGAATACTTGGCATATAAGGTTTTTATACGATTGAAAAGGTAAAATAATAATAATAATAATATAGATTTACAAGTTGACAGGACTATTTAGATTTTATATTATTTTCATACTATGTGTCGATTAGGTTAAGATCTCAACATACACGTCTATTTTTATATTGAATGAAACACTTGAGTCGTATTTATTTGTACCATAACTAATATGATGTCAGAGTTTACTTTAGGTTTCAATCTTCTTTCATTACCTAACGCGGTATTTGAATTGATGAAGTAGGAATGAAAGAAAAAGAAATAAAATAATAATATTTAAATAATTATTAATTTGGATGATTATAGGTGGAAACAAAAGAAAAATAAAAAAATAATTAATATAATTGATATTGTTTATAAAAATACTCATGTCCACGTCAAATTAATTTTAAAAGTCAATAAGAATAATTTTGAAATTATAAAAAATTCATTAAAATACTTTATTTTTCTTATTTTTCTCTCAATTTTAAATTTGAAAATGAAATAGACTAAATTAAAAGAAAAGGTCCACATCATTTTTCTCTCTCTTTTTTTTTTTTTTTCATTTTTTTAAGCATCCAAATAACAAAATTAAGTCATTTTCTTCTTCTTCTTTTTTCCCACGTATTCCATCACTCCAAACATAGTCATCGTCTTCTTCTTGTCTTTGTGGTCTGCTTCAACTGATCATGTCGGACAACAACTCCACAACTGGATCGGTTTTCTCCACCGGCAATCCTGTTACCAACTCTTCTTGTCAAACCCTTGTTTACATCAACGATCTTCCACCCAGATCTCTCATAAACTCTCAAAAAATGGTAACCATGCAGCTTGGCATTCTCAGGTTAATTACTAATCTTCTCTTTGGGTATGTTTTAACAGGTAATTACATTGGCCAGACCCTGCCCTCCCAACACAAAAACCACATCCTCTTCTTCTGGACAGGTTGAGAATCCAGAACATCGTTTCTGGCTAAGGCATGATAGATTAATACTTAATGCTATGCAAACGTCGTGCCAAAGCAAGAATTTGGCTTCTCTCGTTCCCATGCAAAACCACATGGTTTTATATCTGAAATTATTAATCATATGTTCCTATTAACAGTTGACTCCATCAACATATAAGAAATATGAGAAGAATCTCAGATGAACACAACTGTAAGACAGTCATATAAAGAATCCTAAACATATAAAGCTTGCTACCTACAGTCCAATTGATATTGTTGAAGTAGTGGCAATTTTTCCATAAACAAATATTGTTTTCAAAATATGCAAGCTGGAAACTTCAGTTTTCCCATGCAAGTTTAGTTTTTTATTATTGTATTTTAGACATCTAAACCTCTTGTTTTAGGTTGTAAGCTTAGGCTAATGATGTTGTTTTTAAATTTAAATTTGAACCTTTGTATCTTGTAGGCTTTTGTATAAAATCCAGCTGATTATCGATGCAAAGTTAAGACCTTTATGCTATCTTGTTCTCCATTGTTAACAGCCATATATGTCATTTTCGTCCATACTCAAAACCAGCTATATTTCTCTGCTTTTATCTTCAGAAAACAGAGTATAACTAAGCCAAAGCTATCACCTTTATGCCATTTTCGTGCATCCTTGATTCAGCCATATAACTCTCTGTTTGTTGCTGGAAAATAGAGCAAAACCATACCAAAGTTGCCTCCTTTATAAACCAAAACCCCAACAGATATGTGTAAAATTGAGTGTTGCGACGTCAAACCTGTTTGAAATCCATTAGGGGACAAATCTTCAGATTGGCACAAGAAAATTTCCTGCTGCTGCAGCATTCACAATATGTCAAGCCCACCAGAATGCTGAAATGTTGATTCCACATCTCCTGTTGCATCGTCCTGTGTCCGGACATCCACATCAAAGCCAACAGCCTAAAAAACATGGACAAAGCATGAAATATTATTACTGACAAACATGTTGAAAAAGTGATGGCTGCGTATCGGAAATTCATAATTGAAATTAGTAGAGTCTGGACAAATGTCCAATGTCAAAACCACTCATCCCTTTGAAATAGTTGAACTATCAAGCAGAGGTAGCTTAGAATAATTTCTTCAATCTGATTATATCGACTTGGTGGATTGATGCCACTTCTAAACCCAATCGACACTTCAACTAAACTGGAAAGTTTTCCCGGGAAAATTTTGTTAATCAAAATAAAATAGAAAGTTAAAAGTTTCATATAATACAGCTTTTAGTCATTTTCTCTCTTGCAGATATGATGATAAATGTAAACCTACTACTTTAAATATTACATGTACTCTAGCATTTTTGGGACTGCATTGTATCTATGTGTATGTGTTTGTGTTTCTCTATTCCTACTGTTTTCCTCCTATCTCCAACTTCTTTTTTGGTATTGGATTGAAACAGTAAACACCTTCCAAACACCACATTAATTTATTTGGGTGCTGTGAGTTGGATTCAACTTCCAATTTTACTTATTAAAAAATAACCATGTTATAAGATTATAAAAGAAATTTGTGTAACATAGTTTTTAAACTGCTGGAGATGGTTATATAGCCCTCGAAATCCAAGGTTGGGGCTTGCTGCTTTAACAAAAAGAGTTGCATTGAGTAGCATTTTGCTTTTGTCATATAAGGGATGACAAAACCAGTCTTCCTCTTCGAGTCTTTGTGTGTAATTTTAACATGATCTTTGAAATAGCAAAATAATTGGTTTTGAAGCTTTCTTTTTTCCAATGTAGATGCGATGTTGGTTGTTGTACTTGCTGAAGAAACTGAAGAACTTGCAGTCAATGGTCTGAGAGGAACCGTAGGCACATTTTGGATGTGATTACAGTATGAAACTACTGGATATTCAAAGGATAACTTAACTGGTAAGCTAACACACACCCTTCTCTTATTTCAACTTTTCTAACGCTGTGTGTATTTTGATTTAGCTATGAATTTGACAGCTTCGCTTTTCATTTAAAAAAGTCTGGATAATAACGTTCACTTAGCATGAAGTTGTCATGCTGGATTTAGTGAATTGTAGTATATGAAATGTCAAAATTTCTAAGCACCCACATAAAACTTTCACAAATTAGCTGTATAGTAGACAACATATAATAAGTTCGTAAAACCGACCAAATGGCCATAATCTTCAGAATGACAATGATACAAATCATGGTGAGATTGTTATAAATGATCGAGGTCTATAATGCAATAAAGAATAGAGCTTTTGGCCTAATCCTTATGAGCCACTAGCTGAAAACAATTCGTCATTTTTTGAAATGCTTAGGCAGTAGCATATTAAACTTTGTGTCGTGTAGGGGCAATAAACCCTAAAGTGATCGTATCTACACTATGAGTTATTGCTTGCTTCTTTGGAACTCCGAATGGTGCTTCTCTAGACTCTTTTCCACAGCTCTTGAAAGCTGCATACCTCACTGTATCTTTTGGTAGAGTGGGGGTGGCTCATCCAAAGAAGCTCCATTGATGAAGTTACCTACACAACTTATAAACATGAAAATATTGCCAGCTAGAAGGAAACATGGAAATAAAGAGCTAAAGATCAATACTCTAGTATCGATCACTGCTTGTAAATATACATGACAATTCAGGACAACTAATTATCATAAAAGTACACTACAAAGAACATAGATGCAAGCAGAGAAACTACAACTCACTACTTTACTAGTTAGAAATTGTTACTTTTCCAACAAGCTATGCCAAAAAGCATAATCAACAAACAGCAGAAACACAATGGTTAGAGTACACACAACCAATGTATATATCCATGTCGTCAACATTTAACCACATGCCAATCATATGTATTATATAAATACATATGCTTCATGTGACGAATTAGTTTCCCTCCACACAAAACCATGAGTCCTGACTTTTTGCATGTTTGGTACCATGAGGATCCATATTTCCAACATTAACAATTCTGTTTCTTGGCTTCTAATTTTAAATGTCTTGCAAATACAAAATTATTAGTTAAGTAAATGATGCCTCTGAAAAAGTGAGTGGGGTTAAGATTAGTAACCTGCATCTGAAACCTACCTAATACAAAGGCAAGAACTCCTCAGTCTGGCTCATCTCCATAGGGCAAGCTTACTCAACCGAGGTGTGTCACCAATAGGACTAAGGGAAATTAATTCCATTCATTCTAACATCATAGTCAGTGCCCCACTCCAATGCAGAGTTTCTTGTACTTGCATCAACAGCTGCCTGTTGGAAGTTGAGACATGGATTTGATACCAAGCAGCTGTAAAATGTAAAGTAGCACTGATGTTAATATTAGTCCACCCCCAGATGAGTCGCTCCTTCCCGGTGCTCCCTTCTTGAGATGCTTAAGTGCCTCATGGCACATTGTGAATGTATTTGCAGAATTAATACCAAAAACTGCAGGGAATAGATAAAATTTATAATATCACTTCATTCAGAAGAGCCTGCCATTCAGAAGGTTCAGTGATCATCAAATATGGTTTAATTAATTGAAAGATGTTACTTATCAATACAGTACAGAAATAAGATAAATGGTTCGGTGACAACATAACTTCAATATTAGACGAAGATGAAATATAAACAACAAGGATGGAATGCAAACCAATCAGTTTCAAGGACCAAAAATGCAGTTGAGCCAATTTTTTAGTAATGAAATTCATTTCTAAAAGAGCTGGACTGAGTGCCATTTACTTAGAGAGTTGACAAGAGTGAGTTTGGCAGCTGTAATCTGCCTCTGTATATATCAATTTTGTGCTATTATATGCAAAGAGGACAATAGTTGTGCACAGGGATCTGGGAGGACAAATTAACCAGCTTTTCTCTCCAAGTATTGTGTGTTAATTTTAACATGGTTTTTGAAATGGCAAAATAGTTGGTTTTGAAGGCTTTCTTTCGTATGATGCATCTCAAAATAAAAGGTCAATTTTGAATCCGTACAGTTCAATTTTGGTTTCAAAAGATTGATTTTAAATATTAAAATACTTTTTTTTTCTACAAAAGGTTGATTTTTTATCCTAAAAATTCAATTTTTAACCCAAAACATCAACTTTTTGTCTGAAAAGTTCAAATTTATTCTCAAAATCTCGACTTTTATCCCAAAATTATACAATGACTCAGACTCAACTCGACTTGTTTAGTGACGAGGGAAAAAAACAGCCTACCACTCCAAGTCTTGTGTGTTTATTTTTAACTAGATTTTTGAAATTGCAAGATAAAATTGGATTTGAAGATTTCTTTTGTGCAATGTATGTCTTTGTTTCTCATATTTTTTTCTTTCTCATATGTGCAGAAGTGAAATGTCATGTTGGTTGCTGTACATATTTGATGTCAAAAAAGGAAGATCTGATGTTGGTTACTGTATGTAGAACATAATATATTTGCACTAAATTCTGAATAAGATGCTCGTTCATTACCTGAATGATTATTGAGAAATTTTCTCTGCTCTACGAACATCTGAAATAAGTCCATTGTGCAAGGGATGCACTGAAAAGTTCGGATAGAGATTGGAATCTTAGAACAATAGTTTAAGGCAACCAAAGAGGAGTCTGTGAAGGAACTAGTTAGTAGTTACTTGGAAGTGATACGGCCACCACCCACCTGTGAAGAAAATGTACAACTGAATTTGAGAACCAACAGAAAGACGCTTGGCATTGTTGAAAATGGGCCACTGAATTTAATGTATAACAGAACTGTGCTTCCAGCATGTTTTAAGTCTATTTGACAGAAGGTAATTAAAGTTGTGAGAAATAAGTTGATAGCACTCCAAGCATGTAAATTAACGAACATAACTGCAAGGAATAGGAGCCAACAGGGTACAAGAGGAGCTATACCACTAAATGGATAAAAGAAATGCAAAGGTGCAAAATTAGTTTGTCATTTTTTGTTAGTGTAAGTATCTTCTGAGGCAAAAAGTATTTCAAAGAATGAAGAAAAAGTACCTGAACGAATATGGAGAAATGAGAGCATAGAGGCACATATGCAAATTGCTCATTATATAGCTTCGTCATCATCGAAAAGCACACTAGAAATGTGAGCAATCTTAGACCAATCTTCCCCAGTGTTTTTCTGGCACCGTTGATATAACAATGGACATTCTCTGATTTTTAAATGAGACAGAGAAGTGGGAAGACCTTCGTCTGGGAAACACTGAAGCTGATGGCAGTCAGATATTTGCAAGCTTTTAAGAGATGTGAGGTGTTGAAAAGCCTTTCCGTTTAACGATTTAAGATTTATAAGACCCTTAATGTAAAGAGTCCTCAAAGAGGGAGGAAGCAGCCCTTCCTCAGGAAATGAGTCCACCATATCATGACTGTGATGAATACTCAAGGTTGTAAGAGAAGTGAAGCTTTGCAGTTTCCATTGCTTGGGTTGTTGAAAGAGCTTTTTGCAATTCTCGAACTCCAGATGTTTTAAATTAGAGGGCAGTTCCCTTTCTGAAATTGACTCCATGTCACAACCAGAAATCACCAAATTATCAAGACGTGGAAATGCAGTGTCCAAGTGTTGAGTCCTCGGAATTGAAGCCACAAGTTTTTGACATTCAGAGATGTCAAGTGTTCTCAAAGATGGAAGATAATCAGGTAAGCATCTCCCTTGTAATTTGGGACACTTTCTCAGGTAAAGAAATTTAAGACGAGGAAAAACACCACCTTCACCGGCATCAACAAATGACCACTCCTTCCACTCTGACATCTCTGAGAACGTGAGGCTTTCTAAACATCTGAATGGATTTCTCACAGAATAAAAGTCATCACCTATTCTATCCACTAATTCAAATCCTCCAATGTGAAGGTGTTTAAGATTGGATAGATGTCCAAGCGAAGGTACCTCACAACAATTTTTACAACCATAAAGCATCAAGTCTACCAGCTGAGACAACGAACCATCCACTACCCAATTTGAGAATCTTGTGCCTCCGTAACCTTTAATATGTAACAACTCTATGTTTGTGCAGGGTTGGAGCCCTTCCAATACTTCTCTTGCCTTTTGCGAATCTTCAGCTTCACTTTCCCACGTCAAATTTAATCCAGTGATGTATTTTTTCTCCTTTAGATTGACCTCCAAAACATCTCCAATATCAATCACGTTTTCAAGCATTGAGATGCCAAATACTCCGTGTATATTTTGAAACTGTCCTAATTTTCTTATATTGCACCAATGGTCTTTGCCTTTGCCAACAACAAAACGACTTAATGTATGTAATTCTCTCATGTCACCTATTTGCCGCGGCATCCCTTGCAAAGCATAGCACCGTAGAATATCAAGATGACGCAAGTTTATTAGACTTGCTATGTTGCATGGCAATCTCTTAAGATTAAGACATCCGAACAATACTAGAGTGTGTAAATTGTACAAACTGCAGAATGCATCAGGTATCTCTTCAATGGCAGTGTGAGATAGATCTATGTACCTTAGCTGCTTTAGATTACCAATTGAATCAGCCAACTGACTCAGGTGTTCACATCGTCTCAACAACAACGTCTGTAAATTGTACAATGTATAAATTGAATCAGGTATCTCTACAAGTGTAGTGTTTGATATATCCAGGTACCTTAGGAGTTTCAAACTGCTAATTGGCTCAAGCAACCCTGTGATACACAATCCAGATAGACATAGTACTCTTATACATTGCATTCTTTGCAATAGTTCACTGTTTATCAACAATTGGTCACTCCTGGGTTCCCATATATACTTGTGGCACCACCTATTAATTGACATTCCGAATGATAGGAACGTCCTCAAAGTTCTATTTTCAAATAAAATATCAAATTTCTTTCCTTCATACTTTCTTCTTCTAATGTATGGCATATAACGAATCCTTCTTACATAGGCATGTGAGTGGTTTTCATCCAACCTCAAAATAAAATCTCCTAAAACAAATTTCGCTAAATCATTTACAAGGTCATGCATGACAAAGCTCCTTACAATGGAATACTCAACTGTTACATTCTGTTGAAATAACAGCCTTGATAATAATTCATTGAAGTACTCCTCTCCCACTTCTTCCATGCTTTTCCTTTGATGTGGTTGCAAAAGATCTTCTGATATCCACAGTAAAACCAATTCTTGTTTTGTAAATCCATAACCTTTAGGAAATATTGAGCAATAGGAAAAACATCGTTTTAGATGTGAAGGTAGAGAATGGTAGCTCAACCATAGAGCTGGAAGAATATCTACCTTGTCAGCCAACTCCCATATGTCACTGTTTAAGACATTTTCCCATTCCTCTAAATTTAATTTAGAGTGCAAGAGACCACCAAGCGATTTTACAGCTAAAGGAAGACCTTTGCACTTTTTAATAATTTGTCTACCAATTTCTTCTAAATCTGGATGTGCACCCGACTCCATGTTACTAGTAAAGGCATGTTTTGCAAATAACTTCCAGCAGTCTTCGTCCGATAGTATTTGTAAGTTATGATTTGGAACAGTTGCCATCATTGATGCGATACTTTCACTTCTCGTTGTCACAATGATTTTACTTCCATATGCTCCAGATTCGAAAGGGCTCTTTAAGGCACTCCATAGATAATAATTCTCGTTCCATACATCATCAAGGACAAAAAGAAACTTTTTACCCTCCAAAGTCTCCTTCAATGTAACTTGAAGTTGATATGGATCCTTGACAAAGCATGTCTTGGAAGTTACTGTCTCCAAAATTTTTTTGGTTAGTGCAAAAACATCGAAGTTATCAGAGACAGTAATCCATGCTTTCAGATCCCATCCGTGATTCTTCAATATGGGATCATTGTAAATGTGCTGAGCAAGGGTGGTCTTGCCAATACCAGCCATGCCAACTATGGGAATCACAGATGTCTTATTGCCATCATCTGATACCAACAACTTAACAATGGCATTTTTGTTAACTTCCCTGCCATAAACGTCAGAATCTTCTACAAAAGTTGGAGATGATCTAGGTGATGATCTTTTTTCAACTACTTCTTTCAGGCCAAGGATATCTTTTTGTTTAACAATATACTCTAGTCTATCAAGAATCTCATTAAGTTTGGTTTCTACTTTGTTGTGAAATCCATCAAACCAAGTTGAGAAGAGATTCAGTACCTGACTTGTGTTGCTTCCATGTTCACCTTCCATCTTGCACCGCAAAGCTTCAGTGTTGATTTCATATATAAGGTCCTCTGCATCATAGGTAGCTTCTTTGAGCTCATCAAGCCATTGCTTAACAGCTGGATCTCTTATCTGCTTCTCCTCAGCATCGTTGACAACTCTATTAGCAGACAACAACATGATCTTCAACTTCTTGAGCAGCCCATCATTGAGTTTCTTTCCCTTTATGAAGTCAACGACCTCCTGAGAAGCCAACCTGTCAAACAGCACACAAAGAGAAGAGGAGAGGACCAGTTCTGCAGCCATGTTAGAAGGAAATGAGCTCTCAAATTGCAAATTATCAGAGAGTTTTAATTGTGTTTTATGAGATTCAGAGCATTAGCTTTTATATTACATCATACAGCTACCTCATTGTTTTCTCTCTCTTTTCTTATTTTAGACTAAGCATACACGGAAACAATTAAACTATCGTTGAGAAATTGACTTCACATCTGGGTAGCAAGGAGATGACAAATAGATAATGACAAGGCTCACACAGTTCTACTAGTGGCTTTTGACTAAAAAGTTTGGTGAAGACCCTAAGTTTTGGGAACGTATACCAATTCAGTAAGTCGTCCATAGCAACAATAAAATATTATGGCTTTTATATGCTTGCAAAAATATTAAAAATAGATTTACAAGTTGGCTCGAATTGTCATTTGAATTTCTATGGTATTTTGCAAGCTGATATCGTGTTCAACAACACATAGAAGTGGAAACATGGATGTAAGAAGTCCCTAATATGCTTTACATGTACCCAGAAAATAAAATTGAAAAAAGAGCAAGAAAAACAAAATGATGGGCACTAATTGATTGATTGTTAAAACGTGGAATGTACAATTGATCGTGCATACCAATTATTCGTTCACTAAATTTTTAAAACAAGGTATAAACTATGTTTTAGGACACATCATATGTTTTCGACATTGCAAAAATGAACTTTACTTGGAACACAAATAAACAAAACTCTCTTTGACTATAGGCATGCATGCATGCCCACGGCCAAATGTAGAGTATCTTTAGTCAATGACTCAGCTGCTGCTTCTTAATGAAGCAAAGGCATGGACCATCCCATCCAAACACTTTTTACTGATTCAAATATTTTCAGGAGCAACATGCAATTCAATGCATCCACACTGAAAGCAATTTCTGTGGGAGAATAGATGGTGAATTTTTAAAGACATAAAAAGATATTTCAAAAGAAAAAAAATTGTCTATTTAAGTTAATTTGGAGTGCTCAGTATAGGCTGCAGTTTTAGTAGAGAGACAAATTTAGGATTTTGAAACAGAGTAGCCTATACTTAATATTGGTTATTTGAACAGAGTTATTGTTTGTGATTTGTATTTCGGTATTGGATGAGGTGCCAAGGTTGCTTCTGAGGTAAGATCAGACATGGCTGGAATAGGCTAGGGTTTCAGAACAAACTAGGGTATGAGGGAAAAACCAACCTGGAATAAGTCCAGTACAAGAGAAGATGGGATACAGCTAAAGGGAACCTAGCTCTGATACCATACGAGATTAGAGAATTGAGAAAAATAGTCATATTCTCATTCAACAGGTTAGAAACCCTAATTACAATACTAATATTTATAGGATTTACAAGACTATAAAAAAGGAAACTAACAAATAATACAGCTAATTACACTAGACTTCACTAATTATAATTATTTAACTAAATTAAATATACAGCCTTATCTATACGTAAGCCTTCTAACATCTAGTCTATCAAGATTAAGAGTCTCTTTTAAGTTTGGATTTCACTTTGCTGTGAAATCCGCCAAACCAAGTTGAGAAGAGATTCAGTACCTGACTTGTGTTGCTTCCATGTTCACCTTCCATCTTGCACCGCAAAGCTTCAGTGTTGATTTGATATATAAGGCCCTCCGCATCATAGGTAGCTTCTTTGAGCTCATCAAGCCATTGCTTAACAGCTGGATCTCTGATCTGCTTCTCCTCAGCATCATTGACCACTTTATTAGCAGACAACAACATGATCTTCAACTTCTTGAGCAGCCCATCATTGAGTTTCTTTCCCTTTATGAAGTCAACGACCTCCTGAGAAGCCAACTTGTCAAACAGCACGTGAAGAGAAGCGGAGAGGACCAGTTCTGCAGCCATGTTAGAAGGAAAGGAGTTCTCAAATTGCAAATTATCAGAGAGTTTTAATTGTGTTTTCTGAGATTCAGAGCATTAGCTTTATTATTACATCTCACAGCTACTTCATTGTTTTCTCTCTCTTTTCTTATTTCAGACTAAGCATTCACGGAAACAATTAAACTATTGTTGATAAATTGTCTTCACATCTGGGTAGAAAGGAGATGACAAATAGATAATGACAACGCTCACAGACGATTCTACTAGTGCCTTATGACTAATCAACTAATTAACTAGTTGGTAGTCACTGAAGTTTTGGGAAACGTATACCAAATCAATAGGTCGTCCATAGCAACAATAAAATATTATGGCTTTTATATTCTTGCAAACATATTAGAAATAGATTTACAAGTTGGCTGGAATTATCATTTGAATTTCTATGGTATTTTGCAAACTGATATCGTGTTCAAGAGCATATAGAAGTGAAAACATGGATGTAAGAAGTCCCTAATATGCTTTACATGTACCCAGAAAATAAAATTGAAAAATGAGAGAGAAAACAAAAATGATGGGCACTAATTGATTATCAAAAGGTGAGTCTGTGCAAGGTCAATCCATTTAACTTGATTGTACAATTGATCGTGCATACCAATTATTCGTTCACTAATTTTTTTAGTTTTAAGACACAGCATTTGTTTGTGACATTGCAAAAATGAACTTTACTTGGGACACAAGTAAACAAAACTCTCTGACTATAGCATGCATGCCCACCGCCAAAGGTTACTACCTTTACTCAATGAGTCAGCTGCTGCTTCTTGATGCATGAATCTTCACAGTGAAGTGAAGGCATTGGCCATCCCATCCAAACACTTTTTAATGATTCAAATATTTTCTGGAGTACCGCGCAATTCAATGCATCCACACTGCAAACAATTTCGATCAACTTCCTTTTATTTCTACAAGATGTCGGTGCTAGTGGTGGGAGAATAGATGGTGAATTTTTTAAGATAAAAAAAGATACTTAACAAAAAATTGTTTACATGTAAATTTTTTTTTCTCCATCCACTGAGTTGTATAGTAGACTACATATAATAAATAATAAGTACGAACAAAGCTTAAATATTCATTCCCAAAACAAATTGCCTTCAGGGGAGCCTTGAGATTTTGGAGGCCTGTGGGGAGCCTTATATAAATATTTGAAAATAAAACTAATAATTTTCATTAAATAAAAAATATCCAAAGGTACACAACAGTTTACTTTTAAAAAGATGAATACACATATATGTATAATATTAAGACTTTAAAAATTTGAGGGGTCCTCACCGAAGTAGGGCCTTAGGCAGTAGCCAACCCCACCTGACCCTGTTGCTTGAAATGACATGGATACAAATCATGCTGATAATGTTATAAATAATCAAGGTCTATAATAAGAACAAAGGTTTTGGCCAAATTCTTACATGAGCCACTAGCTGAACATAATTTCAAGTCATTTTTTGAAGTACTTATCAACTAACGCATTAAACTTTTGCATACTGCTGAGGTAATAAATCCAGCAAGTGATCATATCTATACTCTGAGTTATAGCTTGCTTCTTGGAACGCCTACTGGTGCATCTCTAGACCTCTTTTCCACAGCTCTTGAAAGCTGCCTCACTGTCTCTTTTGGTACATGGCGAGGGTGGCTCAGCCAAAGTCCCCCATCAACCACCATTGTAGCTCCATTGATGAATTTACCTACACAACTTATAAACATGAAAATATTGCCAGCTAAAGGGAAAGGCAGAAATAAAGAGTTAAATACCAATACTCTTAAGTATCAACACACAATTACATTTTATAAAAGTACACTACAAAGAACATGGTTGTAAGCAGAGAAACTACAACTCACTACTTTACAAGTAGGAAATCATTACTTTGGCAACAAGATATGCCAAAAAGCGTAATCAACCAACAGCAAAAACACAATGATTAGAGAACACCAAACCAATGTATATACCACATGCCAACAGTGTGTATAAATGCATATGCTTCATGTAATGAATGAGTTCCCCTCTATACAATACCATGAGTCCTGACTTTTTGCATCCTGGGACCCATTTCCTAACATCCAAATTATGTTGCCTTGGCATCTAGTTTCAAATGTCTTCCAAATAGGAAATAATTAGCTAATTAAATGATACCTCTGTAAAGGTGAATTAAGGTTAAGTTTACCAACCTGCATCTGAAGCAAGGTAGAGGGCAGCCATAGCGATATCCCACTTCTCCCCTACCTTATACAAAGGCATGGACTCCCTAGTCTGGCTTATTTCCTCAGGGACAAGTTTACCCAACCCAGGTGTGTCACCAATAGGACCAGGAGCGATTCCATTCACTCTAATATCATAGTCAGTGCCCCACTCCAATGCCAAATTTCTTGTAGTGGCATCAACAGCAGCCTGTTGGAAGTTAGAAAATTTTAGAAGTAAAGTTCAACATAAAACCAGATGCTACATCTAAAACCTATCAAACAAACCTTGGCTGCTGAGACATGGATTTGATACCAAGAAGCTGTATAATGTAAAGTAGCACTAATGTTCAATATAAGTCCACCGCCAAATGTGCTGCTCCTTCCAGGTGCTCCTTTCTTGAGATACTTAAGTGCCTCGTGGCACATTGTGAATGTACCAACAGAATCAATATCCATAACTGCAGGGAATACACAAAATTAATAATAGAACATCATTAAGAGCCTGCCATTCAAAAGTGTGTTCCAAAAGGTTTAATGATCATCAAATATTGGTTGTTTATCCATGCATGACTTTGAAATCCTTATCCACGTAGTCTTATGTTTCTAAAAATAAAGGGATTATGGTTTCAAAATGCTTTCAAGTAAATATTCAAAGATGTTATTCATCAACACAGTACAAAAGTATGACAAATAGTTTGAGTGAAAACATAAAACTTCAGTATTAGAAGAAGATGAAAGATATTACCATGAAATATAAAATAGAAGGATGGAAATGGATTCCAATCAAGTTTCAAAATATCAACATTTGATTAGTTTTGAAACAATCTTTACATATCAACATTTGATTAGTTTTGAAACAATCTTTATATTTCACACAATTATTTATCCTTCTTCTTGATTTGTTCAGTTATTATCTCTAAAGTTTCTTCAGACAGGTTCATTCATGCTAAAGCAAGAATTTGACTTCTTTTGTTTCCCTTATAATGTAAAAGCACATGGTTTTATTTCCAAAATTATTTTCTGTTCCTATTAACAATTGGCTTCATCAACAAATAAGAAATATGAGAAGAATCTCGATAATCACAACTGTAAGATAATCATAAAAAGAATCCTAAACATATAAAGCTTGCTATCATCTGTCCAATAGATATATGTAAAAATTGAGTGTTACAACATCAAACCTGTTCGAAATCCATTAGGGGACAAGTCTTCAGATGGCACAAGAAAATTTCCTGCTGCAGCATTCACAAGTATGTCAAGCCTACCAAAATGCTGAAATGTTGATTCCACAACTCTTTTTGCATCGTCCTGTTTCCGAACATCTCCCTCAAAGCCAGCAGCCTAAAAAAATGGAGAAAACATGAAATATTATTACCGGAAAACATGTTTAAAAAGTGATGGCTACATATCAGAAATTCATAATTAAATTAGTACAGTCTGGACAAATGTGCAAAGGCAAAACCACTCATCCCTTTGAAATAGTTGAACTATCAAGCAGAGCTTACTTTGAACTACTTTCTTCAATCTGATAATTGGTGGATTGATGTCACTTCTAAATCCAATTGAAACTTCAACTAAACTGGGCCAATAAGTTCTCTGGGTTGCTGATACTTTGGCCTTGCTATTTCATACTTTAGACTAAACATGCATTACATAACAAAACAGCTTTGCAGACAAAATTTAAGGGAAAAGATATTCAATAATATTCAAAGTGACGCGTTTTTAATTTTTATTTTTTTCCCAGCCTTTGAGCTACAATACAAGTGAATCTATGCAGAAGACCCTGATATTCCCTGTTATGGTACTTAAGCAAAAAGTTAGCTGAAGATAGTTTTTTTTTTTTATGGGGGGGCTTGGTCTATCTAAGGTACCGCACACCTGGTCGAACCCAAATGGCGGTGGAATACACATATAACTTTATCATCGATACAGGGTGTTAGCCGAAAATAGTTAACTAAACCCAGATGGTCAAACATTTAGTTTCTTTATTTGCTGTCTCTCATCAACGAAACAGGAGCAAAGCTGATTAAAAAAAAAAAAAAAGATAAAAAGGAAAAAAAAAGCAGAAGCATTTTCCATGAAGTTTCCCTGATTATTCTCAACCACCAAACTAAGTCCATCACTCAAACATAGAAAAACAAATGTGATCCCAGATGGGAAAATAGGGAAAATCGAAGGGTACCGGAATTCCAAGTGAACGCAGAGAGGAAACAGCAGCGTCAATGACATGCATGCGTCGACCCATGATGGCAATAGACGCTCCATGTCTGCCGAATTGTGTGGAAATCTCAAGCCCAATTCCAGACCCACCTCCAGTTATCAAAGCAACTTTGCCTTTCACTATATCAGCCTTGAATGGTGACCCCATGTCCAATTCAGTGCTTGCTTTGTTTCTGCTTCTGTATGGTAAACTACAGAAAGGTTGTTGGGGAATGTCTCTTTCTTGGTTGATCGGAAACGCAACTGCAAAAATGGATTTTATTTTATTTTATTTTATTTATTTATTGGTGTAAATTTTTTATTGTGGTCCTCGGACGTTCCCTTCATTTTCATTGAACTTTTTGTCTTTAGGCTGACTGAATAAAATTAAAAATTGTCTTTTATTTGGTTCGAATATTCTAATAAATGGATGGGCAAGCCCATGACCATGATCAGGCCCATTTCATTGGGTAAGGCCCATTCCGGATCCAAGATGAGATAGAATCTGGTCCGTCTCATTCTTGTCATCTTCTTTAACGGTTCAGAATGTGACACGTCATCAACATGCGAAACTGCACAAATTGGTTCCCGCGGTTCTGCTGCTTTCTTCTTGCCTGGTCTCTGTCTTTCGGTGTCACTCGCCGCACAGGTTTCCGGGAAAATTTTGTCAATTATTGGTTGCTCAGGTCTTTGAATTGTCTGTCTGACCAAACGGAATGGAACAAGAAGAAAACTCAGTTGATGAGAACTTCCCTCTCTTTTTCAAAGCTCCAAAAAACCCTAAACCACTCCAGAACCCCCAATCAACCACCGTCGCCGAACCCAATCTGGACCTCTCCGACGTGGAACCGCAAATTGAAAAGTCAACGGATGCTAACCCTAGTTCTAGTTCTACGGCCCCGACTTCATTTGCTGAGCTTGGGCTTTCGGAATGGGCAGTTGAGACCTGCAAGGAGCTCGGGATGACAAAGCCGACGGCGGTTCAGGCACACTGCATTCCGAAAATCCTCGCCGGTCGGGATGTTCTGGGTCTGGCCCAGACTGGCAGCGGCAAGACGGCGGCTTTTGCGTTGCCGATCCTGCATCGGTTGGCTGAGAATCCATTTGGGGTGTTCGCGTTGGTGGTGACGCCGACGCGGGAGTTGGCGTTCCAGATGGCGGAGCAGTTCAGGGCATTGGGGTCGTGCCTGCACTTGCGGTGCTCCGTTATCGTCGGAGGGATAAACATGCTGGATCAAGGTAAGAGCTTGATGGGCAGGCCGCACGTGGTGATTGCGACCCCTGGGAGGCTTAAGGTCTTTCTCGAAGGGAATCCTGATATTCCTAGTGTCTTCTCCAAGACCAAGGTACTGAATTTTTTTTCTTTTTCCTTCAGTTTTTCACTTTTTCTATTTGGGGTCCATAAATAAGTAATGTAATTACAGTGAAAAGTTTCAAAGTTTGTTCTCATTGTCTGTAATATAATTACGTTGGTTTTGGATATTTTATTAGCAAGTAGGAAAATTTCTAATTACATATGTTGCTAGAGGAGGCTGAAATTTTACCTCCCTGAGGAGGTTGGGTCCGTGAACTTGTTATTTATAGTTCTTTTTCATTTTATTTCAGTTCTTAGTTTTGGATGAAGCAGATAGAGTTTTGGATGTGGAATTTGAAGAGGAATTGAGAGTGGTGTTTCAGTGCTTGCCTAAGAATCGTCAAACTCTATTGTTTTCTGCAACGATGACTAGCAACCTACAAACGCTAGTTGAACTTTCTGGTAATAAGGCCTACTTTTATGAGGCATATGAAGGATTTAAGACGGTTGACGCTCTTAAGCAGCAGTATGTTTTGACTCCTGAAAATGTGAAGGATGTTTATCTGGTATACCTTTTATCTAAAATGGAAGATATGAGTATCCGCTCTGCCATCGTATTTGTGTCAACTTGCAGGTATATTCTCTTTAAGCTGTAGGGTCTTGATTTTCTGGGTTCATTCTATGATTGATTCCGTATCTCCTGTTGTTTTTGTGTCTAATATTCATGGATCTTTTCCTGTGTTATGTGGAATATGCTACTGGTTTCTTCAGTGTCTTGAAAGTAACAAATTGAAATTCATGGATCTTGTTCTGTGATATGTGCCATACACAATCATATACTCTTGGATTTAGGGATGCTGTAAAGTTGGAATTTACTGTACACTTTAAAAGAAAAGTTTCTCCTTGTAAAGAAGTATAATGATCTTTTTTTAATATTTCTGGGTACAGAGATTGTCATTTTTTAAGTTTATTACTGGAAGAACTTGGTCTGAATGCTGCAGCATTGCATTCCTTCAAATCTCAGTCTCTAAGGCTTGCCGCAATACATCGATTCAAATCTGGAAAGGTTCCCATATTGCTTGCTACTGATGTTGGCAGTCGTGGTTTGGACATTCCTACAGTTGATCTCGTCATCAATTATAATATTCCAAGGTGTTATTTCTCAGTGGAACTTTATCATTTTCAGTTCTCCCAAAATTGTATTTCACCTTGAATTTAACAGCAAACTTACTACAGGTTTCCGAGAGACTATGTTCATCGTGTGGGGCGCACTGCAAGAGCAGGCAGAGGAGGGTTAGCTATCGGCTTTGTTACTCAAGTGAGTAGCTGAACTAATAACTAAATTTTTGTATTTTAGTACCTGCTTTCTGAAGCTATACTATATCCTCCAAAGGAGTGGTGTTAATAATTTAAATAAAATTCGGCTTTGGTTTATTTCTTAGATGAGTAGTTTTAGGGACATCACTGTGTATTTGGAATTGTGAGTTGCCATACTTAATTTGATTCATATCGCTGAAATGTACATAATCAACAACTGTTGTGAGGGAGCCTTATGGCCTTTTTATTGAGGTTATTGACCATTCTCTCTCTCTGTTTTATTTTTTCTTTTTATTTTTTCTTTCTTTTCTTTTTTTTTTTTTACTATTTCCTTTGTTGTTCCTTGTTACTTGAGTAGCAGTTTATTAAGAAAACTATTCAAGCATATTTTTAACGAGGGTTTTATAATTTTGGTTGCTTATTATGCTTACTGTTGGGACATGTATTATGCAGAATGATGTAAGACTCGTTCATGAAATCGAAGCTGTTCTAGGGAAACAATTGGAAGATTTTGAATGTAAAGAGAATGAGGTGCTTTCTGATAGCACTAAGGTAAGATCCTTAAGGGGTTAATTTTTTCAATAAATTATGTATTTTTTAAGTATCTCAACCACTATACTTATTCCGAGATTGCCTTTTCTGCAATTCACATTGAATTGGTACCTACTCTGCGATCCAATCAGATTATTATGCAGTAACTTAATGGATCATTTAATTATCAAAACCCTGTACCATTCATTTAAAATTCATGCAGCCAATCTCCTGGTACTTCAATGATGTTGAAACTATATTATGAATGGTGTGTAATATGTGGTCTTAGCCACATGCACATTGTTTTAGAAAGCTTGTGTAATATGTACTTGTTTGCTTTCCAAACAGTTGCCCAGATGTTATATGGCAGTATGCTTATGTATTTCAACATTGTTATGCAGGTTTGGAACGCCAGAAGGGTGGCGAAAATGAAGATGATGGATGATGGATTTGATGAGAAAGTAAAAGATAGAAAGAAACAGAAGCTAAGGACTCTAGCAGCCAAAGGGCTATTGAATAAAACCAGTAGAAAGAAGAAAAGAGCCAGAAAAGAGAAGGCCTTTGCCTAGTGCCCCACAAAAAAAGTAAGGTGGTAAAGGCCCAAATAAAATTTTATTTTAAATACAATTACATTCCTTTTAGACCGAAAATGCTTTTATGTTTAGGCTTTTGTGTTAAAAATATAATTGTATATGTTTGCAACTATATTTAATCATTTATTTTAACTATAATTATTAGTGGATTTTTAATTGAATATTTTAATCTTATAAGATAGTAACTATTTAAAATTTATAAAAACAAACAAAACTGATATAACATTATTACGCACTAGCATTATTTTGTTTCCAAGATTTGAAAAGGTAGTAAGGAAGTTATTCAAATAAAAATTTATCTTTTAAATATTTGAATTTTCTTGTTAACATTACCAATTTAACAAGAAAATTCAAATTCCGACAAAAAAAATTCAGATATTTATGTCATGTTTATCAAATAGTACCTATGAAATAAAACTAATATTTATTTTTGAAGATATTACTTTTCTTTTAGAATAAACAAATAATTTTCATCAAACTAGATTAAAATAAAAATATTCAAAATTTTATTCCCATCATAGTTTTAAATTTTTGTAGCTACTATTACTTGTTAAAAAAATTTCTCTTCATGTAAAAACCTCCAACTTTTTTTCTTTAAAAAGAAAAATTAAGTCATTTTCCTTTTGAAAAAAGAAAAAGAAAAAAGAGACGAGACTAGTCATTGTGTGCTAGAGCCAAACAATTTTTAGGGACGGCAAAATAACCCTATCTGCCCTGCCAGGTTCTTCCTCAAATGGGATCGGAATTCTCCATTTAACCGAAATAACAGATCCTTTACATGGGGGTGAGAGCCAGCTACTATTACCTCCTATGTATATATATATACACACGCGAGAATTGCTTTAGTATACAGAAGTCGTTAATATATGTTAAGTGATAAATAATATGGTATGTATTTTTAATATTTTTTTTATTCGCTCGCATATAAATTTTAAATTTTTAAAAAGAATATATAGCACTTCATCTCTTACTTAACATATATATTTAACCTTCAAGCTTGAGAGTATTTAAATACTAATATTCAAATTTAAATAAATAAACAGCACATGAGGCTAGGAATGGGGATTTCAACCCTTGTAGTGGGGAATTCCTACCTCCCCATAAACAGAAAATTGGGGATGGGGATGAGGACAGTGTATGAAAATCCCCAACCTGCCCCACCGTCGCCGTCCCTGATAATTTTGTATCTTAATTAGGTTTCACCACTAATATAAAAGGATCCAAATCCACATGGCAGCATGAAGAGCTACCAGCTCAACCTTGAACTTCACGAGTGGTGCCGTGTAACGGTGATTACTTGTCGAACGATAAAACAAAGCATGAATCACACCAGCTAGCAAGAGACGTGGAGGGTGATCCTATCTTTGTCCATGCGACAATGTCGTCGGATCGCGCGAATCTGGCACATCGGAACCTCTGACTCCGATCCCCCGTCCGAGTCTGACAATATTCGTTTCTAATTGGAATCGGAAAATAGTATGTGAAGATAAACGTAAAGCAAAATTAGTAATTTATAGAAAAACTGCTGTAGCTTTCTCATGGTAATAAGAACAGTATCAGCTTTGTAACTGATTGATAACATTAAAAAAAAAATTTAAAAAAAATATATTGAAAGTTTGCAAATTAATCAGAATATGTTGAAGCTCCAGACCCCTGTGAATGGGCACAACTTTGTCAATTCTGGAGCTCCATTGATACTAAGCCCAAGGTCTCAATTGACCTTCAACCCACAAGAAAGCAAAAAAGTAGATGCCCAAGAAATTTAACACACCATTAAAGCAAAAATCAAACCCATACAAAGATACAGCTTTGCATTTGAAAATGGCATAGTTCAATTAGCCTTGTGTATCACATTTGCAAGCGCTAACTAATTCTAAAAGCTACCATTTCACCTACAGATAAAGAACAACTTGGTTTCATCTCTAACAAACAATCAGCAGGTCATGGCCGGAATGCCTACGAATCTGTTTGCTGTTGTTGATGTTGCTGCTGCTGCTGTTGAGGTTGAGTCTGTGGCCACGGCACGAATGCCATTGGCGGTGGTCTAGGCTGTTGGGAAGCATACATTGCCGCTTGATCTACTGGTTTCCCCATGATCATCCCAGTTGGTCCAACAGGATGCTGTGGTGGGACATAGTAATATGGAATATCAGCTGGGGAACCCACCACTGGAATTGTAGCCTTGGTGACTCCGAGTCCTTCCTCTTTCAACTCATCTCTTGGGATGATATCGACCAAGAAATCAAACACATCAGTCCTTGAAATGGCAGCTGCGATGTCATTCTTTTGTAGTGTCCTCCTTTTGTTTTCCTCGGTGTGAATCCAAGAACGCAAAGTCAGCTCCAAGATGAACATTTCACATGCCTTTGCGAATATGACTGGAGCCTCAGCCGAGATCATTCGAACATCCTCATCAGCTTTCATTATTTTCTTAATACGAGCAAGTGGAAGGCTGTGGTTTTTGAAATCAGTTGTTTGTTCAATTTCTTGCATTTGATTGGCCCAGAACATCTGAAGCTGCTGATGCTGCTGTTGTTGCTGTTGATGGTGGAAGTGCTGGGCTTGCTGGTAAGCAAGCTGGTGTGGGGAATTAGAGAAAGTTGCTGATGGTTGAGTTGGCGAAGGGGCTGCTACAGCAGGAGTTCCAGAAGCAACCATGGAAGCAGTCTGGTAGGAAGGAGGAGCATATGTCATTTGGCCTGAACCTGCCACAACACCCACCACTGGTTGCTGTTGCTGCTCCTGCTGATGTTGTTGCTGTTGTGCTTGTCCTGATTGATCCATAGTTGCTTGCTGGGGTATGCTTTCTCTTTCCTGACTATTCTATCATCACAAACCTGAAACACACAAATCAAAGAATGTACCTGAGTCTAAACTAGCATGTCATTCTATGTACTAGTCCAAATTCATAAAATGAATAAAGATCGGTAACCTCTTCAATCCCTTTCAGATATGTAAGCACTTCTCTACTGAGATACACTGAAAGTAATATCCCTAGTTTTCTAGCCTACAATCCGGAACCCAAGTTCTTGATTTTAAGTTTTAACTCATTTACCATACATGCCATATACTTCCTATTAATAAGTGGGTATGGTTATTGCAGAGTAGCATATGTCAGCTATAACTAAATGTAGCTTTAAAGAAGTCAGCAAGGATAGATATACACTTCATATGGTTAAAGAAATATGACCTTCTAAAACCTGATAGTTATTCTTAACTGTGGACACAACTAAAATTAGTTGTTGTGACTTCCAGCTCTTCCCCACCATTCATATAGCTATCTATAATTTCACAGTGGAATCAACTTATCGCTCCAAGGTGTGTGTTTTTGGAATAAAAACTTACTTAAAAGGTCTCTTGCAGTTGCAAAATTAGACAATAAAGCAGGAATCATCAATGGTACACTTCAAACAAGGACTTTAAAAAGCTACATTCATCCAAATGCCAAATGTTTAAAATCCAATCATTTAGATATGAAGTGTTTAAAATCCAATTATTTAGATATGAAGTCACATTCTTATACACTGATTGCTCAAGACTCTCTAAACATGTGAACTAATAAATCGTGTTAAAAAAATACCCAAACAGAACTGTGCAAACACACCTAAAAGGCAATCTATTTTATTGGGTTTTAATTATTTAACCATCTGCATCTAAAGATATTACATAAAATTCAAAAAATATGAAAGTAAAACTTTCTTCTGATGAAGAGAAAACTAAATTAAAATACTAAGTCTACAATAAAAACTAGTTGCAAACAAAAATACAATCAAAATGGAAAAAGAGACTCATTTTTACACACAGAAATTTCAATCAAAATCAAACCACATTACTTTACAAAACTTAGCTGAACATTTTCCCTATTAAGTGGATGGGTTACAGAACAGGCCTAGCTCTCCCCTTTTCTTAAACCCTTCCTGCCATTGCTAGCTTGAACCTGGAATTACAAGCACCCCTTTACATTTTGCTAATTCCCCTATGCCAAGGGACCACATGGTCATTACAACTTATATATATATATATATATTGCAGTGTCTCAGTAAAGTCTAATGAAACCTAATACCCATAGAGATCTATGCAAATAATACATTCTGCATATCCAGTCAAGTGCAATCTCCTTTACTCATTCACTAGCAAATTTACACATGCATAGTACATTCACATGCATATAAAGCAAAGTACCAAAGATAAACAGAATTTATACCCAAAAATAGCTATGGAAAAATAAAATAAAATCTTCCAAAAAATAAAAAATAAAAATAAAAAAACGAAAAAATAAACCCATAAAAAGAAAAACGTTTAAAAATCCGAACTCTTTCCATGTAAATGCATGCATTCCACTTTCTGACAACTAATGCATGTATAAAATGAAATAAAAATTAAGACCAACAAAAGCACTAGAAATGCACTATTTAGGCAACAAAAATTTAGACAAAATTAGAATAAGTAAATGATTTCCATTTCAGTTTTACATGACCATAATGCTCATCTGGTGCAAAAAAAAAAGAGCAGGGAAGAAAAAAAAAAGCTCTAAGTGTTAGCATCTTCCGGTCTTCTCTATAAACTTGATGAATCATAGTTTTCACATACACCAAAAGCATATATAAATCCATAAAAAGAAAAGAAAAGAAAGTTTCTTGTTCCCTATCAAAACAAAAAAGAATTTTTAGAAGCTAGCAACTAAATAAACGATCTAATACTGTGAATTCTTTAAAGCAAATATACAGAAGCTCAAAAAGTTATAATTACCCAGCACAGTTCAGTTGAATCTTCTTCAAAGGCAGAAACCCTAAGAGAGAGAAAGTTAGAGAGAGAGAGAGAGAGAGAGAGAGAGAGAGAGTTCTAGAGGGAGATGGAAGAAAGAGTGAAAGTTTAAAAGGGAGGGACAGATAGAGTTTGAAATATGGTCTCTTAGAGAGAGATGTTCTGGGTCATCTATGGTCGACACGTGTCGCGCACTTTGAGTTCTGACTATAATCAGGGGTACGTTCACGGAGTACACGTGGCGTAAACCCAGTGGATGCCGAGTAGAGAAAGATGCTCACGTAAACGACTGTGACGTTCGAGGAAATATACGGTGTATGTGGTTGGGGGGCAGCTCCGGCAAAACAATGTATAAATGTAGTCTGGACTAGCACGTGGAATGCGCGTGAAGACGTGTTCGTGAGATCACGTGGGAAATGGGGCCCATTCAGTTGTGAGTCATTTTGTGGGTCCCATTTGGAAATTGCATGCTCACCTGACCAGCGTCTGCAATCATGGTCCATCGACACTCAATCGCCTATCGGTTAGACAAGGCCTACGCTGGCCCCACCTTATTCTCCTCACAAAATAAAAATTTAAAAAAAAAAAAAATTATATCCAAATCTTAAATTTCTGTAGGTTCTTTTTGATAGAGAGATTTTGGCATCAATATCGATATATTATGTAGAAAATTATAAATTATCTCACCGTATATAATAATTATAAATTATCCTTTTAAATTATGATATTATATTATTAATTTTGAATTTTAAAAATAATTTTATATTGCTTTTGATTTATAAAGACAATATAATTTTTTATAAAATAGTTTTAACTATTTAAAAATAATTTATTTTATAAATTATTCACATTAATTTATTTTTTCATCTTCTGTCACTTTTTTTTTTTTAATAGTCAAATTAGAATTAATAACCGAAACTTTAACCTAATTTAAGTGAGAAAATAAATTCAAACTATTCAACAGAGTTTATTATTAAAGTATGATTTGTTTGATATAAAAAATTATAATATAAATTTTAATTAATTTATTTATATTAAGCTAGTTTATTTAGACTCTGAGCTTACCAATATAAATAAATAAAATTAAGCTCCAAAATTAATAAATAATAAATTTATTTTAAATATTTTATTATTTATTATGTATTTATTTATTAGTTTGAGAGTGAAGCTTTTGATAAAGTTGCGCCCATTATTTGTTTTAATTTCAGCCGAAGTTTTATAGGACAATCTGAAATATTTTGATTTTATGCATTATTTCATTAAAAATATTTTTAGTTTTATTAATATAATAAACAAAATTTTCATACAACCACACTTCTCCATATATTCAATCCACTTAAAAAGAATGTCTCATCATCATTTGTTATGACTATTTTTTTTTTTGGTTTTCATCCGCCAAATCATTATATCTATCAAAATTGCTTCATCCGACAATTATTCTATTCAGAAAAATTGATGGATTGCTTCATGAATGAGTTTAACATAATCAAACCTTTAGTTTTTGTCCAGCTATCCTCTAGAACCCTTAAACTCATGTGACTCAAGTTAGTTTCACCTTACATGGTCAGTTTTGTGACACCCCCTCACCTAAAAATTATTTGTGCTCTCCCACACCCTCTCTCTCCTCTTCCATTTCTCTCCACCTTTTCTCTAGTTTCTCTCTTCCACCAAAAGCTTCCAACCCTCATTTATGGTAAAAAAAAAAAAAAAACCAGAAATTTAAATACCATATTTGAAACCCAAGGAAGTTTTGGGCTTCTTTCTTGAGGAAAAACATCAAGATATCTTTGAATGTTTTAGTAATTTTTCTTAAAGATTCTTTAGTGTTTTTCCTTAAAAGGGTAAAAGTGTTATGGTTCTCTTAGAAAGATGGAGATTTTTATTCATTTTTAATGTTACTTGCCTATAAATTTTAGCTTTTACTATATTTGTTTTAGTTAAAGGAAAGATCTTTATTTTTTATTCCTTACCTCCCTTATTTTTTATTTTTATTTTTTTTTTACTCCACTTCTATAAAAACCCACTTATGTAGAACTTTTGGAAGGATTTTTTTTTATTTTTTTTTTGGCAACAATAAGCATATATTATCACAAAAAGTTTTCTTTAGTTTTATTCTCTCTTCTTGTAAAAGTGGAAAGAAAAAAATGATTTTCTCGATGTTTTAAGGAAAAATCTCGGTTTTTATACATTTTCTTTGACAATAATATTTTTCCAAAATTGTTTAAAGCCTAAATTTAGTGGGAAAAGTCATATGTTGGTCAAGATCATGTTTTTCCTTAAAGGTGATGGGAAAAACGTTTATATCTAATTAAATCTCGATTGTTCCCTCTAGATAATTTTATAAAATATTTTCTCTGAGTTTTCTAATAAATCTAGTTTAAGTAAAACATTTTAAGTATTTTTGTATTTAGAATTTTCGAAATATAAGAGATATATCACTTCTAACCAACGCTAATAACTTTTTTAATAAAAAAAGTTTTATCTCGCTCTTACTCTTTTTCCTCCATTTTAGGTTAGTTTTGGAATTTACTTTTACAATTAGAGGATATATTGCTTTGACTAAGCAATCTTAAAATTTTATATTTTTCCCTCTTCTAGGTCATTTTTCGAGTTTGCTTCAACTTGTGACCATTGAATAAAAAAATCAACACAAAATAAAGTAACTCATTAGTTTATGCATATAAATAAAAGTTCATTGATATTTTCATATTATTTAAATAGGTTTTAAGTTTATCAATTTAACTTTTCTAACGAAAAAAAATACCTATTATATTCAAATACCTTAATTTTTTAATTTCCTATGATAAATTAGATATCATTTAAATATTTTAATTTTTTTAATTTCTAAATAGTAAAAACTTATTAGATAATATTTATATATCTTTTTAATTTTTAATTTCCTACACTGAAAAAAAATTATTTGATAGTATATATATTTGTGTATTTATCAAAATAAAAAAAGGTCGTAAACATTAAAAAAAAAAACGTAAAAGGAATAGTACATCAATATGTGAATATATACATACATATTTAGTACATCAATATGTGAATATATACATACATATATTAAAAATATTTTAAAAGGTTGATGCTCAACAAGTTTTTAGTTTTATTTTTTATGAAAATTTTCTAAAGCAATTAAATCTCAAATATATATATATATATATATATAAATTTATAAATAGATTAAATTATTGTCATAAATTAATATATTTAATCAAAAAATAAGGTAAATAATAAAATAATATTGAAAGAATTTTTAAAAAATATGAAATTTGACATTGTTATATATATATATATATATATAAGTTAATAAATTTGAATAAAAAGTTGGGTAAATAAAAAATAATACTGAAAAAGTTATTTACAAATATTAAATTTGGCATTGTTAAGTTTTTAGTTTATTGGAGTTTGGTCTTGACATTTAAATTAATATTGAAGATGACATACCAAAATTAAATTTTGATAATGACAATGCTATTATGGCATTTGCTATTGGAGATACTCTAAGACTTGTATTATTCTACATTAATTGCTTCTTCCAAGCTTAAATGTTGACGACCTTTGCAGTTGCATTATATCTATAAGCCTATATATATATGGGCAAGTATCATAAACACCTTCTCAGGTTTACCCTAATTATACTTTTTTATTATGGTTTTTTTAAAACTATGAAAAACTCATTATCTGTTAATTTTTTTCCTACTTGATTTACCAATCAAAGATAATATTATCTTTGAACATATATTTGGAGATATATCATAAAATCTCTTCAAGTTTTTCTTAATTACACTTTATTTCCATGATTTTCTAAAATTATAAAAAAAAAAAATCATTATCCATTAATTATTTATTGTTAGATTAACAGTCAATAGATAATATTATCTTTAAATATATTTTCCTTTATGCATATTTTCATCAAATACCCTTTAATAACTCTATCGGATGACACTTGTAAAGCGAGTAAGAAGTGTTAGAAATGTAAAGGGAAAGGGAAACGGTACTTAAAGAAAAATGAAAAAAGCAAATGCAAGAAAGGGAAGTAATAAAATAAAAATAAAATTTTGTATTTTATTTGTTGTAATTTAAAAAATAAAATGAATGACATATGTCAATTTTCTATTGAAGCTATATATAGTTTTGAATAATTTATATAAATAAAAATATGTATTCGAATATAATATTATCCTTTTGAGTGTTAAATCTAAGAAGAATGAGTTAACTATCACTACAAGAAAATTTTGAATTAGTCACGAAAATGTCAGCTACAATTCATCTTTTTCATAACTAAAGCGTATGTTTTTGACACGAAAAAAAAAGTCGTAATTAATAGGGATATGTGTAATGCAAGTTGTTATAAATCTACATTTGTTACTAAATTTTGTAGCTAAAACGTCATATATCTTTTGGCGCCAACTTTCCTCCCAAAAAATTTGCTTACGTGACGTAAGTAGATCGAATCAGCTACAACAATCAATTGTGGTAAAAAAGAAAAAGAGAAAAAAATTAAATTAAAAAACTAGCAAACGACGTCGTCCAGGCCTGCAACTCACTGCATCTAATCTCACATACAAACTCTTAAGTGAATCACTTCTCACACAACTCTCTCTCTGCCCCTCTATCTCCCTCAATCTCACCTGTGCCACCGCTAACCCATCTTAAATTTCAATTTTTATACTTAGATTTAGACTTTTAGTTTTTTTTAATATAAAATTTTGGATGAAACAAATTTGTTTGCTTTTTGTTCAAACAAATTTGTTCAGAAAAAAAGAGATAAAATATACAGGGAGCTGGGTTTCAGATTTCTTGTTCCTATGCTCGAGCGCTTGAAGCAGCACGTCCCTTCGAGCACCCATTCAATTTGAGGGACGATTGGACCACCGGAGTCCGCCTCCTATCCACGACATCGTTCTGCCATCGACGCCGCCCCCCTTCCACGACTCTGAATCCGATGTGAACGAATCCAGTGCATTCACACACAAATCTGACATTTTTGGACCTAAAGTTCTCAGATCCTGCGCCACCAAGCCGTGGTTCTTGCTCCATGGCCTTGACTTTTATCTTCCTCGGTCATGCCTATTTGTGGTTGTTGGTCGTTAAAGTCGAGCTTTAAACCGGGCCCAAAATTTTCTCTTCTCCTTGCTTGATACAAGCTGGTATGTGATTTACTTGATTTAATAATAAATTTTATTTTTTTATTCTACTGGCTGTTAGCCTTTGGATTGATAATTTTTTTTATATTATAGTAAACTTTGTCGTGTAGTTTTTTGGTAGTTTTTTTGAATAATAATGTAGCTTTACCAAGCTAAATTGAGTTCTTTTTATTTTGTATTGTTGTTGTTAATAGTGGATAATTTAAAAGTTAAGTTATCATGGTTTCCAGCCATTGCCAAGTGCTTCAAGGCACAATATGGTTGCTTTCCCTGAGAATGAAAAAGTGTTGTAACAGATGCTTGGAAACACATCATTACTTTTAACTCCTATTAGCCTTGGATGCGAGTCAAATGAACAGCTAGCTTCTCAAAGTGATAAAGATCAATTAGTGTGAATAATTGCTCTCGTATCCAACCATTCTTAGGCTAAAACTAAAGAGAAAAATTTATTTTCCTTGTACATTGGCTTGGCCCGTTAACTAGCTTTTTCGTTAAACGTCCTAGTGTTGGATGCTTTGTTTTTTTTTTTTTGGCGTTAGGTTTGTGCTGGACTTTCAAGACTACAAATCTGAAAATGCACAGCTTGAGGAACTTCTTTTTGCTGAAGTAAGACCCATCCCTATTTTCTGTTGCTTAGATTAAGTGACGCATAATCTTAGATGCACATGATATAGTCCCTGTTTTTTCGGTTTTTTTAATAGAGAGAGCTTAGTAAATCATATGAAGCTCGAATAAAGCAGCTACAACAAGATTTGTCAGTATCCAAAAATGACGTGATGAGAGTAGAGTCCAATATGGCTGAGGCCTTGGCTATAAAGAATTCTAAAATTGAGGCCCTTGTTAGTGCCACTGATGGACTTAAGAAAGAGGCTGCTATATCTGAAGGAAATATGGCTTCATTGCAGGTTCATTTCACTTACCTTCTCTCTCATTTGTCATATTACTTTTATCTGAAAACATGTATCTTATGGCCATGGCGTTAAGCTTCCCGTATATTGCCCTATGTTCTAAATAAATTAGCAACTTCTCTGTTTATTTGGTTATGTACTTACTAGAATGCTTTAAGAATGTTTAGAGCTGCTTCTTGTTCCCCTTCCGTCCTTCCTCTCCTTTTTCTCCGACATAGGCTAGACCAGTTTGGAATCTTTGTTTGTTTTCTTTGGTGTTTTATGATTTCACCTCTATGACCTTTTATTCAACACTAATCCCCGCTCTTCATTTTCCCTTGAGCTATTTGATGAAAGTAGGGATGTTTTTTACTTGAATTTGAAACTTGGAAGTTTGGCAACAACATAATTAGTTTTGACCAAGCAAACATGGAGTCTATGATGAGACATAGGGAACTTACAAAAACGAGGATGATGCGGGTTAGTGTTTGTTTCTTCCCTGCTTGTCTATTTGCACTTCATTTTTATAATGAGATTTGAGATATGATGTTATACTTCACCAGGCTCTAAGGGAGGAGCAAGCTTCTGCAGAATGAAGAGCAGAGGAAAAGCATGCAGCACACAATGCTAGCAAAATGGTTTGTACCAAAAATAGTTTTTACAATGAATTTAATTGTCTTCCCAGTTGTTAGCTTCCACTGTAATGAATGCACATGTTCTAAAAACAGGCTTTCATGGAAAGGGAAGTGGAATTAGAACAAAGAGCTCTAGAGGGGTTGGCACTCTTGCAAGAATCCGGTAATGTAAGGACTCTTTACAACCTGTGGCTATCTTCAGTGGTCACAATTAACAATTTGCTTACTTTGCTTAAAAAGTATAGCAATAAATTTGTAAATTAGGTTAATATGTTAGTTGAATGTATCCAATCTCTAAGAACTTTAGTTTCTTGAATTTTTTCAATGGGGATATTAATGAGTTCAAATTATCACTAGATTGAATAGATTTTCTATGTGGACATCTTGAAGTCTCAAATACGAGATCTATTTAGTTAATTAGAAATTTTCAGTGGTCTTTTGAATTCCTTATCGCTCTCCATTAATATTATATTAGCTTGCATTTCCATAACGACAACCTTCGGGAAATCCTTGAAGTATAGTTCCTTGCTTGTAGAAACCTAGCAAATTAGATGTGTAATTCTAGTATTTTATGCAATCGTCATGATGGTTGTTTTGTGGTACTCTATGAATAGATGAAAGATCACCTTTTTTATGGACGTGTATATATTGAGATATGAAGTTTTACATAATAAATATTACAGCTTGTTAAATGAATGTCTTCATATGAAATCCTGTCTAGATAAGCACCTTTTGACTGTAAAATTATGTTCTAGAATCAGTTATTGTAGGCTTGCCACTAGCAAAAACTGATTGCATGTCCACCGCAAGTCCCTTTGTTATACCCAACTTATGAGCATCTTAAGTTCACCTCTTTTATCAAAAAAATGGGTATGTTAAGGTCTACTATTGAAATGACATATCTCCTCTCTATGATTCTTATTTCATGTAGTTAGTGAGTTTTGTTGTTAGTGAGTATTCCAGTGGCTTCAAACAGTAAGTATGCATTTGAGTTGTTTAAATTGTTGAGGCTAAGTCAATCGAGTATATTTACATAAACCTAACCACTTAAGCTTTGAAAAGGTAATTTTGACAATATTTTATTCCAAGTGAAGGTGCAATAGATCATGATGCAAGTGTCTTTGTGGGTATGATATTGGCTGAAAATAGAATGTATGGCTTATGAGCTAATGTAATGATTTGGCATTTTGGTATATACATTCTGTAGTTTCTTCTAATACGTGATTGCATCACACAAAGGCCTAATATATAAATAACTTTTATTTGAATTAAAATGGTTCACTTGTTGCATAAACCTTTTTTAAAAGTTACTGTCTTTTTTTTCTCTTTTGTATTTATTTTATATGTTTCATTCTTAAATATCTATTAATTTAATAGAATATTTGTTCTGTAATGTCTGTAAGTTATTCCAAATATCTTTATATGGTGGAAATGTATTCTTTCATGCAATTTTTATTTTATCTGATCAATCTACTGACCAATTTAATAACAAGCATCTTATTAGTAATTATGTAAAGAACAATATTGATTCACTTTTCACAGAAATTGAAATCTTGTGACAGATGACAAATTCTCGTTACAGGGAATTAAGAAGTGAGAATTTTCATTCTGTAAAAATTGTCATGTGCATTTACAGGAAGTTGTTGATTTCTTGCAAGGAGAAAATGTAAGCTAATATTTTACAAGCTTGTAATGATACGTTTCATGGAAAAAGGTCACAAATACAATTTCAATTTCATTATTTCATATTCTCACAAGTTTAAGTTAAAGCAGAATCACATGCTTTACAAGCTTTTTTACAGGCCTATGTTTGCAGGTATCTTATTAAGCATCATTCATGCTCTGCTAGATCAAGCACCACAAGATGAAATGAGAATTATAGGATGCGAGACTCTTTTTGACTTTGTAAATAATCAAGTTGGTTATCCATAGCTGCTTGTTACACTAAAGTATGGAAAAAGTTTGTGTTGGCTCTTTAGCTTTCACATGTTGGTAGACTAATTTCTGTCATGATGTGAATGCATTTGAATCTAGGTTCATCTGTTTACCTTTGATTTCTTGGTCCTAGGAAAGCCCCCTTTTCATCCCAGGCAGTTTCAATATATGTACAGTTGTTGGAAACTCAGCAGATCTTTTGAAGACAATTTGGAAAGGAGATTGATAGTCATAATGCTATTATACAAGACAATGAAGCCCCTGTTAATGAGGTAGCATTTTTAGAGATATTTACTGCTATAATTAATATTAGGCCTTTGTACTGTGAATTGAATACTCAATTAGGCTGATTAGGCATGTTTGCTGCTTAAGGCTAACTGTTGTATGATTCATGATGTTAGTAAACAATGTAGATGATGACAATATTTTGATCTATTAATTTAAGTATGGTCTATATATTATGCATTGTGTGATTAATTAATAGTATCTAGTGTCATGTTATATGTAGTTGACAGGTATACCAACATTAATTCATTAAAAATTAATTTAATGAATTAAATTGGATATTGTTCAATTTTTGGGAGAATAATTACAAAGACAAGTGTAACTATTATTTGAGCATACACAAATTTATTGTAACTATAATACAAACACGGACAACATTAAGTGTTTGTAACAAATGACATATATATATATATATATATATATATGTATTAATTGTAACTTTTTATATTTCAACGACAAAATAAATCGTTATTAAAGATACGAGAGTTACAAATTATATTACTATAACTAAGAAGTTAGTTACGAAATTCATAATCGTAGTTATAATTTACACGAATATAAAATTGTAACTAATATGTAGCTACGAATTGTGATTTCGTAATAATTAATTAAATAACAACGAAAGAGTGGTTGTAACTAATAGAATGATTTCGTAATTAAATGGCCACTTGATCAACATTTAACGTCCTAATTAGTTACGAAATAACTATTCAGTCACAGAAAAAATTATCATTTAGTAACGATAATTTTTATAAGTAAAGGTATTGTATAGTTACGAAACATGTGTCGTAACTAAAGATGCTATCTTTAGTCGCGAAATGACAATTTTCGTGACTTATTACTAATCTATTACGGTCATTTAGTTACAAACGATCCACGAAAAAAATTCGTTGCTATATGGTATTAAGACACAAAAATCTGTAACTGATTAATTATTAGGTACGTTTTTTCGGTTCGTGACTAATTCAAATTTTTTGTGTAGTGTATCAATAATGAGTTTTTAATAGTTTTTAAAAAACCATAATAAGAAAGCGTAACTATGACAAATATGAGGGAGTTAAAAGATTGGTGTTCAAAAATATATATATTTAAGGATAATGTTACCTTTCATTGTTAGATTAAACTGAAAGTATTTGATAGATGATGAGTTTTTTTTTTTAGTTTTTAAAAAATGATGATGAATAAATGAATTTTTCCTCATGGGTCGTTGGATGACAGGATGAAGAAAGCCCTTCAAATCAGGAATTAAATATATGTACTTACACTAATCAGATTAAGCAGATAGAGCACCCTCTTAACTTTTAATTGTCTAAAGGTTTAGCTTTTGAGTGTTTTTACGTGCCTCTCTTAGTAGTGATTTAGATAATCTTTATAAGAGGTTATACGTCAGAATGAAGACCGGTTTTGTTCAGCTAATTAAGCACCATAAACACCGAGTTCCAACTAGATATCTTCACCATTCTGCATTACATGAATTTGGATACATGGCTCATCAGAAACCAACAAATCTCTAGCTTTTTGCAGAAAGATAAAGTTGGTATGAAATATTCCTCTATCTGTCTATCAACAAGCATTACATATCCCACATACATACTTATATTTCTGCTTTATATCTGTATATATATGTATATGTATAGGGAGAGAGATATGTATACTAGGATGAACATTTTTTCAGAATTAGCTACTAAGCTTTGTGATATGTAGAGGAATGAATTGGGCCGACATTGTAATGATGTTTAGGGGCAGAAAATTAAGGTTGATAAAGATAATAAATAAGAAGCGGAATCAAATATAATTGCAAGGCTTTGGCCAACTGCTATGTCTCATTGTTTGTTGGCCGACCAAGATGAGAATGACTTAGTGACAAACACATCAAACCAAATATAAAGAGTGGTGCCCCCATAATTGGTTGAAGTCACCGACCCAATATGTACCTTTATCGTCTTCAAGGCCGGCTAATTAGTTGGTATTCAAGTTCTCAATTTCTTAAACCCCTTTAAAATTCTACTTCTTAAATTAAATATGCTAACGAACCATCTCAAAATTATGGTAATCTTTGAGTTAAAAAATTCTCACTTTTTGGTGATTACTATTGTGTGGGTAAAAAAGTGTCTCATTAGAAATAAACAAGGCTTTCTTTATTTACTATTGTGGGTAAAAAGATCTTGGTGATCTCTATCATTTGAGTTGGTTTTGGAGAGGCAAACATTTTTTCTTGAATATAACTAGGCACATTTTTTTTATGGAAAAGTAAAAATTGGATGTATAGTCAATGATAATCATGATTGCATCATAAACCTAAGTTGCAGATTAGGTTGTTTTAGGCCTATGATGATGTTGACTAGCCATATATGGTAATATCAAATTAGTGACTTTTCCTTGTGAACAAGCTAGCAAGGGAGTAATTCAGCCAAAAACAAAAAAAAAAAACAGCTGGGGAGAAGACACCAAACATCACAACTACCCTTTCCCAAATTTTCCTTCATAAATGGTACTTGTTACCATTATTTCTCACTTTTGATTAGGAAACAAGTGGCCAACCCCTCTATGATTAGTTTTTAGAATGCTGTTGCCCATCAAAGTGGAAAATCCAAGGTGGGTTTCTTTCAGAAAATAGAAACTTACAGGTAAGACTAAGCAGTAAGCAACCTTCTTCTCATTTTAGGCTTTACAGTTGTATTTTGCCTATACATGTCTCTTTGCACAGAAGAAACCTATGTTGTTTAACCATTTAGGCCACATTCCTATATATTATATTATATTATAAAAAAAATTCTGAAGCTTTGAAGTGTTAGATGTCCAAGTTTACCCTTTTCTTTCAGCAGTATGTGTGGTTGATATGGTCAAATATCTTCATGCATGAATAGGTTCCAACAAACTATTAATATATACTAAATAGAATAGACCAATGAAATTGTTCTGTTATTTACCCTTTTAAAAATTACACATGCTTTCCTTTCCAGAAACAGCCATTTTGATTACTTCATGTTTGAGAAAATGACCAGCCACAGAACGGTGTTTATTTTGTAATAAAATACTACCCATTACTTTTTAAACAAGAAGAATATTCTTCATTCGGCATAGTTAATAAAGGAAACCATCCACCAGTTTACAATTTGTGAATAGTTCCATTTTCTCTATACTCTAATTAAGCCAGACCTTACTCACCCCAACCCACCCTCTCCCTTCTCTTCCCCAGAAGCAATGGAAAGCTTTAATGTCGGTTGGCTTTCCTTCCCCATGCATGAGAGTCTCAACCATGAATACGATCTTGCCATTAGAAGATTTTGTCCTGCAAGAGTTGAGCAAGAACAAGGAGGAGAGTGGGAGGAGATACTGAATGAGATTGATCAACTATGCTCACCCCCTGATACCACTACATCTCCTTGCTTGGCTGCTTCAGAGGTGGATGAATTTGTTGAGAGCATTATCAATACGGATCCCAACGACAACGATGACAACAACTCACCAGGGGAGCACCAAAGTCTAGATAGCTTTCATGATGAGATGGAGACGTTTTCATTGGAAAATGATGTTTATGGATCAGTTGTTCCAATGATTATAGAAGGAGATGAATTGGAGACTCTAAGCGTCTCGGTTGAGGATTTTGGAGTTGTTCCTGATATGGTTCCTAGTGTTGCAGAGGTTAGCAATGGTATGGACCAAGGGCTTCACTTGGTTCACATGCTCCTGGCTTGTGCTGAGGCTGTGGGGTGCAGGGACACCCAACTTGCAGATTCATTGCTCAGCCAAATTTGGGCTTCGGCTAATGCTTGGGGAGACTCATTGCAGAGGGTCTGTAATTGCTTTGCTGCAGGATTGAAGTCAAGGCTTTCACTTCTTCACAATGTCAACACAAATGGGACATTCACAAATGGTGCTGCAGATATCTCCTTGGTCACCAGAGAAGAGAAAATGGAAGCTTTCCAACTCCTTTATCAAACAACTCCATTCATTGCTTTCGGTTTTATGGTCGCAAATGAAGCAATATGTCAAGCAGCAGTGGGAAAAGACAATCTGCATATCATTGATTTGGGCATGGAACACACTCTTCAATGGCCATCACTGTTAAGAACTCTTGCATCGAGGCCTGAGGGCCCACCAAAACAGCTCAGAATCACGGGACTAGTCGATGGTCATCACAGTCTCTTAGAGCTTAAATCCAGCATGAAATCCCTTGTGGAAGAAGCTAGCTCGCTTGGAATACAACTAGAGTTCAACATGTTAACAGAGCCGGTGACACCATCGCTTTTAACCGGAGAGAATCTAAATTTAAGAGAAGGAGACGCATTGTTCGTGAACTGTATAATGCATTTGCACAAGTATGTAAGAGAGAGCAGAGGGTCTCTAAAGGTAATCCTCCAAGCACTAAAGAGACTAGCGCCAACTCTGCTAACAGTTGTGGAACAAGATGCAAACCATAATGGACCATTTTTTCTTGGGAGATTCCTTGAATCCCTTCACTATTATTCGGCTATTTTCGATTCCTTGGAGGCTAGCCTTCCAAGAAACAGCACACAGAGGATGAAAATAGAGAGACATCACTTTGCAGAAGAAATCAGGAACATTGTGGCATTTGAAGGGTTAAATAGGATTGAGAGGCATGAAAGAGCAGACCAATGGAGGAGACAATTGAGTCGTGCTGGGTTTCAAGTAATGGGGTTGAAGTGTTTGAGTCAAGCTAGGATGATGCTGTCTGTGTATGGCTGTGATGGATATACTTTGGGTAGCGAAAAGGGTTGCTTGCTTCTTGGTTGGAAAGGAAGGCCAATTATGCTGGCATCCGCATGGCAAGTGAACAATGTTGCTTCTTCATAGTTTATTATTCCATTGGTGACTTAAATTTTAAGTCATTTTTTATATCAGATCTTAACAAAGCTCAAAAACTCTTGGGAGGGGTGGTCTCTATGTGCCCAATGCTACAAGGAACACTCGACATTTTTTGTTTTTTCTGTTTTTTCAGAGAATGATGTTGCTCGGAATTCATTGTTTTCTATTTTGCAGCCTTGGTGATTGCCACGTGAGTGGTTTGAGGTGATCCGACTGGCTGTAGTTTGGATTCTACCAAACCTTTTGGTGGTTGGTGGCCAACTACTAGTACTTCCTTTTATTCCAATAATTAGGAAAACCCAATTGAAGCAGAGATTGAGCTAAATTTAGGGTTTTTCTTCATTTTTCATTTTTCTGGAGCTGAGTTTTTTTGTTATAGGTTCCTCATTTGATGCTCGCCTATTGAGAGCTTTCAGGTTTTAGTTTCGCACTAAATAACAAATTTATATGCTAAGTTTCTCTTTCAATTTGTTACTTTGTCCCTGGTGAAAGTAATGGGTAACCGTACAAGGAGGCAAACTAGAGAATATTATTAATGTTATAAAAGAAGCAGGTTACACGTAATTATTGTTAATAACGAGGAACATTTACAATTAGATCTGTTTGTTTTCTTCCTCAAATCAATTTCAACTACTATGTCCAAGCGCTTTTCCAGCGCTTCAAAAAAAGTCATCAATAATAAAAATAAATAAAAAATCTTGAAAATATCGACTTTAAATAGAAAATGTATCATGTTTAATTGGCTCTTTCTAAATATATGCAAGCAGTAATTTTAATACATAATGCTTGAATTAGACAACGACAATAATGCAAGGCCAGAATCTAGCAGTAAATCATATAAACACATTAACACGAGCAGTTACATATCATCTTTGTACATATCGAGGTAGCCATAACATCCATTGACAATTTTTGCCACCTTCTGCTATTAACAAAAAATGGATATCTAGAGAAGTGCCCAATTCATTTCAAAATTAACATCACCGAAACAAGTTACCACTGCTTCAGATATTATGATACAAACAATTATTTTTGCACAACAAAAATGAATAAAAATTTTACTTCGATGGCTTCTGAACCTGGGCTTTGGTTTGGCCAGCCGATGCAGACATTACGCGCAATCGGCTAGTGATTTCGGTGAACGATGGCCTCACCGCTGGATTAGGGGCCCAACACTGCTCCATCAGCCGCCTCCATTCAGGATCACAGTAACTTGGTATCGTTGGTCTCAATGTATTATTCACAATACCTCCTGCAAGTATAGGTAAAATGTTCAATATTACTTGGACAGAGCCAGGTTCTAAATGATGCAACAATATTGAGATGTGAGCTCTCAGCAGAATAAAAATGTTACACATAGGGTAATGAAATCACACCTATAATTGCTCCATAATGCATGTTGGCATATGGCTCCTCACCAGTGAGAATCTCCCATAAAACAATACCAAAAGAGAACACATCAACCTGTGATCAATAAAACAGTGTAACCAATACTTACAAGAAGGCCAAAGGATACAAAGCTAATCATATGCTAGAAGTAAAGAATTCCTGTTAGGGCATTGTGAAATAAAGTAAGTGTTTACCTTTTCAGAGACCTTCATGCTACTTCCATTAAGCAACTCCGGCGCCATCCATGGTAATGTTCCCCGAACACCACCAGAAACCAGGGTATTTCGCTTGATTTTTGAAAGGCCAAAATCACCAACCTGATAAAGATTATACTTTAGTTACATCCATGACAGGGATTAAATATTATCAACAGTTTCCTCAAAGGATACCTTGCAAATTGGACGTAAAGGATCTTTCAAGTTCACAAGCAAGTTGTCACACTTTAAGTCAAAATGCACAATATTCTTAGAGTGCAAATATTCCATTCCAAATGCTGCGTCCATAGCGATTATTAGCCGTTTGCGACGATCAAGATACCTGAAGTTAGGATCGCGTTAAACAGGAAGCAGGAAATCATGTAGAAAAATAAATGTCCAAATTTGAAAACAATGAATTGTCACAAGGAAAGATAAAATTGCAATTTTTCCAAGCAGTATTGGTAATCAAAATATTGAACATCTTTTAAAATAATTTCATTAAAAAACTCATTCTGCATAGAGCTTTTCCAATATAGCTACAGGTGTACAACCATTTGAGCAAAATACAACATTGAAACTAACTACTGTATTAGTTTATCAATACCTGTCCTTGCGAAGTAAAACATGCCTGAGAGAACCATCAACCATGTACTCAGTAACAGTAGCTAAAGTTCCCCCTGGTCCATCTTGCACCACACCATAAAATGCTACAATATTTGGATGGTGAAGCTTTGAGAGAATGTCAGCTTCACGCCAGAACTCTACAGTCTGTGAATAGCAGTAATATATTAAAAATAAACTACTTATGTGCTGACATACGCTACAAAGTTTTGAGACCATATTTCCCTCACGCTCTTGTGAATATTAGATTGTGTGCTATATAGTGATGGCTAACTGTCGTGTCTATCTTCTTTTTCTTCTCTCTTAATTTTAATTTTTAATATTTTTTTTTCCAAGTCTACTGTTTTAGCTTAATACTCATAGTTGGGTCCATTCCCTATGACTTAAACTTTTATGGTTGATGGTAAGTTAACAGGATATCAAAACATTCTTCCATACTGATCTTATTGTGCTGCACATGCAAGGCCCAATATCTCCATTTTTCCTTTTAGAAAGATGATTGTTTAATTGTTTAAGGTGGTGAAGGAAAGTTACCAGTCTTTCTTGCTCTGAAGATCTCCCAGCGAAGCAACTCTTCTTAATTCTCTTAATTGCAACATCTGTTCCCCTCCATTTTCCATGATACACAGTCCCAAAAGTACCTGAACCCAGTTCCTTCAACTCTTCAAGATCATCATTCTTAATGACCTAGAATGCGCATAAAAGTGGAGGAATCAAACAAATATCACACAGAAACTCTTGTAATGCATCGAAGCAGCAAAACAAATCAGCCAAAATCTCTTAAGATGCATAAAACTGAAATAGTCAGTTACTGAATACTGATACATATTAGTTCTAGCCTACTGGGCATCGACAAAGACATGTACGATGGGAACTGATCAGTCAATACTGTGAACAAGATCCATATGAAAAAAAAAGAAAAGAAAAAAAAAAGAAAAGAAATAGCTGACATCAAATTTTGAAAATAAAACTCAAGTATCAAAAAGGTTAATTATTATTATCTCTTTTCATGCAGGGTGGCGGGTTGGTGTGGGAGAAGCAGAGGGGAATCTACATGTAAGCATTGCACAGAGAGAATCATACCTGCAACTGTAAGGTACTGAGATCAAAATCTTCCACGGAAGAAACTAGTGGATGTAGGCCAACATTGGTGCTTTCAACCTTCCCATCCTACATCAAAGTAATTAGAATAATTTCAGCACAGGGAGAATATGCAACAAGAAACATGAATTATCATCAAAAGAATACCTCATATTCAGACTCTGGCATTCTTAGGTTTTCCATCACAGCACCAAACTGCATACTTTCAGTGTCCTTAGTTTGGGATTGATCATAATTTGATTGCTGAGCTATTATGTCAGCAGCAGTCTTTGAAGGAAATTCTTTGCGATTGTTTTCACCAAATTTTATGTTGGAATCAACGTGATCCGTCAAAACTCCATCTGTTGTAAAAGGTGCAAGATGATAAGATTTAAGGTTTCCTTCTTCAAGTTTTCCAAGCACAGACGAAAATCCAGGATGATCCTGGTCAATGAGAGAAACATCTTTGTGATCAAACCCTTCTCGTGCCAATTTATGAAAATATGACCAACGCTTAGGTTCATGGTTTTCCATGTTCAAACTCAAGCCAGCCCCATCTTTGTGTGGCAAACCAATACCAGGGGAGTCATCAGAAAGTATTGCTTTGGAGAATATGTCAGATAGGATATCACGGGGAAATCGATCTTCAATATTAACCTGCATTGATGCAGAAATACCAGTTGAGGGTGTATCATGAGAAATATGTTTAGCTGAATTCCCTGCCTGAAGAAAATGTTGTGCATCTCCCAAATTGTCATCAGAACTGGGATCCTTCTTTATGGCCTCACTAGAATAATGCACTGGCTGAGTAGATGCAGGTTCCTCAAGGTTCTCAACAGAAGCTTTTGAAACTACAGCTGGAAGTTGAGTAAATTCATCTTTTACAAGTTTCTTATGGCCATCTGTAGAGGAAATTGTTTTTTCTTGCTCAGACTTAAGAGACCAAGACCTATCACCCTCTGCAACATCTTTATTCTCCATAGAGTTCGGTAATTCATGATTTGAACCACCACCTACATCTTGCAAGAGCTCTGAATTCATTCGAGTAACTGAATCTGCAAATTCTTCATACTTCTTAAGTTTGGCAAGTCCATCATCAACAATAGGAGTATCTACATGTAATGGCTTTGCTGTTGGGGAGGGTTGTTCAATCTTGGGAGCCTTTCCATCTTCATGCAATTTGTCAATACCTTCTGCTATTGGATCCTGCTGGGAAATATTAGAACGTGAATGAGATATGAGAAATTGAGAACCACGCGAGTCGTCAGATTTTGATGATCGATTAAGCAACTCCCCCTGCTCCCTTGGAATTCTTTCCGAATTGTAAACTCTCTGAGGAAGGACAGGTTGCTCAAAATAACTCAAGTCAATTGCAATGGAATCAGACCCACCATAACCAGGAGCAAATGCACTACTAGCTGTGAAATGATGATCATCCTCCCTACACTTAGGAACCTGTGATGCATTCACAGAATCATTTACCCTGTCAGGCTCCTGGTACTTTGCCCCATTTTTTGAAGACAATAAATGCTGATCCCCCTCTGAAGCAATAACTGGAACTGAAGGACCTTCAACAGGAAAATAATCCATCAAATTACTATCATGTGGTTGCAAAGGCACACCATGTGCTCTCCCTGAGGGGAAAACTTTTTCAGGATTACTGTCTTGCACCACTGGAGTATCTGATTTTAATTTCGCCTGCTTTACTGGCATCTGCAAATTTTCTACTCTTGATCCACTGAATTTCTGTCCCTCTGTTGAACCTCCATGTTGATTCATAACCCCATGGTTAGGAATTGAACTAGAAACTAAAGGGGAAGGAATAGAAGAAACATGGACATCCTGAAATGGGTACTGCATCTTCTCTCCAGAGTGCAACACCTTGCCATGATAAAGTGGAGGATTTTTTTCATAAGCGCTTGAGGAACTTGGAATAATAGATTCTGAAGATTGAACAGGGGATGGTGAAACAATATTGCCAGTCAAAGTTACACTGCTAACTACTGAGTCTGCTGCAGCTCTGTTTGTCTCTTTCTCAATACTCCGTCTATCTAACTCATCTAAAGTATTTGCTGAAGAGCTTGCTAAACCATGCAGAGATGAGTTATTTTTCAACCCAATGTCCATGCCATTAACTGCAACCACATATTGAACCTCAGAATCACCTTCCATGCTGCCAAGACCAAACTGAGCATCTTCCAAATCACTAATGGAGAATAAAAACATCCTAAGTTTTTTCAATCCTTCTCCATTTTCTAAATCAGAGCATTCCTCCATCATATTCTGCAGATCCTCATCACAAGATACGGAAACCAAGGCATCAAGATCTTCTCCAGGGAGTTGATACTTAATTACATGAGTCTGGTTATAAATTGATAAAGTTTTCTGGATAAGCTCCTGCCAGGAAACATTTTTTCTTATACGGATAATTCGTGTTTCACCTCCAACATACCTGAGCTTTGAGTCACTGGGCCGGGGTAGAATTTTACCACCGAAGCTGCAGAGAACCTTCATATTCATTGAAGAGCTATCAGAGGGTCCAGAAGAGGCATAGCCATGAATAACTCCTCGACCGCTTTCATAGCCTGATGAAGTTCGTGGAACTGACTGAACTGAAGCATGGTTATTTCTGCCTTCATTGGGAGATGAGTTTTTTCTCTCAAATTGTTTTGAACTTTTATCTGCTATTCTGTGCATTGAAATATCAGACCCACTTTCAGACCCTGTATGAGGGATACCAAATGCGCCTTTTAATTCCACATAACCTGTGGCATAATTGGGATCACCCATAGCATTTGGAAGCAAAGGCTTCCTAGGATTCACCCGATCACGCATAAATTCAAAGGCGAACTCCTCGCCTGTCTGTATGGAATAATTATGAACTGGTCTGACTTCTGACAAATTAGGATCAGGAGGTCTGAGATTAATATGCATACCGCTAACATGATCACGCATAAATGACTGAGACGGGGGCTGTAGTTCCTCATTTCCAGGTTCAATTGAATTGTACTGGAGCTGTTTATTTATTCTTGATTGGTCCATCATACCATGGTTCAAATTCTCTCAATGTATCTCAACTGAATTGAGACTAACACGACCAACAACCTATATTGAAGCCCATCCAACACATACTAAATTATCAGCATTCTTTGGAGCTAATCAACTTCTTAAAGATGTAGAAAAGCTGGCTATGTCAGATGAAAAAACTCAAACAGGAAAAAAAAAGCTTCAATAGGTTTAATATTAAGCCACAATATTGGATATTTGGACTAAACCTTAACAAATACCAAGGCTTTCTTCGCCTACTTGCATATATGTGCAGACTTACAATCTATCTGTTAATCCACAGGCATACTTCTAAATGACTATTTCCCACTTCCCAGTTATCCCCAGAATAAATCTAGACTACAAATTGCTACAACATCAAACATAAAAGCATTACACATCTTTTCCTCCACTAAAGTTTGTTACTTGGTCACAAAAACATTCAAAATAAAAATTACATCCTAATTTTTTTAAATAATTGTCGACCAGGAGATAACCATACCCCCCCCCCTCCCCCTCAATTCTAACATGAAGCTTAGCTCAGCTTCCATTTTTCACTCAATTCCACAGAATAGAGCACACAATTGCACAGGTGCAAGTACATATGCCAACATATAAATATATATAAAGTATTTGGTACCTATATAGCACACGAGAATCAAAATCAGAAGAAAAAAAACATAAACCTTCAAAATCAAGATTAGATTAAAACTAACAAAATAAAAAAAAAATAAAAAAAAAACAAAGTACCTAATGAAAGATCAACGCTTTTTTTTTTCTTTTAGGTGAAGGGACTCTCTCTGTATATGTTAGACTCACGAGGGTTTGAGTGAATCAGCAACCAGAACCACATCAGAAGAAACAAGAAAAGGATGATGATGATGATGATGAAGAAGACGAAGACGACGAAGGCGAAGAGTAGTAATCCGAAAGCAGCTTAAACTACACATGCTCCCAATTTCCACTCGCTTTACCTCAATTTCTCGCGTGTTCCATTTTCCGATAATAATAATAATAATTTTTTTTTTTCAAAGGCAAATAAAAAATGATTTGTTTACAATTTTCGTCTATAAGTGCGACTCTGCCAAATATATTCTTTTCCGCTCTGCTCATAGTCAATGGAAGCTAACGGCTCACATTCCCATATTACCCCTCTCATCTTTCACTTTCTACGGGAAAATGCCATTATAATTTATTTGTACTTGTTCAGCAACACCCTTCATTATCGGGAGATTTCAATTATAATTTAATTAATTTTTATTTTGCAGAAATAAAAATTTCCTTTTTCTCCAATTAAACTCTGAAGTCTGCTCTGAACCCAAAAAATAAATAAATAAACAAATCATTTTCTTTTATATAAAGGATTCACCAACCGTTGGATGAGAGGTCTTGTCAGCTTTTTCCCTTTTTTTACTCTTTTTTTTTTGTGATTGTATACTATGATGGGATATGATGTGTGTTGGACTTCTCTGATCCTAATTTTGAAAATAATAAAAATATAAAAAAAAAATTTAAAGAATTGCTAATTAATTATTCATACCGTCAAAGTTGAAAATAGAGGGGTAATTACATAAAATGCACGAGGGTTTTTCGAAAAAAGTACCAAAATAAAAGGATACAACGGTAATTTTGGCTTCCAGTCAAGGTCGGCCCATCATTTGCCTTCTTAATTTTTTTCGTTTTTCCAATTTTTTTTTTTATTATTGCAATCAGACAATGACAAAGTATTCAAACTATAGAAGAAAATGAATAAAATGAAAGATGGATGGGTGACGTATCACCTGTGGAAATAAAACAGAAATTTCTAATTACAGTAGGAATACTTTAGCAAACATATATTTCGAATTCTGACTAATGTCGGCCAATGTCAAAGCTCCATTTCCACTGATTACTTCTTCAAAAAGAAAAAGAAAAAAAAAAAATAGGAACAAAAACATTATTATTATTATTTTATTTTTATTATTATGGTTTTGATTTGTCTCAATGAGTGGAAACAAAAACGTTGATGCTTTACAACTGCATAGCCATCCATATTCACCAAAAAACATAATAATAATAATAATAATAATAATAATAATAAATAACCATAGCATCCATGGACAATCTTGCCACATTTCGAACTCAGCAAAAATGGATGTCACTTCTAAAAAACTAGAAAATGTCTCATTCCATCTCAGAATCATCCGTAAAAACAACTTGTATAGTTAATACAAAAATATATATATATATAATACATACTATGGTTTTGTGTACAATTGAATGAATAAAATTTATCAGTTCTATAATCATGGAAAAAGGGTATCAAGGAACAAACCAAATCATCACTTGGATGCCTTGTGAACCGGGGTTTTGGTTTGGCTGGCCATTGAAGACATTACGCGTAAACGGCTAGCGATTTCTGTGAAGGATGGCCTGGCCAGAGGATTAGGTGCCCAGCACTGCTCCATCAGCCTTCTCCATTCAGGATCACAATAGCCTGGTATCGTAGGTCTCAATGTATTATTCACAATACCTCCTGCATGCATAGAAACATTTCATTTCAATGTAACTTGAGGCCATGGCAATGAACGAACGTGAGCAAACATAGTGAAACACTGAGACAAAGCTAGTTTCGACAATAATATGTCGAGGAAAGAGCGATAAACTCATACCAATAATTGCACCGTAATGCATGTTGGCATATGGCTCCTCACCGGTGAGAATCTCCCATAAAACAATACCAAAAGAGAACACATCAACCTGTGATCAATAAAATAACATTACCAACACCTTCCCTCGTATAACTTGAGAATATTTTGAAATACTATGGGAAAACCAGTAAAAAGCTTCCACCATGCTGTTCACAGACTTCCTCTAGAAATCAGTCACAACTCAAATAATGAATTCTTTTGACGCTATTGTAGAATAAGACTTCTTCAAGTGATATTTTACCTTTTCAGAGACCTTATTGCTGCTGCCATTAAGCAACTCCGGCGCCATCCATGGTAATGTTCCCCGAACACCACCAGAAACTAGGGTATTTCTCTTGATTTTCGAAAGGCCAAAATCACCAACCTGAAACAGAATATATGTTATCACTTATCAATATTCATGAAAATGAAAAGTGCCAGCTTATCAGCCTTTTCTAAAAGGGCTACCTTGCAGATTGGACGTAATGGATCTTTTAAGTTCACAAGCAGGTTGTCACACTTCAAGTCAAAATGCACAATATTCTTCGAGTGCAAATACTCCATTCCAAATGCTGCATCCATAGCAATTATCAGCCGCTTGCGACGATCAAGATACCTGAAGAGAAGATCACATTAAATAGGATGCAGATAAAGATGGGAAAAAAAGGAAAAAGGCTGCTTCATTTTGAAATCAATAAGTTGTAACAGGAAGACATACTACAACCTTAAGCTTCAAGCAATATCAGTAATTAAAATACGAGGGTATGATTTCAAATAATTTCCATTCTGAAAAACTAAATGTAGATGGTTTGCCTGTTGCAGCTACAACCATTTGAACACCAAAAAAAAAACTATTTTGTAACAGAAGAAATCTACATTAGTGTATTAGTACCTATCTTTGCGAAGTAAAACATGCCTAAGAGAACCATCAACCATGAACTCAGTTACAGTAGCTAATGTCCCCCCTGGTCCATCTTGCACAACACCGTAAAATGCTACTACATTTGGATGGTGAAGCTTTGAAAGAATGTCAGCTTCTCGCCAGAATTCTACAGTCTGAGAATAACAGCAAGTATTACATATTTTGTAGAGGAAATTAAATTACTTATATACTAACAGAAGCAATGAAGTTTTTGAGACCATATTCCCTTCATTGACTTTCTAGTGCATTGTAAATTGTGTATAGAGACCATATGTGGCTAAGGAATCACAAAGAAATACATAATTCCAAACAGTTGTAGGTTGTGAAGAACAGATACCAATCTCTCTTGCTCTGATGATCTTCCTGTGAAGCAACTCTTCTTTATTCTCTTAATTGCAACATCTGTTCCCCTCCATTTTCCATGATACACAGTCCCAAAGGTACCTGAACCCAGTTCCTTAAGCTCTTCAAGATCGTCATTCCTAATGGCCTACAATGGCATCAAGAAGGAATAATCAAACAAATATAACACATACAGACTAATAGTACTTCCCTGCAGCAGCAAAAAAGCAATCAAAATTCCTAGAGGCAGATGAAAGTAACTGAAACAATTAATTATTAATATAATTGAATACAGAGCATCCCCTAACAGTTGTAGAAATGTATATTAACTAATACTCATAATACATATTAAATAAAACATATGCATCAGAACTGTCATCAAACTTAAAAGAAATATATGCAAGTATTATTTTTAAATTAACAAATAAAAATAAAAAAATGCAGCAGTTCCAGAAAAGTCCAATCCCATAAACTTTACACAATTAGATTATCATCCACTCAGAAAGCCACACTGCATGCAACTAACCTTCTTTTTCAATGAAAAAAAAAAAACCTTCCTTTTCAATGAAAGGTAAAACTCAGCAATTAGCACTTTACTTTAGAAATGGAATCAAATCTTTGTATCATGTAGGAATCACGTTAACAAAGCTTTTTTTTTTTTGGGGGGTGGGGGGAGGTAGGGGTCTATGCATGTTAGTATTGCACAGAAAAGCATCATACCTGCAAGGTACTGATATCAATTAAATCTCCCAGCGAAGGATCTAGAGGAGGTAGACCAACACTCCTGGTTTCAAACTTCTCATCCTACATCAAAGTTATTATTGTCAACAGAGAAAGTATCTATGGTTGAAGTGAGTGTACCAATGAAAGAGTACCTCATATTCTGAGTCTGGCATTCTTAGGTTTTCCATCATAGCACCAAACTGCATACTTTCAGTGTCCTTTGCTTGGGAATGATCATAATTTGAATGTGGAACCATACTGTCAGCTGCGGTCTGTCCAGGTACCTCCCTTTCATCGTCTTCACCATCTTTCAGCTGGGAATCCACATGGTCCGTCGAAGCTCCATCTTCTGTTAAAGGTGAATGATGATATGATTCATGATCTCCTTCTTCAACTTTTCCAAGCACAGGTGAATATCCAAGATGATCCTGATCCATAAGAGAAACATCATTCTGAACATAACCTTCTTGTGCCAATTTCTGAAAATATGACCAACGCTTAGGTTCATGATTTTCCATGTTTAAACTCAAGCCAGCCCCATCTTTGTGCAGCAAACCAATACCAGGGGAATCTTCAGAAAGTACAGCTTTGGAGAATATGTCGGAAAGGAAATCACGAGGAAATCGGTCTTCAATATCAACTTGCATTGATATGGAGTTCGCAGTCCAAGGAGAAGGTTGTGTATCACCAACAGGATGACTGGGATCCCTGGCAGTGGCCTCTTGGTGTTCAATAGAAGCTTTCTGACTTGCATCTGCATGTTCTGGGATTTCATCATTTAGGAGTTTCTCATGGGAATCTTTAGGGTGAATTGTTTCTAGGGCAGACCTATCCTCTTTAATAGCATCTTTACTATCCATAGGGTTTGAAAATGCATACTTTGACCTGCCATCAGCATCTTGCAAGAGCTCCGAATTAATCTGAGTAACTGAATCAGCAAATTCTTTGTACTTCTGAAGTTTAGCAATTCCCTCATCAACATTATGAGTGCCCACATATAGTGGCTTTGTCATTGAGGAGTGTTCAATCTGGGGAGCCAGGTTTCCATCTGCATGTAATTTATCAACGCCTTCTGCAATTGGATCTTGCTGGGAAATATCAGAACGTGAATGAGATATGAGAAACTGAGAGCCATGTGCGTCATCAGATTTTGTTGATCGATTAAGCAACTCGGCCTGCTCCCTGGGAATTATTTCTGAACAGTAAACTCTCTGAGGAAGCACAGGTTGCTCAAAGTAACTCAAATCAATTGCACTGGACTCAGATCCACCATAACCAGGAGCAAATGCAGCACTGGATGTAGATTGATGATCATCCTCACTAGATTTAGGAACCTTCAAGAGATGCACAGAATCATTTGATGCAAGAACCTTGTCTGGCTCCTGGTACTTGACCTCATTTTTTGGAGACAAATGCAGACCACCCCCAGAAGCAGTAACTGCATCTGATGCATCATAATCCATCAAATTACTATCATATGGCTGTAAAGGCACAACATATGCCTTCCCCGATGGAAAACAATCACCATTGATACTGTCTTGCTGCACTGAACCATCAGATTTCGGTTTCACTTGCTTTACAGGCATCTGCATATTATCCACTCTTGATCCACCAACTTGCAGCACTTCAGTTGAACCTCCTTGTGGATCCCTAACCACATGAAGAGGCGTTGAACTGGGAACTAAAGGGGTGTGAATAGAAGTAATGTGGATGTCTGGCAATGGGTATGACATATTTTCTCCATAATGCATCATTTTTCCTTGGTAAAAAGAGGGATTGTTTTCATAAGCACTCGAGGAACTTGGTATGACAGATTCTGGAGTCTGAATGGTTGATGATGAAACAATATTGGCAGTCAAAGGTACACTGCTAATCCCTACAGAGTCTACAGCAGCTCTGTTTGTCTCTTTCTCAATACTCTGTATATATAACTCATCTAAATTATTTGCTGAAGAGCATGCCAAACCATGTAGAGTAGAGGCTTTTCTTGACCCAAGGTCCATACCATTAACAGCAACTACATACTGAACCTCAGAATCACCATCCATGCTGCCAAGACCATACTGATTGTCATCCAAATCACTCATAGAGAACAAAAAGATCCTTAGCTTTTGTGATCCTTCTCCATTGCCTAGATCGTTGCATTCCTCCATCATATTCTGCAGATCCTCATCGCAAGATACAGAAACCAAGGCATCAAGATCCTCTCCAGGGAGCTGATACTTAATTACGTGAGTTTGGTTATAAATTGATAAACTTTTCTGAGTAAGCTCCTGCCAGGAAACATCCTTTCTAATACGGACAATCCGTGTTTCACCACCAACATACCTGAGCTTTCCATCACTAGGTCGGGGTAAAATTTTACCCCCAAAGCTGCAAAGAACCTTCATCCTCATTGATGAGCTACCAGAGGCTCCAGAAGAGGCATAGCCATGAAGAACTCCTCGACTACTTTCATAGCTTGATGAAGTTTGTGGTACTGACTGAACCGAAGAATAGTTTCTACCTCCATGTAAAGATGAGTTTTTTTTCTCAAACTGTTCTGGACCTTTTTCAGCTATGCTGAGTGTCGAAACATCTGATCCTCTTTCAGAACCTGTATGGCTTATACCTAAGATGCCCTTTAGTTCCAAATAACCTGTAGAATTAGGATCACCCACAGTGTTTGGAAGCAAAGGCTTCCTAGGATTCACTCGATCAAGCATAAATTCAAGAGAGAACTCCTCGCCTGTCTGTATGGAAAAGTTATGTACAGGTCTGACTCCTGACATATTGGGGGGGTCAGGGGGTCTGCTATTAATATGCATACTGCTAAGAGGATCACCCACAAATGGCTGAGATGGGGGATGTAGCTCCTCGTTTCCATGTTCAAAGGAACTATATGGAAGCTGTTTATTTGTTCTTGACTGGGCCATCATACCATGGTTCAGATTCCTTTAATTGTAATGTAACCCAATTGAGATTAATGCTAACAACAAACTGCCTTGAAAAACCCATCTAATACATACCAAATTGCCAGCATCCTTTGCAGCCTAGCGAATTCTTTGAGATGTAAAAAAGCCAACTTTCTCAGAGACAAAACCTGAAAGGAGAAACAAACTTCAATAAGTTCACAGTCTAAATTTGAGCCACAAAAATGGATAAATATAATACCCTTGCGTATACCTTATGGTTTTAATTTTCTACTTTATACGCATAGGATTTATTCAAATCCATTCAGTGATTTAAAGGGTACACTTCCATTACGATCATCCACTTGCAAGCTACTTTTTAAGAATAATAAATCGAAACTAAAATTGCTGCAACACCAAGCCTATAAAGAATTAACACTTTTCCTTCACTAAATCGTATTAGTTGGTTGCCCACAAAATAGCAATACAAAAAAAGCAACAATTTTTATAAATTATCCTCAACCACACAATAAACCATCCACCGATAGAATTACTATGTGAAGCTCACCTTCAAGTTTTAATGCAACTGCACAAAAGTAGATCGCAAAAATGCACACAAACAATTATGTAAAAACCACACAAAACGTAGACAAAAAGTAGTTGAACCCTAGGCCGACACCAATATAAAAAACCCATCTCAAAATCAGGTCAACAGGAACCTTCAAGATCAACATTCAGATCAAGATAAAAATTCAAAAATCAAGAAAAATCACCTAACGAGTGATCAATGCTTTGCCTTGCTGAAGAACTTTCTCTGTATGCTAGGAGTCGCGGCGGCTTGAGTGAAGCAGCAACCAGAACCACATCAGAAGAAGAAAATACCAAAAAAGTTCAAAACTTTCTCGCGTTTTCCTTCGTTTGTTTGAAATAGAAAGGAAAGAATTAAGACATTAGAATTGACGGCAAGCGCCTACCGATTTTCTGTGGCTTTGTTTACATTTTTTTTCTACCAGTGCGACTGTGCCGAAAGATACTCATCTCTGCCATCTGCTTGTAGTCAAACAAGCGAAGCCAAAAATTAATGTTCCCAGATTACCCCTGTGGTCTTAGCTTTCTACGAAAATGCCATGATGAGTACTCGTTGACTACTAGCCCAACCTATCATACTAGGGAAGTTACCCTGAGGGGGTCCTCATGGATATTGATGTGCGCTCTTATCTCAATCTTCCTGTCATTTTTCTTGTCAAAATATATATATATTTTTCAAATTTTCCACTTTTTTATTTTTTTCTATTTCTTCATTTAATTCAAAAAATTATGCATACATATTATATATTATGGGCATGAGTACATCCTACCATTACTCACTGACCCACTTGACAAGCAAATCCTATCTTCCTGTCTTTTTTTTTTTTGTCAAAATATATATTTATTTTTCAAATTTTCCACTTTTTTTCATTTTTTTTTTCATTTAATTCAAAAAACGAAACATACATATTATATATTATGGACATGAGTACATCCTGCCAATTACTCACTGACCCACTTGACAAGCAAATCATATGGTACCCCATGTGACATTTGAATTCCAATGCATGATCTTGGATCATATCATTTTGCTTTGTAAATTGTAATCCTGTGTGCACATTAATGGTTTTTTTACCTTCAGAACTAAGCAAATAGTGAAAGAATCATGGAGTGATATATATATATATATAGGGAATCCAATCATAAAGTAATTTGTGTGGATTATTTTATTTTATTTTTGGTAAATAAGTAAGTTATATGGATTATTTAACATGTGTTTAGACCTTTTATAACGGTGAAGTTTGAAAGCTCATCAATTTGAAACTCTAGTGGTTCTTGTTAATTAATTATGATTTTTTTATTTTATTTTATTTTTCTGTATTATCTAATGAAATCATGTACGCAAAAGAAGCTTGAGATTTTGAGTATGGACAGTTAGGGTCGCTTTCTTATTCAATTTTTAAAATTTTAATGTGTGTCGGCCTATTATTTATATCTTATTTATTTTTCTAGAAGGGACTTTTATTTTTAAAAAATATTAAAGAATCATTTATAAAAGTGATAATTCAACTTTGTTTTTTTCGACAAAAGTATTCAAAATAAAAAAATAAAAAAAGATAAGCGAAGAGAAGGAAGAGGAAGAAATAGACAATGAGAGACATCACTTGTGTAGACCAAGCATTCCATGCTATTTTTATTCACATTGTAATTGGTGAACTAATGCAAATCCAACATTTATTTAAAAAAAAAAAACTAATACAAATCCAAAAAAAAAAGTCTTTGTTTTTTAGTTTGGATGCAACCTTCCTCATTTCAGGTCAATAATTTTTGTCTTTTTTATAAAGAGTGGCGGGTGTCATAACGACGAGGTGAGAAGGTCCGAGTTGCCAACTCAAAAATTATTGTCAACCAAAAAAGTGTTAAAAGTAGGTGCTTAAGTCCTCATTTAGTACGAGGGATTAAGGAAAAGAGGGAAAGTTCCGTGGAGGTTTAAAATGTAAGAATTATTTAGTTTGACAGGCTGATAAATATGGTAGATTTGATGATGGATGATAAATTTATAAAAAATATTTTTTTAAATATTAGATGGATTAAAAGAATAAAAGCTTTTATAATTAACTAATAAATTTTTAATAACACTTTAATCCATCATACTTACTTATTTTTTATCATATAAAATAATATAAGAAATTAATATTTTAATCCATTATAATTACTTCTTTTCTATCATATCAAATAATAAAAAAAATTAATATAATCTACTTCATCGTTTCACCCAACCTCTCTCCCTTCAACAGTCCATCATTCCTATAAAATATAACCTAAATGTTGGCATTTTGATGTTTGGTTATGAGAGAGAATATACACATTATTCATTAAAAAAAAAAAAGAATATACACACTACAATGCTCTAGTGATGGAGAGATTTTCATAGTAGAAATACCTGGATTTCATAATTTTAGTTCAAAAATAATAAAGCTCTGCATCCGAAGGATAGCAGCAAAAACAAAACTAGTCAAATTCTTACATTCGCTTACACAAAAGTTAAATTTGATTAAATCCTTACATCTGCTTATAGAAATTGAATTTGAGTCTTAAACATAAACTTGACCTGAGACGTTTTTTTCGTCATCTGGATACTTAATTTGGGCCTTATTTGTTTTATTTAAAAATAGAGTTTTTTGATGTCATAGCTCAGCCAAATATAGGACAAAAAAAAATCATTTTCTATATAATTAAAATTTTAGGCTGAATTTATAAAAATGTCTCTGGTTCAAATAAAATTTTGGTCATCTCCTTTTGGATGTTCTTTTTTCTCATTCCTCTTCTTCACTACTCAAATGTTCATTCTTCTCCATTATTGTCTACATTGTGGTCACAAAGTGTTCAATCTTCTCCACACCATGTCGTTGCCCATATTGGTCCTCGAGGTTAGCCCATATTGTTTATATTTTATGATTTTGGTATTTGAAAATTTAATGTGGATTGTTAAAATTTTTTAAGAGGTTTACTAAATAAAAAATCATGAATAATAATGATTGATTTATTGATTTTGGGTTATTTATTTTCTATGATTGAGAAGTATAATTTGTATTTAATGTTTATAAGAGCACTGGTGTTTGAATGCATGCAATGTGTATGAATGAAATGCTTATACGTTTGAATGCATTTATGGTGTTTGAAATGATGCTTAGATGTAACCTTGCATGCATTTGTTTGAATGAATAATTGTGTATTTGAATGCATATAAGGTGTTTGATTAAATACTTGAAAGAAAAAATATATGCAATGTTTTTGAAATAATATTTTAGTATTACATGCATGGGCCTACTCGAAGCAAAAAGTAAGGACGCATGGCCTCCCAAAATATAGGGGCACTCAGGTATGTATTAGTTAGGTATGTATTAGTTATATATATATATATATAAGTACATATTTATATCATAAGAGCTTTATTTCTAAAAAAAATATTTTTTTCTAAATTAAAATGTATAGAAAATTAAAAATAATAAATATAAAAAAAAATTAAAATAAAAGGGGTACTATTTTAAATTTTGCACAGGGCACCTTGAATTTCAAGACCGGCTCTGCATGCATGCAAATGATTATTGATTTAGTTTGATAATAATGGCATAGTAGGCGGTGAGTGGTGGGGGAGTGTATGGGGTTGGTGGAGGGAGAAGGGGGTCGGTGGATTGGGGGAGTGTATGCTTGGGTGGGGGTGTGCATGTGTGGCGGGTGTTTGAGGGAGTATTTGGGGAGAGGGGTTTATATGCAATGGTGGTGAAAGATTATGGTAGGATATACCCTATATTTGAAAGTGTAGGGGTGGGGATAGTCAATGGCAACCCACATTATTCATTGAACTTATGGAGTATGGAGTAGGTTGGGGGTTGGTAGCCACCTACATTACCACTGATCTTCCTTATAATTAGGAAGTGTAGGGGGGTTGGTGGATGGTTGGTAGGCTACCAACTTTACCACCGACCCACCTTACCCTTGGAAAGGGTAGGGTGAGGTGGGAGGTTAGTGAGCCACCAACTTTACCACCAACCCGTATTGTCCTTAGAAATGATAGGGTAAGGTGGGAGATTGGTGGGCCACCGACCCCATATTTTATTTTTTTTATATAATTAAACATATTATTATAGTGTATCCTAATTTATATTATTATTGTATATTATTATTTTCATAAAAAAGAAAAACAAATGTTAAGCCTTTAATGCACTCCAATGTTGAGTATTTTTCAATAAAGGTATCATCCAAAACGGCGTTACAAAGGTGCATAAATGAGATGAAAGTTAAATTTGATCAAGATCCCAAAAAACCATCAAAATGAAAGAAGAATCTATAAAAGAAATTGTCACGTAGTTGTTCTCGATCACTTATCAAACAGTTGAAACATATTATGTTCAATAGCACTAAAATACACCATATGATACTAAGGCAAGTAGTAAACTATGGCCTTAATGTTATGGAGTTTAATTTTAATGGCAATAAAATAATATTTACCATAAAAGAATTTAGTATAATTACTGATTTGAAGATAAAAAGTATATTATTGTTCTTTTAAGTAAAAGGTTAAAACTTAACATATTTACTAAAAAAAAAGTTAAGCTTAACAAAGTTAGAGTTTCGATAATGAATAAAGTTAAAGATACAAAGATATTTTTCAATTGATATGTTATTACACTTGATAATTACTTGACTTGCATTTAGAGTTCACTTTTTTTACTATTAGGCATATTATTTTATTAGCTTCTAATATATTTTCATATTAATTGGAACATAAGAAACTTATTTTCTATCGGTAACATTGCTATTTGGACTATAGGTGCAATAAATATTGAAATTCATGGGATATTGCAAAAACAATGTTTGAAAAGTGGAGTGCAAAATTGATAAAAGTTCAAAGGACATTAGTGCAAAAAAAAACTCAATTTTTCCTTTTTCATAAAGAGTAATAAAAGGTATATTATATCTTCAAAAAAAAAATTTTATGAGCCAATAGCTCTTGAGACTTTTTAAATAGAAAAATACAAATTTAATTGATCTTAAAAAATATACGACGATTTAATGACTTAAATCTATTGAAATTTAATATACAGTTTTAATTTAATACTATATATATATATAATTTTTTTTTTTGTGTAAGGAAAGAGGAACTTAGAAAAAACCACTTTATCAATAAGTTAGTTTCACTACGTAGTCAAGGTACAGAGCCAAAAATATTTCCATGATCTTCAGCCACTGAAGGATTCAAAATAGTCCACTTATTAGAAAGATTTAAGAGAATCGTCCACCGAGAAACCAAACTCTAGACTTAATAATGGTGAACCCAAATGATCATTCTAATAAAATGATATCCATATACATACACACATACACATATACATATATATGTATGAATCATCTTCTCGTTATATTGCCAACAATCATCATTTTGTTTAGTTCATGTCCCTTCATAAAACAAGGCAAATGTTACAGTATCATTGGCTTTCATTATTCCTATATTAAAATTAAATCAAAAGATGATAACTTAATTTACAATTATAAACTTTAAATTTAATTTTTTTCTTAAAAAATTTCACATTGGCAAATGGTGGTTGGTGGGGGGGGTTGGTGGCCACCGACCCCTCAAGTGCACCGAACCCATCTTCTAAATTTATTTATTTTTTTTAAAAAAATAAGGATCGGTGAGATATCAATGAATATCATACTCACACCAACTTTATTAAAGAATTCGCAAAATGATTATTTTTATATCACATATATTTAGATTAATTATAACAATATCTAGTTTAACACCTTAAATCACATAAAATGACAATATCATCTCTAAAAATAATTGATGAATATTACCCATTAAGAAATCAAATTCAAACACACATCAAAATAAATAAACTTATAAATGCTAAAATGATTCAAATTAGCATCAAAATAAATAAACTTACAAATGCTAAAATGAATTGGTCTTAGTATTCTTTGTTGAAGAAGGAGTATAAATATTATTGAATCTAAGGTGTAAAATAGTAAGGATGATTGAGTATTGAAGTTGAAGTTTAATAAATCTAATTACAAGTAAAAAAACTCATGTGTACATAATAAAATTGCATTTAAGATGGGAATGGTAAGTAGGTAAAATCACTAAGTGAAGTGACCATAATTTTAATTCATATAAAAAATTGTTAAAAGTACTAAGTGTCCTCCATTAATGGCCATGACATAAAAAAAACTCTTAAAAATAATAATAAAAAAAGAGACTACACAATTCCAACACAAGAATATGATAAACATTTGGCTTTAACAGCATGACATTGCCCCAAATGAGACAAAAAGGCATAACCTTGAACCTAGGAAGGATGAACCTCTCATGTCCAAGGTCTTTACCACTTGGGCTACCCCTTGGGGTTAATAATAATAATAATAATTATTATGGGTCATAATTTGCTTTTCAAAAATAGAAACAACTCCTCTCCACTACTACATGTAAACTTTAATTAAATAGTTATTCACAAAAAAAAATGGATTGAATTTTGCTATTGAAGTATAAATGATAATTACAGCTTAAATTTGCTCCAACTTTTCAATTCCATAAGTTTCATCTCTTTCTCATCTTATAGAGTTGATCGGAGAAAACAAAATCTATAAATAAACCACATATCGTCACATTTGGTTTATTTATGAAACTTTTATTAAAAAGGGTGTATTTAATTATGACTTTCTAAGATTTTTGTAAATTTAAAAAGCTTAGAGGTATTTAATTAAATTTATTAAGACTTTTAAAAATAATAAGGTATTCAATCTTTACATTTATAAACTTTTAAAAAGTCATAAAAAATTTTAAGGTATTATATTATAACTTTTTAAATTAATAAAAATCTATAGATATTTAATTTAGACTTTACTTTTATAAATAATGGATTTATGTAAACTTTTATTAATTTTTGATGTTTTATATGTATTCAATCTTACAAATTGTCTTTTTTTTTCTTTTTTTTTTTTCTAAAAACTAATCTTAATAAGACGTCAGAGCCTGACAGTAATATTTATTTTTCATCTCTTTTGCTTCTTCTTTACTATGAAATTATTTTATCATCGTCATGTCATCCTCCATCATTATTTATTGGCTTCCTCTTATTTTAAGGAAAAAAATAAATAAATAAAAACTAATGGCGTTCTTATGAGAAAAATAAAAATCTTCTATCACTATTTATTGATTTCCTCTTAATGGAATCATTGTGGAAAAAAATAAATAAATAAAAAAGGCTATTAGCGTCATTGTGAGGAAAATGAAAAAAAAAAATATTAACTTGTGCAATGAAAATTTTTATAAAAGTCTTTTAAAATCTATAAAAATAAAAAGTTATTTAAAAGTCATTTATACTTTTATAAACTCTACAAAAGTCTATAAAAATCTATAAAAGTCTCTAACTAAAAAAATCTATCAAAATATTTTAAAATCCAAATCAAATAAACCCCCCTTAACTCTCGTTTATCATTTTATTTTAAATTTTTTCCTTCTAAAAATATTAATACTTTCGATAATATTTATCTCAATAAAAAATGCTTATTTTTTTCAATAATAAAAGAAATAAAATAATCATTATATTATCTTATATGTTTAGTTGACTAATTTAAAAATAAATAAATAAAATCCATAATTAGTTACTTGAGAACCGACTTAGTGAAATTGTACTAGACTAATTAGGTTACCCAATTAAACGCCCATATTTCTTCATTAGGCCAGCCCAATCAGAGTAATCCAATCAACAATCCAAAAGAGATTTAAGGCTGCGTTTGATACGCAGAATCAGACAGAATTAATTTTTAGACTCAGATTGGGACTAAATTAGTCTGGATTAGGATTGTAACAATTAATATTGTTCTGCATTTAGTGCAGTTTTGGACAAAATTATAGACTTATTATCCTATGTTTGATGCACGCCAAACTGAACTAATAATTTTTTTTAATATACATATTATAAATTATATATATATATATATATATTTAGTAAATTTATATTTAAAAATGATTTTTTTTTGGATTTCAACTATAAAATATATATTTTTTGAATTTTTTTCTATAAACTGGCTTCCTCATGTCAGGTCCGCCTGACATGAGTTGAGCAAATCTCTTGAAGAAACTTGAACACAGTAGACCTCTAGCTCCATGTCAGGCGCCTCGTACACCCATTTTATGTTTTTTTATTTTTTCTGTAAGGTCAAAGATCGATAATTTTAAGCACATATCTAGTTAATATGCAATTGTCGTTTAATCATACAGAGTACTTTCTTTTTGTTTGATAAATCCAAACACAGATTGATTAATCACATAATAATTCCACATCAAAATTACAGATCCACATGAATAATATTACATAAGATAAGGGAGGCAGAGGATGAGCTACAAATAGGAAAAAGAATGAGAGAGAGAGTGTGAGAAGTCCGATCACAACAATCTTCGATCGCTGTCGGTCTGGCTAGGGAAGCTTTTCAAGTCGGGTTTTGATGGCGTAGGTGGTCTCAAGTGGCTATGGGTAAGAGACTGAGAAAGGATGAGATTTGATGACTTCGAGAATGAGAAAAAATATTGGGCTGAGCAATGATAAGAGATGGGAGCTTTAGACAGTGTTGATGCATGAGAAATGTCGAGTATGCGAAAACTTCAAAAGTCCAGATGACTGACCCATTGATTTAAGGGGACAAAAAGTAATATAAAAATAACCCACCTTCATTAATTTTGGAGTTATTTGATAATATAGTTATATTTTTTTTTAATTTTTTTTTCTTAAATTATGTATAATTTAATTAAAATTTATTAAATATTAATCAGACTACTCAATTGAGTAAAAATATAAAGGAAAATAAAAAATAATTTTTTATTTTTATATTTTTACACAATTGATTAGTCTAATTAATATTTAATAAATTTTAATAAACTTCTAAACTAATCAAATTATATAAAATTCAAAAATTAAAAATTAAAAAAAAACTATGTAATTCATAAATAAAAAGCTAAAACTAAAAATAAAAAATACCTATATTATTAAATAGACTCTTTATCCTAATTTATTTAATCCAGTTGCTACTGAACACCCGACTTCATTAATTTTAGGATAAAATTATTCTAGTCCCCTTTGTCCGGGCTATCAAATATGGCCTAAAAAGTACGCAGATCGAACGACCAGCGTCTCGCCAACGTGGTGACGACGTGGCTTCTTGGCCATAGGACTGCTTACCCGCTTGGGAGGCACTCCCATTTCTAAACCCGCGAATCCAAAAAGCGGTTTCAGTTTATTGGCTCACAAATGGAGCTCCGCTTCTGTAATCCTCTTCATCTTCTTCTGGTGCCTTCTATTTGTTCTTGCAAATCCAGCAGAAGCCGCACATTTTCAGCCTGGAGTTGCATTTTAGACGACAACGAGTCCCAAAAGGTATGTTATGTACTTCCAATATTTTCTTTTGCCAAGTTGCGCCATTTGGTTTCTGAGAATTCATGGGGAATTAGGGTTTGAAGTACTTATTTCTTTAATTTTTCACCCAAAATCCAATTGCATTGTAACTGGCATTGGAAATTTTGAAGCTTTCTGGATTGGTGCACTATTTAGTCTCTGTGATTTCAAATTGTGCAGCTAGTTTTGGAAGTGAAAGAAAAGCTTGATTATAGTCTTCCCATGGGGAAAAATGGAAGGGATGATGAAGATATGATCCTCTGGTTTCTCAAGGGCAGAAAGTTTTCTGTTGAAGATGCTGCTGCAAAATTGACTAAAGCAGTTGTATCCTCAGCTACAAAACCCTACCTTTGTGAACACTAAATGTTGAATTTTTATTACTTTCAGAATTTTTTTTTTAATTATTTTTATTGAACCATCTTAACAGCATTATTAGTTGCTTATATGAGTTGGAGGGTTCCATGTTACAATGTGTTGCTTGCAGTTTACATTGAAAAGTTTGTTCCCTTTGTTAGAATGATATCATCATTAATGTGTTTTGGAAAGTTTCAGAAAATTTAACGCTCCCATCATTGACTGATAGAAATAGCGTCAAGAATTTGGAGTTTCTGAACTGACTGAAGATTCAGTGAAAACTGTTGCCTGAACTGGAAAAGCCTACGTGCATGACTTTCTTGATATCAATAAGAGGCCAGTGCTCATTGTGGTGGCATCAAAGAATTTTCCTGACGTAAGTTTTATAAGTTGCTGTACTGCAGCTTTTGTTTTTTGAACCTTTTGGTTTTTATGAATTTGTTTCTTAAATACTCTACTTTTTTAGGAAGTTTAATGTTGTAAGTTGCATGCCACTCGTATTCATCATCACCACATCTCTTTGCAGCTTTAATTTGTTTTTGGTTATTTATTTCTTCTCTTAAGATTTTGATTAAAGAAAAAAAGAGAAAAAAAATTACGAAGGACACAAAAAATAGCAAACTGATGCCCCAGTTACAGTTTAAATGTTGTTTCAGTTTCAGTTGCTTCAATCGGAGCTCGCAAGAGTTTATCAGTCTTTATCAATAACCCAGCAATTGCATGCTTTGATTGTCAAGACCCACCTTTCCAATGACCCTTTTTATGCCACTAGAATTGTGAGGTTCTATGCTATTAATGGGGATCTTTATTCTGCTCGTAATTTGTTTGATACAAGTCCTAACCCAAGTGTCTACCTTTGGAATTCTATAATTCGAGCTCACTCTCAAGCACACAAGTTTGGCTATGCATTTTCTCTGTTTAGGAAGATGTTGAGGACTGAAATCAAACCTGATAACTTCACCTATGCTTGTATAGTACGTGCGTGCTCTGAGAGACTTGATTTAGATGGATTGAAACTTGCCCATGGAGGAGTTGTAGTTTCTGGCTTAGGATTGGACTCAATTTGTAGTAGTGCACTTGTGAGTGCCTATTCAAAATTAGGTCTCGTTGATGAAGCCAGCAAGGTGTTTTATGGGATGCCTGAGCCGGATTTGGTTCTTTGGAATTCTATGATTTCTGCTTATGGGAATTATGGATTTTGGTATGAAGGGCTACAACTCTTTAGCGAGATGCAACATGTGGGGATCTGGCCAGATGGATATACACTTGTTGGTTTGCTTTTTGGTTTAGCAGATTCCTGCCTGTTGAGTGTTGGCCAAGGATTGCATGGTTTTTGTTTGAAAAGTAACTTTGATTCTAATGCTCATGTTGGTAGTGTACTCGTGACCATGTACTCAAGATGTAAGTCCATGAATTATGCATATAAAGTTTTTAGTGGTCTAATCCAGCCTGATTTAGTTACATGGTCAGCTTTGATAACTGGATATTCTCAGTCTGGAGACTCTGAAAAAGCTCTTCGTCTCTTCAAGAAATTTAATTGGGAGGGTAAGAAGGCAGATTCAGTTTTGATTGCCACCATGTTGGCTACTGCTGCTCAGTTTGCAAATGTAGGGTCTGGTAAGGAAATTCATGCACATTGTCTTCGACATGGACATGAATCCCATGTCAAGGTTTGCTCTGCTCTGATAGATATGTATTCAAAGAGTGGTTTCTTAGGCTTGGGGATTTCTGTTTTCACTATTATGTCAGGAAGGAATATTGTTTCATACAATTCATTAATATTAGGTCTTGGGTTGCACGGGCATGCTTTCCAGGCCTTCAAAAAGTTTGATGAGATACTAGAGAATGGATTAATACCTGATGAATGTACTTTCTCTGCTCTCCTATGCACGTGTTGTCATGCTGGCCTTGTCAAAGATGGCAAGAGTATTTTCAAACGAATGACCGTTGAGTTTGGCATCCAACCTAGAGCTGAACATTACGTTCACATGGTAAAACTTCTTGGAATGGGGGGAGAGTTAGAAGAGGCTTACAATCTCATCCTATCCTTGCCAGAACCGGTGGACTCTGGCATTTGGGGAGCCCTTTTATCATGTTGTGATGCTTGTGGAAATCCTGAGATGGCAAAGAGTGTAGCAGAGAGGCTCATTGGAAATAATCCTGAAAGTTGTTCTTACAGAGTCATGCTTTCGAACATTTATGCCGGTTATGGGAGGTGGGATGACGCGATGAAGTTGAGGGATGATCAAACGGATGGAAAACTGAGGAAGATTCCCGGGCTAAGCTGGATTGAAGGGAGCAGCCTTTAGATGATATTTATCTTCATATCAGGTCTTAGAGACATTTATTGACAGCCTATGTTGTGTTAGGAAAGAGGACATTTTAGAAGGTAAAGGTTTGGAAGCACACTTGGGGTTGTTATCTAAATGGCATGCGTTTATATATATTACATGCTGGTGTTACATGCAGATTCAGGTCCTTCATGGAGAAGGCCAGTCAGATGTAGGTTGCTTGACAGATTGGTTGCGAACTCTAATACACACAACGGATAGAATATTTGTGATTTATTAAAGAAAAAAGGTTGTATACTATTTGTTATTAGTTATCTGTAACCATAGACTTTAATCAGTTTTATCACTGGGCTTGAATAGATGCATTTTGGGATATAGTCAACGTTCAGGCTTCAATTACAGTAATTACCATGAAAAGGCTTCAATTACAGTATAGTAATTAGTAATTGAAATTTGAAAGAATGGGGGAAAAAAAAAAGAGGGTGTATATATATATATATATATATATATATATATATATATATATATATATTTTAGGGCAAAGAAAAAGAAAATATTTAAAGCATTACACTTATGGCAAGGATCCAGAATGATAAATCTTAATATTAATGGAGTTTTTTTTTTCTTTCTTTTTTTGGTGCATACGTCATCTTATAAAAAAAACTTTTATTAAAAAGACAACAAACCTTAATTCTCGTTTAAGTTTTTATTTTATTTTTTAAAATTCTTTACTAAGAATAGTAATACTTTTGGCACTATTTATCTCAATAAAAAGTTTTTTTTTTCTCTATTATACGAGAAATAATATAATCATTATATTATCTTATATATTTAGTTGACTAATTTAAAAATAAATAAATAAGCTCTACTAAAGTGAAATTAGGTTGCCCCAATTAAAAAGCCTATATTTTTTCATTGGGCCAGCTCAATCAGAGTAATCCGATCGAACAGTAGAGATGGGTCCTAAAAGTACGCAGATCGAACGACCAACGTCTTGCCAACGTGGCGATGGCGTGGCTTCACGTGCTTCGGACTGCTTACCGACTTGGTAAAAAGACTCACAACTGAACCCGCGAATCCAAAAAGCGGTTTCAGTTTGTTGGCTCACAAATGGCGCTCCGCTTCTGTAATCCTCTTCGCCTTCCTCGGGCGCCTTCAATTTGTTCCTGCAAATCCAGTAGAAGCCGCACATTTTCAGTCCGGAGTTGCATTTTAGACGACAACGAGTCCCATAAGGTACGGTACCTACTTCTAAATACTTTCTTTTGCCTAGGGGCGCTCTGAGAATTTATGGGAAATTGGGGTTTGAAGTACTTATTTCTTCAATTTTCACTCAAAATCCATTTTCATTGTAATTGGCATTGAACAGCTTGAAGCTTTCTGTATTGGTACACTATTTTTGCCTTCGTGCTTGGTTTCTGAGTATTCATGGAAAAATTAGTGTTTGGAGTACTTATTTCTTCAATTTTCACTGAAAATCCAATTGCATTGTAACTGGCATTGGAAAGTTTAAAGCTTTCTGGATTGGCGCACTATTTAGTCTCTGTGATTTCAAATTGTGCAGCTAGTTTTGAAAGTGAAAGAAAAGCTTGATGATAGTCTTCCCGTGGGGAAAAATGGAAGGGATGATGAAGATATGATCCTCTGGTTTCTCAGGGACAGAAAGTTTTCTGTGGAAGATGCTGCTGCAAAATTGACTAAAGCAATTGTATCCTCAGCTACAAAACCCTACCTTTATGGACACTTAATTTTGAATTTTTGTTAGTTCCAGATTTTTTTTCTTCTGTTTGAATTATATTTAGGGAACCATCTTAGCTGCATTATTAGTTGCTTATATGAGTTCGAGGGTTCCATGTTGCAATGTGTTGCTTGCTGTTTACATTGAAAAGTTTGTTCCCTTGTTAGAATGATATCATCATTTATGTGTTTTGGAAATTTTCAGTTTAACTTTCCCATCGTTAACTGACAGAAATGGCGTCAAGAATTTGGAGTTTCTGAACTGACTGAAGATTCAGTGAAAACTGTTGCCGAAACTGGAAAGTCCTACGTGCATGACTTTCTGGATGTCAATAAGAGGCCGGTGCTCATTGTGGTGGGATCAAAGCATTTTCCCGGTGTAAGTTTTATAAGTTGCTGTACTGCCGCTTTTATTTTCTGAACCTTTTGGTTTTATGAATTTGTTTCTTAAATACTCTAATTTTTTAGGAAGTTTAATGTTGTAATTTGCATGCCACTGACAATCTTGTCTCAAAACAGAAACCTTGTGGCAGTTCTAGTGGTGTCTTGGATAAGATAATGAATGACGATTACATTTTTCATATACAGAATGTTATAGAGTCCTGGAGAAAGTGATATTTCTTATTGCTCAGACTATGGAGTATTGAAGGATGTTTCTGTGCATGAATCTTATACTGTGACAATGTGTATCTTTTTAAGTTGTTGTCTCTCTTCAGATTTTAGTGACCTTCAGAATGCATTTTTAGGACTGAATGAAAACTTTGTTTACTGTTTGGTTATACATGGTGCTGTTCTGTCAAAGGGGAATTGTTTATTTTTTGCTACTTTTGGCATGGCCCAAATTTTGATTGCGAGTAACTTTGTTTACTGTTTGGTTATACATGATGTTGTTCTGTCAAAGGGGAATTGTTTATTTTTTGCTACTTTTGGCATGGCCCAAATTTTGATTGCAAGTATATAAATGCAGGTACACAAACCAAGTGAGGACGAAAAGCTCTGTGTGTTTTTGATTGAGAAGGCATTAAGTAAGCTTCCACATTGGAGGGAAGAAATACTTGGCATAGTTGATCTTCGGGGCTTTGGTACCAAGAATGCTGATATAAACTTCTTAACATTTTTGGTATTACAACAAAGCTAACTGCATTTTCTCTTTTAAGTAGTTAGTAGGAAGTTATATACTAATGATGGGTTTGGTTGCTGCTAACACTCAAGTTTCTAATTCATACACATGCAATTTATTGTTGTTAAGTTCGCTTATGGTTGTGCTCTAAAGCTATCCTATTACCTCTGCTGGCTCTAAGTTTATAGTTGGCATATGATTTAGAAGTTTATTGTTTCTTCTTGCCCATTATACGGAAGACTTATTCTCAAGAAAAATGATATCTTCTTTGGTTTTCAGTCTATATTTGACATTAGTTTCATCCAAATAGTGTCTGCTTCTGTTGCTTAGAGTAAATCCTTGCTCAATCTAGAAATGGAAATTTAATCAATTTATATGCATATTGATTCTTTCTTTGCTTCTGCAGTTTGATGTGTTCTACTATTATTATCCAAAGCGTTTGGGTGAGGTCCTCTTTGTTGAAGCTCCATTTGTGTTCAAGCCAATCTGGCAGCTTGCTAAGCCGTTAATAAAATCATATGCTTCTCTGGTATGTGCAACCAATGGTATCCTTGCATTTACTAATTTTAAGGAACTAGTAAAATCAGTCACTCAATTTGGTTTAGAAACCTACTTTTGAAAAAAAGTTTAGGCTGTTGTATTCTTAATTTCGTTTCACAATGTTTACTTTGAAGGTAAGGTTTTGTTCTGTGGAGACTGTGCGGAAGGAGTATTTTGATGAAGATACACTACCAGCCAACTTTAGAGACTGAAAGTAATGTTACTCTCTCTTTATAACCTTTGTATTATGATGCTGATAATATGTGTAAATTTAAAGTAGTTTTTAGTTTCCAAAAAATGATATTTTTTTCTTTTGTAATTACTTATTTTATGTTCGATCATTTCTCATTTATACCAGTTCAAAACAATCTCAGATTCTTTTTTCTTTTCAAGAAAAAGTGCATGTAAGTTAACCCTTTTATGGTTCTTAATCAAAGAAAGTAAGGATCGGAAGCAACTTTGCAAGTGAAAGTGTGTATCTCATTGAGGAAATGACATGTATATTTCCAAGTCCCAGTTCTCCAAAATGTTTAGTTTGAAACCCAGGATTGCCGAAGCCATGCATTGGTCACAGCGTTTTTTTGACTTGTAACCTTTTAGAGTAATAACCAAGAGGATTGATATGCGACCAAAAGATAAAACACCCCATCCCCTAAATTTTCCACCTTTTCATTGTCTGCATTTTTATAATTACATTGTACCTTTCCACACACTCCTTTAACCTACAGCTTTATATTTGTAAGTGTTTTGCTAAATAAATTTACAGTTGTTTGAAAAGTGATGGGATGCGGTTTTTGTTTTTCTTTTGGTCGCCCACCATATGGTCAGTGATGTCACCCGCCGTATCATTCCTCAATAACCAAATACCCCCAAAGTATATATGTATGAAGGGGAAACATCCTTTAGTTCACCATAAAAACATAAAAAAAAATTAAAAAAAATTGCACAATACACAAAATTATAAATTTATTATTCTTTTAATCTTATTTGAAATTAGCTTGACCTGGACTAGAATAATTAATACAGTTTTGTAATTAGTATAACCAAAACAAAATTATAAATTTATAATCTTATATTTGGTATATGCTGAACTGGACTAATAATTTTTTTTTGAATATATATTATTATATAATATATTTTTTTACTAAATTATATTTAAAAATGAAGATTTTTTAGAGTTTTAACTCTAAATAATATGGATTTTTTAAAAAATTTAGTTATATAATATTTTATTAAAATATCACAAATACATATATATACAAATTGAGCAATGGTACACTTAACGGAGAAAAATATCAAATAAGAAACAAAATGATGGTTGAGAAAAGGTTGTCTGTGCTAGTTGTGGATGATGACCCAGTCATCCAAAAAATTCACAAAATGGTGTTAACAAATCAAACACCCAAGTTGCTAAGAATGGAAAGCAAGCTGTTGATCTTCATCGTTGTGGGTCTATCTTTGATATCACTCTCATGGATATGGGAATGCCCATCATGAATGGTGTTCAAGAGATTTAATGGATAGCATGCATATGTAAAGATGAAATTAGTAAAATAATCAAATATTTTTTCAATTATCTTCTATAGCAAAAGCACAATTTTGTTATCCGTGCATTTACTACTATATTACTCTTCGTTAATCTCAAACTCTTACTCACTATCAGTATTTTTACCAAATGTCTCCTTTTATTATTTATTTTTATTTATTTCAAACTCTCATATAAAATATACAATCTCTTATTCTCATCCTGTCAAACTCTAAACTGTAAAACTCTTACTTTAGACTCTCATTTTAAATTCTTTCCTCAAACTATTATTTCAAACTATCCTATTAAATTCTTCTCTCAAACTCTTTTAAAACTACTCTTTTAAATTCAATTATTAAGATCTCTCAAACTCCTACATTAAATAAGGTATGAACAATGAAATTTTGTAAAGTTATTTATTTATACTGTCTGATGGTCGATCTAACTGTCACATACATCTTATACTCATATGATGGTTAACAGTGACTAAGTAATGAACATTGTACATTCTCACTCACACTCATCTTTTTCCTTCTAGGTTAAGGTTGTTAAGATGAACAACTTGGAAATTTAATTACAAAATGTAGTGTTGTCAAAGGTTGGTGGTCATTAGACAATCTACCAACCTATATATACCTATAAATAACCAAAGAGAACATTATAAAAAAAAAATGATCAGGGGGGCACTATAACTAGAGTAATGATCCAATAATTGAATGGTTCATTTTACCAAATTAGCAAATGTTGTGGCAAGATTGTAAGTCAAAGAATTAAATTTGTTGAATTTTAGCTTCCCAACCTAGCGACTGCATAGTAGTTTTTCTTTGAAAAATCAAAGTAAATACGTAACCAAGATATACAAGTATAATGCAATTTTATTCTACGATCTATCACTATGTCCTGGATCTATCATTATGTTTTGAAGTTTAAATGGTTACAGAAACCCCAAAGAAATGTAGTCATATAAATGGAAGATAAACACTTCATGCACATTTAGATCATCAATATTATATTTTAATCAAGCTCAGTGTTAGACCCTTGAGATGCTGGCACGATTGCAGCCTTACATGGTGTCTTGAACTCAAGTGGGGGGTGTGCATTGGGTGGTGCACACCTATGTTGGAACAAGGATAGGTTGGACGTGGCTAGTGGAATCAGTATGCCAAACGATGTTGTTTTGATGGTGAGCAGTATAGTGGACGGGTGTTAATGCCTAAGCTGTGCAGGCGCAGGTTGCATGTGATGACAATGTTGTGTGCGTGGATTGGGCACATGCAAGGGCGTGATAGTGCGCATGGGTATTGGGTGGCTCGTAGGTAGACAGCGTAATGCATGGGCACTGCCTAGCACACAGGCATCGTGCAACGCAGCAGCACATGGGCGTAGGCACGATCATCATTGGTGAAGTAGCGTGCAACCTTGCCGCGCATGGGCGTCGCATGTGCAGGGTTAACTTGAGTGTTACCTAAGACATTCGATAATGTGTGAGAATTAAGTTGAGTGATAGTTACACATATGAGTGTTTGGTTTTTAGACACAACTATGCTTTGCGTCCATGCCATATGGTGGAGGTTAGTAGCGGTTACCAACAGTTGCTGAAAGGAAAGGTTCAAATCTGGACAGTTATGGATACTGTATTTGGACAGTCTACACATGTGTTCCCTAAGGATTGGTGCCAACATATCTTAAGCAGTTAGGGATGTTAACTGCATGACCAAATGGCCTTGGCTGATTGGTTCAGCCACCCTAAGGCAGTTTTGGGTGTCAACTACATTGTTTTGGTTTGTAAATATGTCACAGGGTTGTCTTGAGGTATGAGTTGACATATCATGTACCTTGTACACTCTCTAGGCTGGTTGTAATCCTATTCTAAGAGAAAAGAAAAGGTTGGGGTATTTTCTGTAACTGTGTGTGCCATTAGTGTGATAATGTGCTGAATGTGTTTACATTGATAAGTAAGTGCGCAGGTGTGTTAGTAATCACTTGTGTGAGATATTGGCTGACTAAGGGACACATTAGTGCCACACAGGAAGCAAAAAAGTTATGGTGAAAGTTCACCATTGTGACAATTGGCATCAGAGTTCAGTTTGCGGGTGGTGCTGTGTTGGAGGCTCTGCATGAGCAAGTAACACAAGTAGAAAATTTTCTTAATGCCCTTTAATCGGATGATGCAGTGAGCATTGCTGTTTAGTTTGAAAGGGCTGGAACAGAGATGAAGGAACTCTCCAAGACCTTGGGCGAGTTCATAGAAGAGAAAAAACCAAATAAATGTCGAATTACTATCAGACATGGCTGTACTCACTGATTCGATGCAAGTGAAGATGCAAAGGCTTGAAGCGGAATTGGCAGGTGTGAAGAATTTTGCACACAACCCCTCAACTTCCTCGGTAGAAGTAGTCCTTTCGAAAATTAAGGTACCAAATCCTAAGTCTTTCAATGGATTCAGGAATGCAAAGGAATAAGAAAATTTTATGTAGGATATGGAGTAAACTTCAATGCCGCCTATTATCCTAAACATGAAGAGGTGATTATTACAAGCATGTATTTAAGTGGGGATGCAAGATTGTGGTGGAGGATTCAGCTGCAAAACAATGAGAATTTGAACAGGCCAAAAATTGAGACATGAGAACGGTTGAAGGAGTTGAATGATCAATTCCTTCCTTGCAACATGGCTTAAGTTGCAATAGAGTCACTGAAGAAACTAAAACATATGAGCAGCATATGCGAGTATGTTAAGGAGTTCAGTTCCTTGATGTTGAACATTAAGAATATATTGGAGGAGGATAAGTTGTTTAATTTCATGTTCAGATTGCAAGGATAGGTTTAGACTGAATTGAGAAGGCAGGGAATGAAGATTGTGCTTGCTACCATTACTACTGCTGATGGCGTACTTGATTTCAAGTATCTTCCATCTTCTTTGTTCAATGAGAAAAGGAAGGCCGGTAATGGGAAGAAATTCAAGGGGAATAAGGATAGGTTTGTTTACAGTAATAAGGGAAAGGACAATGGGGAGTCCTCTAAGCAGAGGTTGTCAGAACAATCGAACAAGTTTAAGAACACGAGTGGGTGCTTCATTTGCAATGGTCCTCATCGTGCTTGTTGGCTAAAAATAAAACCGTGACAGCAGTTCTATCATCCTCTCAATCCTTGGATGACTTGCCTAGAGAGTGTCATGAGTCTCCCATAATAATTCTCTGCGTAGTCTTTAATCAGCAGGGATATAGAGTCTTCTGCCCCTCGAGAAGATGAGATTATCCTCACCAAACCAGCCTTTATGTCATCCACCAGTTTGGTATACACTATATCCTTCAAGGATTCCTCCTTGATCCGCTGCAAAAAATTTGATTCCACATTGCTTAAGGCAACAACATAGGCAATGATTTCCTACTGACTCAAAGCATTCGCCATTTAATTTTGCTTACCCAATCTATATGTCCATGCAAATTCAAATTTTTCAAGGAATTCATGCCACCTAGCTTGCTTTGGAGTCAACTTATTTTGTATGGTAAAATATATATTTGCCACATTATCCGTCACCATAACGAATTTAATTCTTAGTAAGTAATGTTACCATATATCTAGGCAATGTACTATCACAACAATTTCCTTCTCATAAGCCGATTACCTCTGCTCAGCATCCTTTCATTTTCTGCTTTCAAATGTAATAGGATGATTCTCTTACATGAGGATATCATCCAAAGCACGATCTGAGACATCTGTATGCATTTCAAATGGCTTAATAAAGCCATGAAGTTTCAACACCGGTTCTGTGGATATGGCTTGTTTCAATTTGTCAAAAGCTTTTTGACAACTTTCATCCCAATTCCACTTCTTGCTTTTCTTCAGCAAATCAATAAGGGGGCTAACCTTCTTTTAGTACCCTTCAATGAATCTCCAGTAATAATTTGTCAACCCTAAAAACAATTACAAGTCAGCAACCATTGGAATAAGCACCCATTCTAGAATGACCTTTACCTTCCCACCATCCATTCAAATTTGTCTTTGACTCTCCTAGTGACTAAGGAACATTATTTTGAGCAGTAAAACTTATGTTTTTCCCTCTTACCATAAAGTTCATGTTGCCTTAGTTTATCAGACACCAACTGTAAATGTTTCTTATGCTCATCAAGGTATACAACCATAAAACGATCCAAAAACTCATACAACATATCATTAATTAGTTACAAAATGTAGTAGGGGAATTTGTAAGACCAAATGGAATAACCATAAATTCATATGAACCATACCTCGTCACACATTTGTCTTTGGTTCATCTCTTGAAGCAATTTGTACTTTGCCAATACCCGAATACAAATCCAGCTTTGCGAACACAAAGGCTTTGGACAACCAATTAAACAAATCAACAGCATTTGAAATTGAATATCTATTCTTAATTGTGATTTTGTTCAAAGTCCTGTAATGCACATACATTCGCTGGGATCCATCGGCTCTCTTTTGAAATAACATAGGAGCACCGTAAGAGGCTTTTGATGGTTGTATACAACCTAGCTCAAGCAACTCGTTCAACTACTTCTGCAATTCCACCAACTCCGACGAAGCCATCCGATAAGATGTTTGTGCTGGAGGTTTTGTTTCCAGCTCTAATTTAATCTTGTGGTTGAGCGCATATCTTGGAAGAAGTGTTTTAGGCAATTGAGGATCACATCTGCATAATCCTCTAAAACTTTAGCAATTTAATCTAGCACTTCCACAAACTGATTTGGCTTGATCTCCACAAGTGTAGCCATATATGTTTCTTCACCTTTTCACACCCGACTTGAGTTGCAAAGTCAATATGCAACTCTCTTCAACGCATCTGCCACTCTTCCTTTGCAATTTCGGTTCTCTGCTAGGAAAAGTACAATGCACAAAATAAGGACTTGTGACATTCAAAATTGAAATACCATTCATTAAGGGCATCACAACAACCTAAGCAGTAACAAATAATTCAAAGCTCAGTATTATATCAAAGTTATCCATGGTAACAGCTCGAAATTCACACATTCCTTCTTATTCCCCAACCTACAACATTGCCTTTGCTACTCCACCAATAGGTTGTGCAATCGAGTTCAATGTTTTTACTTGACTTGTGCTCTTTTTAATCACCAAACAATATATGTTTTCTTACTCACAACCACAAAATTATGTGTTATATCAGTGTCCAGTAGACCCAACACATCCCTACCATTCACCTTCATCGCCACATACATCAAACCATGTTGCATTGGGTTGTCTATAGTCAGCACATTAAGTAGAAATTGTAATGGGACCATTTTTGAAGAGACTCCATCAACGTCATTATCTGCATCCTCCCCTGATGTCTCAGCCACTAATGCATTAATTTTCTCCTTCATGGGACAATCACAAGCACGATGAAGACCATTACAAAACTGCACGGCCAGATGACCTTGGCTGATTGGTTTAGCCACCCTAAGACAGTTAGGGGTGTCAACTGCATGGTTTTGATTTGTAAATATTTCAGAAGGTTGTCTTGAGGCATGGGTTGAGATGCCATATATCTTGTACACTTTCTAGGCTGGTTGTAATCTTATTCTAAGAGAAAAGAAAAGATTAGGGTGTTTCCTCATAACTGTGTGGGCTATTAGTGTGATAATGTGTTAGGTATGTTTACATTGACAAGCAAGTGTGCAGGTGTGTTAGTGATCACTTGTGAGAGATTAACTGACTAAGGAACGCCTTAATGCCACATAGGAAGCAAGAAATTCATGCTGAAAAGTTACCCCTGTGATAGTTGATAGTGTTCAATTTGCTTAGTTCGGACTTAAAGTTCTCAGCAACAAACCATCCTTAAATAGGTGGTCAAACTGAGCGTATAAATGCACTGCTGGAGGATTATCTAAGGCACTTCGTGATAGCAAGTCAAAAGAATTAGCTGGAGTTACTTTATGTCACCAAATGTATTACAATGTGCATCGATCTTCGACAACGGGAATGAGTCCTGCAGATTTGGCCATGAGACAACAACCAAAAACACCTCACGAGGTGGTAAAGCAAAGGTGAAATGATAGTTGTCCCCCAGCATATTGGTGTAAGCAAAACTTGATGTTTGAGGCAAGAGACAGCTAAGTTAAAGCTTCTCGACGAATGAAGAAATATGCGGACCAACATAGGAGATCAATGGAATTCCAAGTTGGTGACTTAGTGATGTTGAAGTTTACTCCACAAATATGGAAGAAGCTTAAGAACCCAGTTATACATAAGGGCTTGGTGAGGAAGTACGAAGGCCCATTCGAAGTTCTAAAGAAAGTTGGAAATGTGCCGTATCAATTGAAGCTACCGAATTCACATAAGATCCATCCTACTTTCCATGTAAGCTTCTTGAAGGAATATAATACGGATGTTGATGATCAAGGAAGGTAAAAGACTAAGAGGGCTCCTGCTATGGTATGAGCATAGTTTGACAAGGAGATAGAAAAGATCCTTTATCACCGTACCTTAGGTCAAAGTAAGAAGAATCGGATGATGGATTTTTTTATTCAATGGATGGGCCAAAGCAAGATAAATGCTAGCTGGGAAAGGAATGTTATTTTATGGCAGTTTGAGGACAAAGTAGCTGACTACCTATGACTCCACACAAAGAGGACATCATCTTTTTCAAGTGGGGGTGGTTTGTTAGACACTTGAGATGCTGATATGGTCCTTGACACAGTGGCAGCCTTATATGGTACCTTGGACTCGAGTGTGGGTGTGCACTTATATTGGAACAAGGCTAGGTTGGGTGTGGCTAATGGAATCAGTATGCCAAATGATGTTGTGCTGATGGTGAGCAACATGGTGGACGAGCGTCAATACCTAAGGCGTGTAGGCGTTGGTTGCATGTGATGGTAGTGCTGTGTGAGTGGGCTCGACACATGCAAGGGTATGATGGTACGTGCAGGTGCCGGGTGGCTCATGGGCAGGTTGGGCAAAGCATGGGCACTGCCAACACACAAGCAGTGTGCAATGCAACAGCACACATGCACATGCACGATAGGCGTAGGTGAAGTAGTGTGCAGCCTTGACGCATATGGCACACGCATGGGCATGGCATGCGCAATGTTGACTTGAGTTTTGGCTGAGACATTCAAACAGTATATGGGGATTGAGCCGAGTGGTAGTGACACACCTGGGAGCTTAGTTTTCAGGCACAACCAAGTGTGCCTTGTGTGCATGGCACATGGTAAAGGTTAGTAGAGGTTACCAATAGTTGCTAAAAGGAAAGGTTCAAATCTGGACAGTTATGGATACTATATTTAGACAACTTACACATGTTCACTAAGGATTAGTGCCAGTATGTCCTAAGCAGTTAGGGATGTTAACTGCATAGCCAAATGGCCTTGACTGATTGGTTTAGTCACCCTAGGGCAGTTGAGGGTGTCAACTGTATGGTTTTGGTTTGTAAGTATGCTAGAAGGTTGTCTTAAGGCATGAGTTGAGATGTCATATACCTTGTATACTCTTTAAGCCGGTTATAATCTTATTCTAAGAAAAAAGAAAAGGTTGGGGTGTTTCCACTTAACTGTGTGTGTCATTGGTGTGATAGTATGTTGAGTATGTTTACATTGACAAACAAGTGCGCAAGTGTGTTAGTGATCACTTGTATGAGAGGTTGGCTAACTAAGGGACGCCTTAATATTGTACAAGAGATAAGAAATTCATGGTAAAAAGTTGTCCATGTGACACCTAGTACAATCTTTAAACCACCCACGCTAAGCCCAATACTAACATATTAGCCCCGAGAATAATATTTTTATGACCCGAGATAAGAACCTCATTTAAGACTCAATGATACTTTATTGAGGTTCTGACTCTCAGGCCAAAGACTCCTACTATGCCATGAAAGTATAATTATAAGAAGGTAGGAATAAACAACTCACAGACTCTATAAAATACTCGTTCAGTAGTTAACCACTCCTGTAAGGAACCACTTTCATATCCACACACTCTCATACCATAGAAGATTATACACAAGTGGGAAAATAGAGTATGGGGTGTAAGGTACGGTGATAGACACAAAGTAAATGCCTTTTTCACCATTCATCTATAAAAATTCCAACGATAACTCCCCTCACGTATACTGACTTGCTTTGCTAAAACTCTACTCAATGGCTTCTACATTTTCGATTGTTGACTTGAGTGTCCTTAGCTGATACCATATTGGTCCGTAGTGTTTCCTAACCTTCTTTTCCATTTTCAAGTCCCTAAATACACTTCAAGTCACCCCCTTTGAGCAGTATAAGGTATAAACTATTTTTTGGTTAAAACAATCACTAAAAATATTTCTTTATTTCTTTTTCTTCCCTATTGTATTGTACCTTTTGTAATATTAAAAATAAATTCATTTTCGTACCTTTTGTAATATTAAAAATAAAATTCATTTTCTTAACCTTCTTATCACATAGTTTAAAATCTTCATTTTTTTAAACCCTAAATAAGAAATAAATAATTAAGTAAATATCGTTATTGATAGGTTCTGAAAAATCAAATTTGAAAAACAACATATTGATTCAAACAGAAAAAAAAATACAAATTCACAATTCGATCAAACACATAAAAATCAAATCTAGAAAATAAAGAACAAAATAAAAATACTTTAAAACACAAAGTCATTGAAATCAAACTAGCCATATATGGTAAAGAAAAATGGATTAGTTTGTAGGGGTTGTGTATATTGTATATGAACGATAAAATCTAAGGATCGATTTCTTAGAAAAGAGAGGGGTGAGATCTGAGTGAGCAGTCAAATGCGATGGCAATCAATTTCTAAGGAGAGTGAAAGGTTAATTATTTATGATGATAGAAAAAAAGTTAGGCCTGAGATGAGAGCTTTGAAGCTTTAATGTATGAGAAATGTTGAAAGGTGAGAATGAGTAGTCCAGGTGCCTGACTCATCAATTTTGGATGATTATAACCAATTTTGGATGATTAGAAAATTAGACTTTCACTAATCTAACCTTTATCCTATTAGTTTTGTTTGTTACCAAACACTAGATTTCATTAATTTTTGGACTAATTTGTCCTAGTCCTACCAAGTCTCAGTCACCAAACACACCCTTAGGTCTTTCTACGTTTGGTTTTCTAATTGATGTTTTTCACTCATTCTTCTTCGCCATATTCTTCTTCTTCATTGTTTGTACAACCACTTTCTAATACATTAGACTTCGGTATCCACAGAATGTGCTGATCTATCTTTTTTTTTAGAAATTTTAAACCAAAGTACTTCAGTGTCCATTGAATTTTATTTGATCTATTATTTTCTTTTCTTTTCTTTTTTCAAGAATTTTAGGAATTTTAACTTCAATGTCTACCGAATTTTATCCTAATTTTTTTTTTATTCTTTTCTTTTTTAACAAATTTCAACTTTGATGGACACCGATTGAAATTCTTCCATATCCATGAAATAGTATCATAATTTATTTATTTTCTTAAAAATTTTAACTTCCGGAGAATTTTGCTGACTATTGAATTTTATCTTCCTCTTTTTTTCTTATTTCCTTATGAATTATGAATTTTAACTTCCATAGATACTAAATTAATCAAAGTTTGTCTTAATTTATTTAGTATTTATTTTAACTTCGGTGGACAACAATGATAGAACTTTGGTGTTCATCAAAGTTAATTTTAACTTTTATAAATATGAAAGTTTCTTAGGTGTAATTAAAATTTATCGTGATCTATTATTATTATTTTACTTTTCTTAGAAAAATTTTAAAAATTTCAATTTCAATAGACACCACAAAGAAAAAAAAATTTACGGAGACTTCAGCGAAATTCAGAAAAGAAAAAAAAAAATTTTTTTGGACAAAATAGTAATTATGAGTAATTACTATTTATAATATGGAAGTGAAACCCTTTATAACTCCTCAAGTGCGTCCTTCCCGATTTGTTAAAGTACGGGTTTGGTCTTGGGCTCGGGCAAAAAGGTATTTTTAGTTGGAAATACGTGGCGGGTGGAAATTAATTTTCAATGTTGTGAAATTACAATTTAGTTAATCAGTCCTCGTGCAGACACAAAACGAACATCCTAGGGACAAAAAGGTAAAATAAAATGTAATTAATTAGAAATTTATTGTTTGCTAGTTGCTTAGATGACAAGCTTTGGAATTGGAGGGAGAAGACAGAGAGAGAGAGATGGGGAATACCAGGTTATCAATGGCAGTGATGGTAGTGGTGGGTTTGATGATCTGCTTTCTGGGTTTATGCAACGCGATTGAATCGCCGCAGTACACAGTGGTTCACACAGAATCAGAGTTCGAGATCAGACTCTATAGAGAAACCACTTGGATGTCTGCTCCTGTTCGTGAAATCTCCTTCAAGAAGGCCACAAGAGATGGCTTTCACCGGTGCTGCTCATACTTCTATCTACCCTAGACTTTGCTTGTTGTATTTGTTTAGTTTTCTGGTATTTGATCTTTCTTTTTTGTAATTCTATTTTTGTTTGTTATGGTTTGAGACATAGTTTTTTTCCTTTTTTTTTTTTTGCTCTTTGGTTGCTGAGATACTGTGGGAAATTTTTTGAAGGTAGATAGTGGGTATTTGGTTTTTGAATTTAAAAGAAAAGAAAATTCAGGATGCCACCTGATTTCAGGTGAAAGCAAAGTGCTTGGATGATTAGCCAATAATAAAATCTAGTGTTTTTGTAGAGACTGAAGTTTTCTTCCTTATAGATTACTGTGGAATGAAAATTATTCCGACTTTGAACTCTTCTATTTTAGTGTTGTACTAGTGAGGATGGATTTCAAATTTCTTCGACCAATTAATCAATATGGTAGTTCAAAATCTAGTGTTTTTTTTTTTTCCTTCTCTCTCTCTCTCTCTCTCTCTCAGAAGATATAAGGGAAATTGGATGCACCATAAGTTTCGTGAAGCCCCATTTTACTCTGAATATACTCTATCCATTATCTACTCTGTAATTGCTGTTAGTTGTTGCTGCTGTAGCTTAGATTGTAAGTTATCAAAGGGCCTGCTCAATGTACAGTTGTTTAGTTTGACTTGTGGGGAGATTCTGAGCTGTCTTAAAGAGTATATTCTGTAAGTTATAGACTTATAGTTAGTGTTTAAAAGATGGAGACTTTCTCCTGTTTAAGATAGTTAGGGGAATCCTTTAATAGTAATTCAATAGTTTTGGTATATCTTGATTCGATTCATTTATCATGCAATGTTATCTATCTTGAACTTCATTTGGAGTATGAATTAGTACCCCATTATCTCTCTCAATGAACTTTTACTTATATTTCCTCATTGGATGTTAGTTATAGATGTTGGTACGCCATTTTTCTTGAAGCTGGATAGGGTATAAAAGATTCCAAATACTAAGGTTTGCTTACTTTGGCTGATGCTTTGGGGATCTCAAAGGAAATAAGTTGGAAGGATAGAAATGTTCTGGATTATGTTTGCTGTTAGTCATTGAGCTATAATTTTATTTTTCACTTTCCTTATCATGTTAGTTATTGTATCCTTATGAGACAAATTAACTTTGAGTTCACCTTTTTGAAAGGAATTTAAAAATGTGTTGAGGCATCTTGGGAAATCAGTATGCAGCTTATTCATAAGAACAGATGAATCATATAGATGATGGAACAAAGAAAAGCCAGGATGTTGATATGGGAGATAACAAAAGATTTAGTAATCTGCTGAATTTTAAGTGGTTTCCTAATTTATTCTTTAGATGCCACTTTCTAGGAATGAGGTTGGCTGTACTCACCACTTCTTATCTCGACTCGACTAGACTCTAGGCTAGACCTGAGGATCAATTTCAGCTAAACATGCACCTCCTTTTCATATTTTCTTCCCAGTTTCAATTCTGAATGTGCAGTAGGTAATTAACATGATATTTGTAACATCCTGTTTGTGAATAGCAGTGGACATATTGCACTTTTCTGGAACTTCTTTTCTGCTAGTGGAAAAGTTGGCTGACCTTATGGTTCACATGCTTTATTTTGATAGATTGCTAGTTTTCTGATTACCTCTCAGGTTGTTCCAGTATATTCAAGGTGCCAACCTAAATTTCTCTCGAGTTGCAATGACAGCTCCTGTCTTGACAAGCATTGTACCGGGAGCTGGTCCTTTTCACTCATCAGCATATTTTGTCAGATTGTACTTGCCAGTGAAATTCCAAGCTGACCCACCGATGCCCCTCCCTGAATTAAACTTGAAACCTTCTGCATGGGATGGTCACTGCATTGCCATCAGGAAGTTCTCTGGATTTGCAGGAGATGATAACATTGTAGAAGAGGCAGAGAAACTTGCCGTCAGCTTGGGAAGATCTCCTTGGGTAAACTCTACATCTTCTGAAAGTAGCTATGCATACTCAATTGCACAATACAATTCTCCATTCCGGATAATTGGGCGTGTCAATGAAGTTTGGGTGGACATTGATGCATCTGGAATTGATGACTGTAAAACCAGTGCCGTAGCTACATACTGAAATACTAGAGCATGGATTGTCTGGCTATTTAAATTATGCATTATGTTAATTTCCCTTAGTTTTGATATGTATATATTGTCATACAGACCTCAACTATACTCTCTTTGACCTTCAATATGATTTGTGTACAATAAATAAATCCTAGTAAGAAATTTCATCTGTTTTCATTTGTACAATTTTCCTTTAATCAATCACTTTTCTTTTGATGAAGAACACTGCATTTGATAATGAGGAAAGAGACTCGAGCATTAAGTTGAGGGTTTATTCCAATGAGAAAAGATAGAAGGAGAACAAAGAAGTGTTTCAGGTATATAGAATTTGTGTTTCCAAAGTTACTTGGGACTTTATAAGACAAATAACAGGAGGTGTAAAAAAGCCTAATGAGTGGAAGCTGTAATTTGACAAACTTACTTCTTGTTTTCATATACGTACCACAGTGATCCTACCTTGTATTTCTGCCATTGCTAATGGACTTCTGATGATTTTGCAGCTTTTGTATAAGCTGAATGAAAATGATCATTTTCCCATGTGAAATTGATGGTCCATTCTGCCTCATCTTTACAAGGAACCAGTTAGTTTTATTTGGTTCACCTTTTTCCTTCTTTAACATTTGCTTCAGAACCAAAATTACTTTATGTTATACTCATAGCTACGTGTGCAAAAGAACTGGATCTGGGAATGACCTTAACAGTCAGTGTGATACAGAATTCTGTTGCGGTTGGTGATTAGTCATCTCGTGAGGTAGGAACCAGGTCTTGTATTCAATTCTCAACATTATGTTTATTTATTCACATATACTGAAATACCCAATTATATAATTTACAAGGCCTACATGCCCCATCAGTGTCAGGAATATGTAGGTCAAGATGGGATATATAGAGCAGTTCCCAAATTTCAAACGCCTAAAACATTTCAAATGTCTGTTTGCTTGTGCTTTGGTCACTTTATTTTCAATCTTGAAAAAGCAAATGTCAGAATCAGATTCGAATTAGAAGTCCGGAATTAGACAACTTGAGGACCCAAATGGGGCATCCTTTTACTGTATATACCATTTATATGATGTGTGTATTTATGCTTATATTTTAAGAGAAAGAACAATGCTTTAAAGCGACCAAAGTCATTATTACCAACATAGAAGCCCAATGCAGGACAGATGTTAGAAAAAAAAAAAAAAAGAAGCAATGAAATATGCAAGAATCTTACTGTATGTATAAAAACTGTATTGAACATATAACATATTTTCAATTTCTTCTCTCGTGATCCCTCATGTAAGAGCAACCACTAAAAGAATTTGACAATGCACGTACTGAGTAGATGTCTAATTACTTTAACTTGTAGCTCAAGCAAAAAATTAGTTTGGTCTTCGTTTTGGACAAGTGTAGGAAGGTATAGATGCTCCATGAACAGAAACCTTCTTTTCTAGCGTGGGAAGCTTGACTAGACTACAATACAGAACGGCTAGAAGGCATGAGAGAAAAACAAATATAAAAATAGGAGAGGAAATGACCACCATGTTTAGGGTTAAAGTGCTTTGAGATTTGGTAGTAGCTGACCATAGATATTCTCCTTCAACTAGGGCAGCTCCTAATGTCCAAGAAATATCTCCAGGACCAAATACTATTTCTTCATTGCCAAGGCACAGGGCATCCTCAATGATTGATGCCATATAAGGCACTCGAAAACAGTTTTTGTCCGGTAACATTGCTCAAGCCAGCCCATGATCTTGTGCAGGGGTGCTGACCATTCTCCCAAATCTTTGTCAAGTTGGCTCTTAGACGCAAATTCAACATGTCGTCAACAGCAAAAAACCAAGATAAAGCATAAAAGCAGAAAGTGGGGTTAGCCACAGCTGTCAAGTTGATTATACCTCTCCCTGTAGAAACACCAGCAGCATAGAGTTTATATAAATAAAAAGAATCCTACATACGGCATAGAATGTATAAAAAGTAAGCAAAAATATACTGTTTCTGTCACCATCTATGACTAATGAGCAATCCATTAGTAAAGATGTTGCAACTTGCACACATATAAGCAACCAATCAGAAGATGATTTAATTCCAAGGGAACCTGAAAATTTTGGTGCATGCATGAAGAGAGCGTCAACAACTGAAATGGATTATAGATGCTACTATTTACCATTATCAGAACAAAGCCTTACACTGAAGTCTCTTCCAGTTGTTGGCCATGGCTGATCTAAACTGCTTGAATTAATAGCAGCAGCCCTTGCCAGTATTTTGCATTGCTCCCAATTTGGTACTCCCACTAATTACAAAGAAGGATAATCAGTTTTCTGCACTTGACTAATTAAATTTTTCTGATCACCAACATTCAGCCAAAAACAACTGTGACAGGTATAGTTCTGCACAAAATCAGAGCCTAAGCAAGGATGTCTCAGCTCTAATATACCATCACTGCTTCCTTCACATCATCTATTTCCATAACAACCTGCAATGATGAACCTCCCAAGTCAAGAAGTCCGAAGATGGGTGACCTTGAATGATTACAAAAACTCCCTATTTTATAATTCAAAGCAACCCAACCATAATAAGCTTCTTCTATCCCACTCAACACCCTTATACAACTTTTTCTACACATTAAAAGAATATTCCTTAACAACAGCCTCTACATCCTCCAAAATGTCCCTAGCTTCCTCTATTGCCAAACGTCATAGTCCAGCAGTAGCTTAAAACGAACATAGGAGTACTTCTATGTCTTCCAAAAAGTACCATCTTTTCTGCCCGCATAATCAATGCTTCCAAAGAAGCTCTTACTCCTGATGAGTTACCAACAATTTATCTAAACCTGGCTCAGTTTGCATGCAATGATACTTGCAAGAAATTTTCCAAAGTGAAGTCTTTGTTAAATTGTCAGGATAAGAAAGCAGCAAAATAGGCAAATCTCTCCTACTTGAACCCACTGCAACCCACTCAAAACACATTGACTCGAACACCTGTGCTACCACAATCCACAACCACTCTATGATACGACTTCTTAGAAGCACTACGAACACCTAGCAATAATGTCAGTACCACGACTGAAACGACGATGCTCATCTTTATTTTTCACTTTGTCTTAAGTCGGATTCCTATGTTTTTCCAATTTGTATTAGGGATGCTATTTCGAATGACCAGTTGGGTCTTGGTCTGTTTGTGTAATCCTCTCTGAGGCGTTTTGTGCTTAATGCAATTTATATTCATCAAAAAAAAAAAAAAAAAACCCGCTTGTATTGGGCGAATCCCATTGTTGGGAAAAGCATAAGCTTTGAAGGAGATTTGGGTTCCATAGCTGAAACATTGGCATGAATGTCTCCCTCTTCACAATTCAAATTAAAAATTCCTTGCAGACCCACTTCAGAAATATGCAAAGTAACCTCTAGATATGAAACAATCCAATACCCACTTCCTTTCTCCGGAAGACATTGAATAGGTTGTGGAAGAAACAGACTGGAAATGATCACCACCGAAGTCCCATAATCTCATTTGGTCTGAGCAGATCGGTAAAACGGTCTCGATGATAGAGAATCTATTCCCGGCGTCGGAATTTGTGGGACACTGGCCGTCCCGTTTGGATAATTGTAGCCGTTGGGTCCATATAAAAATATCTAAGAAACAGCCGTTGATCCTGATCGGACGGTTACTCTTCCAACTAACAATATCTCATATCTACGTAAACTTATCCAAAAATATGATTTTTTTCAAATGGACAATAATTATAATAATAGAAATATACACTCAGGAAAATAACCAAAAAAAAAAATACATTTTTTTTTTCAAAAAGAAAATTTTCATACTCATTAATAATGAGTTTATTTTGCACCATTTATTGAATTAGAGAGAGACATTGGAGACAAAAATATACATATATAATATAAAGTATATCACCAACCGTATTTCATTACTAGGCAATATTTAAAAAAGGTGAATTTTGGATTGAGAAATTGCACCAAAATTGTTAAAGGCTTTTTACATTCTTGTCCTTCAACCCTAAATCTTTTTTTTTTTATAATCTAATTGAATGCTGATTAATATTACCATGATCAAAATATCACACACCCATCCCATATTTAAAGGGAAATTAAAAAGCGATAACAAAATATGTAAATAGAGTGATAAAGGACAAAAAATAAAATAAAATTACAACAGCTTTTCAAAATTGGGTGTAATAATAGAAAGTTAGTTTTTTTTTTTTTGGTAATTTAAAAAAGCTATGTTATTTTTTAAAACTTTATTATGTAAAAATAAAAATAAAAAGTAAAAAACTTCAAAATCTATATAAGGTAAACAAAAAATGAAAAAGGGTAAAAAAAATGTAAATATTGTTCAAAATTTTTTTATTTATTATTGCTTTATTTTTTGGTTGGTTGAAAATTAATGAACTAAAAATTTGTTAAAAGAGAAAATAAAAAAAAACAGTTAGCACTAAAGCTTATGAACTATACACAAAAAATTATAAATTATCTTATAAACTATAAAATTAATATTAATATTAATATTTTTTTTATCAAATTTTAAAACAATTACAAATTACTTTTTACTTATAAATACAATATTTTTTAATTATTTAATTTAAATTACTGACGTAGAAAAATATTTGTGAGGTTGAAAAAAAAATTATATTTATGAATTTAAATTGCAAAAAGTATTTATCAAAATTTAAGGGGTAATTTTATATTTTGTGTATAATTGAGGGGCGTTGATGGTAATAACATTTATTATTATGAGTGTACAGAGAGGGTAATTCGTACATCCTCGAACTCCTCCAAGAGCTCTCTCTCTCTCTCTCTCTCCACCTCTCCTTCTCTCCCTCCCTTTTCTTTTTTTGCGATCCGAAACCTGTCACTGTAACGCTCTCAACTCTCAGAGATCTCTGTCTCTCTCAACCTTCTATGCGATCTCTTCGAGCTTTGCTTCATAAGGTTTCGATCGCTTATTCTTTCTGTTATCTCTATCTATCTGTTTCTTCTTCTTCCTCCTCTATTCAAAACCCACATAAACTTTCTTAGGGTTTCCACGAACTCATTTGAAACCATTTTGTATCCAAGGCAAGTTATTATCAGTTAATTCCTTTCGTAATTTGTAATTCTTATACAATTTTGGTTGAATTAATTAACGGGTGTTTGATTCCCGATTAAAAAAAAAAAAAAAAAAAGCAAAGACGCAAATAGAGAAGAATGGTAAGAGAAAGAAATTGAATTTGGAAGTATTATTTTCTCCATGATTATTATGCTGCTAGATTTCTCTCATGCTCCATGTGCTTTCCTCGCAACCAAAAACGTGGCAGTAGGAGATTTCTTCTGATAAATTAGGAATTTTCTTTAGTGGGATTTTGGCCTTCACTATTGTAGGTTGTGCTCAGGATGGTTCAGATTACAGTGGGGAGTGGTGTGTTTTTTGCATATATTGTTGATGCTGTATATTTTAATAATGTTCTATATGTGGCTGAAAACTATGACTTTTTTCTCTTTTTAAAATTTATGTATCAGTATTCTTGTAATTGGTAGCTGTAAAAGGCTTAGTTTAGTGACCAATACTGTACAGAGCCTCTGTACTGATTATTTATTATTCCCTTTCGTGAAGAAAGGGATGCTGACTTTCAGCTTGGGGCGCTGTTTACCCCTTGGCTAGCGGAGGGTAGTTTCCCATTTTATGGTGTGTTTTAAATGGGTCTCATGTGAAAATAGAGATACATATGGAGATTCAAAGGTGCGATCATATTGCTCACTCATGCTGGAACATGTAAATGATGTTTCCCACTATTGAGTTGAGATGGAGAAGTTTCTTTGTAGCATGTGGTGCATGTATGTTTAGAATTGGGGAAAGGGTTATATAACCATGTGGTAGGTGGCCTTGCTATTAGAAGTGAAATGATAGCATACAAACAAGCTGCACACAGACACAAACCCACCTCTATCTGTCAAACTAAACTATTAGTGCACTATGCTCTGTCTCTCTCTCTCTCTGAATAAATGTTCATATTCTTTTTTATGCCTGTGTGCTTAAAATAAATATTTATCTCACTTCATGATCTTGTAATTGCTATCTGAAAAAGAAAAAATTCATTATGAACTTATGGATAATTGAAATTATAATATCTTCTATCATCCCAGGTTCTGTGAAATTTGTTTGAATGACCTTGAGGCGACAATTGAAATATGACCTCAAATATGTTTTCCGGAGACAGGAGGTACTATGTTGATTCTCTTTTACTTGTTTTAATGTCTTTGATTTTGCATGCAAATGTATTAGTTAATTGGTATGATTTCTGGTTATTCTACATTAGGAATATGATCATGATTCCCTTAATAGACTTGGCAGCATTTCTATTTTCTTTTGCTTGGGGAGAAATTTGGAATTGCTGTTATTAATTTGCTGTCAAATAATATGGAAAATTGGAGATCCTATGTGAAACTTTGTGAATGCCTAAAATAAACTAATTCCCAGTACATGTGTGGTTCTGCAGTTGTAGGATGTTGTAATCTATCAACACCTTTAAGTTGTCATTAACTTGACAGTGATGTTGTAGGTGGAAAAGAGGTAGCTTGACTGTTATTGGGAAAGTAGCAGTTCCAAAGCCTATTAACTTACCAAGTCAAAGGTATTTGGTTTTTGTTATATAATTTTTTTCTTAATTCAATTACTGAAGTGCTTAGTTTTTTTCCTGAAATTCCCTCTTTTTTTCTGTATTGTCCCAAGGCTCGAAAATCATGGTTTAGACCCCAGCGTGGAAATTGTTCCCAAGTGAGCAATATCTCTCTCATACCCCTATCTTCCATTTTTACTTGTGTTCATATACTGGGTATAAAATTTTCAAAGCTTCTATAATAAGCGAAGGCATGAATTTTTGTATCTTTCTTATCAAAATCTTGTAGGGGTACCCTTAGCTGGGGCAGTAGATCATCTTCTGCATCAAATGCATGGGGTTCGTCCTCACTTTCTCCAACTGATGGTGGTACTGGTTCACCAAGTCATCTCAGTGGCCGCCCTTCATCTGGAAGTGGCACTCGACCATCAACTGCAAGCAGTGATAGAGCTCATGAGCCTATTGTTAACACATGTGGTCCAAATTCTAGGCCATCATCAGCTTCTGGGGCATTGACAACAAATCAGACATCATTGACATCATTGCGTCCCCGTAGTGCAGAAACAAGACCTTGTAGTTCACAGTTGTCACGGTTTGCGGAACCTTCTGAACATCCAGTGGCATGGAGTGCGGCTGGAACTGCAGAAAAATTGGTATGGCTAAGCCCAGTGTATGAACTTTCACACCTGTAAATCCTTATTTTGCATCAGATGCATATGCTACTAATTATACATAATCAGTCTACTCTTACAACTTGTTGCATGATTTGCTTGTAGTCTTGAAATTTTGATGGTGTAAAGTTTTCATTTCTTAGTTGGCATAGGATGGTAGGAACAATTTAGGGACTTATAATCTTTATAATCAATACCTATGTTATGATTGCTCCATGTTGGATTGCCTAATTTTCAGATAAATTTTCTGATCTATTTAGTTTTCCACTTTATACAGGGAGTGACACCACCCAAGAATGATGGGTTTTCACTCGCTTCTGGAGACTTTCCAACACTTGGTTCAGTAAAAGAGAATTCGGGAAAGAATTCTGACTCACAAGGTTCCATGCTTTGTAACTTCTGCCTCAATTTTGCTTTGTTTATGTTGTCTTCCATGCTGTATAGCTTTCATCTGTTTGGTCTCTTCTCCATTTCATTGTTGTCTTACAGTTGTATGGTCTTGTCATTAGAGCAGAAGTGTTGTACTGATTGTCTTTAGTTCTGTTCTTCTTGGAGCAAAAATTTTATTTTATTTATTTATTTATTTACTCTGGATTGATTATCTAGTTTACAAAGCAAGTGATTAAAAGAACTTGGAATGATGTTAACACCTACATCTAGGTTTTGAAGCATTGCGGAATCTGATGGCAGTGTTATCTTGTAGTACTAAATTTCATTGAGTGATCTCAGTCAAATTACTTTGCATCTTGATTTGGATGGCTCATGCAATAATGAGATGATTGACTAGGAAAAACTTGATAGAGAAAATCTTTTAAAGAAGCTTGATTAAGGGGAGGTTAATGTTATAGAGAGGTCTATGTTTTTTTGTGATGGCCCCGGTTGGTGAAATCTTAATTCCACAAAAAGACTAAAAAATTAAATGCATGAAAGGGAAGATCTCACAGGAAATCTGCTGGTGTTTCATGTGATGTTTAATCTTATATTCTGATTGCTTGATTGCTGCTAATGACAGATCAGAGTTATCATGGTCGTCCTGGCTCATCCTCTGGTGGAGGAACAACAAAAGAGAGCATTGGGACATCTGTACCTGGTCTGTGTACATTGCTCAATTCTTTTTTGTTGATTAGGTTGCTGCAATCTTTTTCCTTGTTTATATCCGTTTCTAGTATATTTTTAAAGGTATAATTATTTTTGTTTTATTTTTTTTAATATCCAGGTGATGTTTCTGTAAGTGCAAATGTGAAGAGTGATACAGTCAATTCTTGGAAAAGGGATAATCCACCATACAGTGATGATGGAGGTAGACCTGGTATGGAGAAGTGGCAGGGCAATCCCCAACCATACCCTAATTCTAGTGTCCCTTCTCAGCATTATGATGCTTGGCATGGTACTCCACTTAACAACCCTCAAGGAGGTGTTTGGTTTAGAGGGCCTCCAGGGGGACCTCCAGGAGGGCCTCCAGGGGCGCCTCCAGGAGGTCCCCCATATGGAAACCCAGTTGGTCCTGGTGGATTTCCTATGGAACTATTTCCATATTATCGCCCACAGATTCCAGCTACTGGTCTTGCCAACCCACAGCCAGTTCCCCCATCTGTAGCTGGTCCAAGGGGGCACCATCCTATAAATGGAGATATGTACAGACCTCATATGCCTGATGCTTACATTCGCCCAGGAATGCCAATTAGACCTGGCTTTTACCCTGGTCCAGTGCCTTATGAGGGCTATTACAACCCTCCAATTGGATACTGCAGTTCAAATGAAAGAGATGTTCCGTTTATGGAAATGGGAGCTGGTCCCTCAGTTTATAATAGGTATTCAGGCCAAACTACTTCTGAGCTGGGTAATTCCCATGGAAAATCCAGTGGATATGGACCTACCAACCAAAATTTGATAGCAGAACAAGTGGAATCTGGGCATACACAGGATAATCGAGGACCATACAAAGTTCTTCTGAAGCAGCATGATGGTTGGGATAGAAAGAATGAGGAACAAAGGAGTGAGGGCTCTGTACCAGTCAATCCTGATAGGGGGGACCAAACTAGAACATTGTCAAGGGAGAACAATTGGAGGTCATATCACCGTAAGGATGGAGACTGGGATTTAAGGAATGCATCAGTTGGTGAGGAAGCTTCTTCTCATACTTTTGAGGACCAAGGGACTTCTGCTTCTGTTCCTATCCAAGTAAAGTCTCATGGAAGTGTTGGGAACATGAAGGCTGTTGATGACATTTCTGTAAAGAAATTGGAAACTGAGGCCTTTGGCTTGTCAAAAGTTCCACAGTCACTCCATGCTGCCCCTAAAGATTCCAGTCTGATCCAGAAGATAGAGGGACTAAATGCAAAAGCACGTGCGTCTGATGGGCGGAATGATATTACATCTATTTCGAGTGGGGAGGAGCAATTTAATAAATTTCAAGTTAAACCGAAAGCTAAGCATTCTGAAAATAAAGCTGCTAGTGGCTCTTTTTATCCTGACAGAACTCATCTGACTGAATCAGCCAATCCTACTGACATCGAAATTAGCATTTCTGGTGGAGATAGGAACCTTGAATCAATGGCTGGTGCAGGAACAACCATCTCCAGGTTGGTTAATAGATTGCAGTTTCCACTGACAATGTTTATTTATTAGTTTTTGCTGTGGGGAAAATACTGATCCGCTGAGATACAGGAGATCTACTCATGGTATGCAAGCCAAAGGTAATCATCATGGCAGTGGAAGATTCAATACCCAAGAGGTTGACAGCTGGCAAAAAAAGTCTTCAACAGCAGAGACGTCAGCAGTAATATCAGCTACCAATGTGGAAACTTCTAATATCGTGCATGATCAAAATATATCTGCAGAGGTTACTGAAAAGTCAGGATCATATCCTCAGGGCAGGCATGAGGGAGAATCTGCGTCTCCGGTGTTTGATTCAAATGATAACCAGGCACAGGTAATATACATCTGATTTGCATTCCTCCTAAGTTTTTAAGTAAATAACTTATGTGGTACCACCATCTTGAACTTATCTACCAGCGGACTAAGATGAGAGAGCTAGCCAAGCAACGTACCAAACAGCTACAGGAGGAAGAGGAGGAGCGGATTAGAAAGCAGATGGCCAAGGCTCGTGCAAAATTGGAAGAGTTGAACAAGCGTACACATGTAGTGGAAGGGTCAACTCAGAAGTTGGAAAATGCTTCACGCAGTTCCATACAGAGTAAGCAAGAAGAATCTCAAACTTCTGGTGAATCATTGAATTCTGGGAGGAGATATGGGCCTTCGAAGTCAGCTTTGGGTTCTAAACCGAATACTGTTACTGAGATTAATGAGATTGGCACCGGTAGAGTTGAAAAGTCCCCCATTTCATCTAGTGAACTGCCTACAGAGATACCTAAAAGTGGCCGCAGGGAACGTGTTGTGGTGCGTGATGAATCTCTGCCCTTACGGCATGAGGTTACTGGTGCTAATGTTTCTCATCACAATAATCCTCTCCAAGTTCATGAAAGTAATGTCTCCAAGCAGAAGCCTATGGGATTCAAACATAAACAGATCAATCAATCAGAAAAGATTTCCACTGATAAGTTTGTTTCTGCAAGTATAACTGAGGCACCAAAAACTCAGACAGATGCAGCAAATAAGGTTACTGCACCTCTTGGAGTTGTTGCTGATGAAGTTGTCTTGGGTAGTGAATCAAGCTTGTCTGTGAATTCAAATGCCAATGCTGCTGACTCATCTGGGCATCCAAGAAAGAAATTTAACAGGAATGGCAAGAACAAGCACAGAGTGGAAGATGCATTGCCAGTGGCTGCTTTGCCATCATTGGTACCAAAAGAAAATACTGCAAAAACTTCTGTCGATACTGGTAAGCCAAAGGTATCTGAGGTTGAGTTGGATCCTAGCTCAGTTCAGCCACTAACCATTCCAAAAGATGCTGATCAGTCTTCAGATCAACATTCATCTTTTCCGAATGAGGAATCCCATGGTAGAGTAAGTAACCAGTGGAAACCTCAGCAGTCTCGCAGGATGCCTAGAAACCCACAAGCTAATAGATCTACAGAGAAGTTTCATAGCAGTGATGTTATCTGGGCGCCTGTGAGGTCTCAAAACAAAACTGAGGGCACTGATGAATCCAGTCCCAAAAATGAAGTCGAGGCTGTTAGTCTTACTGTAAAATCTGAACAGCAAGTGCAAAATAATTCAAAAAATAAGAGAGCAGAAATGGAGAGATATGTTCCAAAACCTGTAGCCAAAGAAATGGCACAGCAAGGAAGTAATAATCAACCCGTGGCTGCTACAATCAATCAGATTGCATCTGAAGAGATCATTGTGAGAGCAGATACTGGTACCCGAGGTGTTGAAAGTTCCCAACCTACTGGAGTGGCTGTTGGGAAAGTGGTGCTTTCTGTAGAATCCAGGAATGGAAGTAGCAGGCAGAATAAGCTGGGAAAAGCACATGGATCTTGGAGGCAACGGGGATCAACAGAACCAACCGGTGTGCAGGGTTTGCAAGATGGACCAGCAAATGTTTCAAATCTTGGTCAGCATGCTCAAAAGTCAAATGAACATCAGCACCCCCAGAAACATGATTTAAGCTCAGTGAAAGAGCAAGGAAAGGATTTTGATGAATGGAATAGTTCTGATGGCTGGGGTATTCCCAACACCTCTAACTCTGTTGAACCTGTCTCAGTGCCTGTGGTAAAGGATCAGGGTGTAACAGCTCGGGGAAAGCGGCATGCATTCAAAGGACACAGGGGTACGGGAAATAATAGTGATCTTGTTCAAAAGAAAAGTTATGGTGGGGATACTGACAAACTTCAAGCTCAATCTTCAAATGCTGAGACCAGTCAGACAGACTTACTTGCTGCATCGAAGGAAAATCGAGGTATTGTAGAACGATCAACGTCTCATTGGCAGCCCAAATCTCAGACATCTTCAGCTCATAATCAACGGGGAAACAGACAAAATGGCGGTCATGCTACTGGTGCTGAATTTACTCGCAGTAGCAAGAAAGAGTTCAATCCCCGTGATGAGGTGCCACTTCCACCGATCCACAAGGATCCTAGTGAAAGTGTGGGCCAGCGTCGTCATGATCAATCATATTCTGAACAAAACAATGCCAATGAAACTCCAAATCCAGGGCATCCAGAGGCTAAGAGAGATAGAAGACTAGCGCCTAGAGGGCGCCCCCACTCCCCAAACCAAGGTCCTTTTAATACGCTTGAACCAGCACCAGAGGGCTTGGATGCTGCTAGACATGAGCAACAGATATCCTCTGGATTCCGCAGAAGTGGAAACCAGAACAGCCGTTTTGGCAGAGGTCAAGAGTCTCGTGGGGATTGGAATTACTCTGGGCAAGATAATAATACTCAACAGAACCCACCGGTGAACCGGGAGAGGCAAAGGCACAATAATTCCAATTACGAGTACCAGCCGGTTGGACAATACAACAATAGCAACAACAAATCCAGCAACTCCGAGGGACCTAAAGATGGTACTCATAATACAGGTGCAACAAGGAGCAGAGAGAGAGGTCAGAATCACTCCAGGCGTGGTGGTGGAGGTAATTTTTATGGTAGGCAAAGTGGCAGTGTCCGAGTAGATGCTGGTGGTTATGATTAGTGGTTTTGAGGGGGAAAAACAAAAGAATTCTTAAAACATGTGGGATTCTTGTTGTTGGTAAGAAAACCACTTCATTATTAGCCAGTGGCTTTGACTCGCCCTGTTTTTCAGGTGTTCTGATGCTGTAGTTGATTGTAATTTTGGGATAATATTTGTTAAATCATAAGCATAACTGTTGCTTCCTTTCCTTGTTCTCTCCTCTTTAACAGGGAAGTTCTAATTAATTTGATGTTATTTTTCTAACTAATTATTAGACTTTATTATATAGATTATAATGGTCAATAATCGAAAAGAAAAACAAAAACAAAAACAAAAACAAAAACAAAAAAAGAATAAATTAAAATTACAAAAGGAAAAAGGTTCTTTGGTTATTATCATCATCGAAAATTACGAGTTGTATCATTTAAGCAATGAGGTAAATATTAATGAGAACAACATGTTACCTATCCATAAAATATATTGAAAAAGATTAGACTTTAGAAAGATATATATATATATATATATATATATATATATATAAAGTATGTTTATGAGTAAAAAGAATTATTAAATTTGATCAACCACGGACCAACGTGTATATTTTAACAGTCCTCCGTTAATAGGTGGGTTTTTTATATCTGTTTTTTTTTTAAAATAAAAAATATTTTTACCTTATTTATTTATTTATTTTATCCCCTTTTTTATAAAAAAAATAAATTTAATTTACCTATTTATTAATATTTTGTAATTGGAAAAAAAAAAAAATTCAACCGCCTGGCATACTACGGCTTTACCTTGTTCTCTGGTTCCCTGTTGTTTGTCAACATCCACTGTTAAAAGGAAAGAAATTAGAGAGACAAAAAAAAGCAAAAGGGGGGTCCATATAAAAACCCTAAGCTCTCCAACTAGACATTCTTTCTATCTTCCTCTATCCTCTCTGCTTTCAGAAATTCAAATTGGAGATAAAGGATAAAAGTCCCAAATTTATTATATCAATCAAATTTTGATAGAAGAAGAAGCTCATGAATTCAAGTTCACGGGTTAGTCGAAGTTTTTTAACTTCAAAGTTTGTATTTTTATGTTTATTATTTGCTTCAGCTTCTGGAATTTAAGATTTTTTTTGGATATATATATATATATATTTTTTTTTTTTGGCGTTTGCTTTATCTTTGAGGTTTCTTCTTGTTCCTATATAATTAATGTTCTGTTTGTTTCCCTAGAAAAATGAGGAATTGGGTCCGAAACAAGAGTACCTGTTTACGTTTGCGGTTGTGTTTAATAATAAGATGGGAAATTTTATATATTGGTTGGGGAAACTGTTTTTTGGGGTGGTGAGAAATTTTGGAAAAAAAAAAAAGAAGACAGGATTTCAAGTTATTGGGGTTTGTTTTTCTCAGGCGGATGAAGTAAGGCGGCTGGTAATACGCAAAGGGTTTTAAAGGTTTCAATTTGGTTTCTTCTTCTTCATTGTCATGATGCCAGTGTTCTAGTCGGGTTTTGGGACGTGGTTGTTCTTATGAGTCATCTCCAGTATTCTTGGGTTATGTTGAGGAAAAGTTTAAAGCTTTTCACCTATTCATGGAGTAGTTTTCATACATTCTATTCTCACGTTCTTCTAGAGATCCTTAGACCTTGCATATGCTTGTTATGAGACCTTAGTGTGAGAGGAAGTCCATCCTTTAGTTTTGGTCTTTTCCTGTTACATTGTGATAAGTAATAATGAATTCTGCTAGAAATGGTTATGGTGATATATTGAAGTCGGTTGGCAATTTTAACTGTATAGAAATAGCAGTGTCTATTTCAAAATGCGCACTCTACTTTATATGTTCTCTTCATCATAAGTGAATAATGCCTATTACGTTACCTAAAAACTTAATTATTTTTTTAATTAGGCCTTGCTGGGTAGATGATTTGGTGGTTTAGGTGGAGACAATGGCATTGGTGACCCATCAAATGCAGGTAATTTATGAGTACCCTGAATGAGTGCATTACTTATCACATGATATCTGTATGATGTATGAAACTTAGGTTTATATGGAGGGTATCTGAATTTCTATTCTTTCACTACACCTTTTTTGCTCGCATTTGCGAGTTTCTATACTTTATCATGCCATTTCAGAATTGTGTCCATACATCCCTTATTAAAACCTGTGACATTATAAATATCCTTCTAAATGGATTTTTATCTTGAGCTTATGAATTCTAACTTTTTTCCTTCTCAATTTGCAAGTTCCCTTATATATGTGGTATCTAACTAGTAATTACAGACATGCATGTGTGCATATCTTAACTGAATAGTGCAACTTTTTTGTAATTAAATGAATGTTTTGAAGGAATTTATATATTTTTTTCATTTATTACATTTCAGGGTTCTTATGTAACACTTCCCTCAAGGCCCTTAGCATGGAGCAAAGGAGTGAAGTTGAAGCACTATGTAAAAACTCTTTACATGGTTGGTAGAACAGATAGGTCTTTCTTATTAAAGAACAATATTCGTGTAAGGTGGGATTTCCAATGTTATGTTTGTTTTCTTCTCATGTGTTTTTTTGAATTGAGGTTGCATCAGTTTGATCTTTTCTATTTTTCTTCTCTATAGTTAAGAGACATTAAAAGGAAGACTAGATTCAGCTTTTTGATTGGTTTGAATGAATGGTTTTGCATGTTTTTAATTAGTGGTGCAGGAACATTCCTCAAAAAATTTGAGGTAAAGAAAGTGAGTCAATAACAAATTTGAGAACATAATTATCAAGGCAGATACCAAGTGTTCAGGGTTGATACCTTCAAGCTGGAAGGTGTTGACTTAATGAGAACTTCTCATGTGTTATCAAGAGTGAAGATTTTTTTCTTTGGACCTTTTTTTTTGCCTGAATCGTTATGTATTTGTACTTCTAAAAACGTTGAAACTGATGCTTGCATGTTCTTGAAACTCTTTTCAGCACCCATGATTGCATGCCGGCATAACCTGTGCACACACACACAGAGAACATTTCTCCTTAACCTAGATCATTATGAATTAAGAAAACTTATTTCACAGTGTAGGGGCTTCTTGCATATGTGGACCAAAACCTAGAACTTTGAGGATTTCAGCCTTTAAAGGTAGTGCTCGAAATGATGAATCAGGTGGCAGAGCAAGTGGACCAAAGGTTCCCAAGAACTCAGTTAAATTGAAAGAGAATGAGGATACTCTAACAAAGTCTCCAAACACAAATGATATTCCAATTGGCTATGCTTCTGAAGCAAATGACAGTATTGCATCTTCCCCAGCTATCCATAGATTATTCAAGAAATGGTTGACAATTATCCGAACACAATCCTCAAGTCAAGAGGTCGGTGGAATTTTTGGAGAAGAGCCACCTACTAGGGAGATTTCCAAAACGGAAAATGGAACTCAACACAAGGAAAGAAGTGAGATTCTTAAAGCAGTTTGGTGCCACTTTCTGGGTCTTGATGCTAGAATAAAGATACCCTTGCTGATATTGTAAGTACAGTGTTTGTTGCCTCACTTTCTCTCTCTGTATCTCGCATCCACCCACCCACATGCACTCTAAAAACCTGCTGATCTGCTTGATTTATGAGCTATTATTGAATACCTAAGATGTTATTCCATGTGCATAAATTAATATTTGAGACTTGAGTGGGCTACGTGCATTTGTCCGCTGACAATTAGGACTTCCACTATTAAACTCAGAATTTAATTTGATGAACAACAAGTGTCAAATGTTACTGAAATGAAATATATGAGCATGGCATGCTTTTAGTCCGTCGGCTAGTTTCTTGAATGTGTATTATATTATAAAAATTGACTAGCATGCTAAATTGTAAAGTTTGTCTTATGGTCTTGGTTCTGGTGGTTATGGGTGCACGGGTTTCAAAATTGAATTTGTTTGCTATTATATCATATATTGCTCAGCAAACATCATAAAAATTTGTACTTTGTGTTCCTTTTAATTGTTCTGCTTAATCTGCAGCATCCCTGGATACCTGGCGGTTAATGTGATGTATGGAGCTGAAGTTTCAAAAGAGCTGACTCCTTTATGGGTTTTTGGGCCATTAATTGTGGCTCTCTACATCAAGATCCTCCAATGGTTGTTTGCACTCTACGTCTTCAGCTTCAAGCAGACTGTTAAAATAATTAAGAACCTACCCATTTACTACATGGTGGCCTACAGGTATATCTCGAAAGGGAAACTTGAAGAGGATTTACATACTGTTTTCTGGAAACCTGTAGAAAACCTAAAGAACATGGACTACAAGGAGTTCTCCAATAGAAAGATGAAAGAATTGCAACTTTGGATCGTGGAGAAGTACCTGGATTTTGTTGAGTTAATATGGCCATTTTATTGCAGGACAATCAGGTTCCTGAAAAGGGCTCATCTCATTTAGGTTTGGGGGGTGAATTTTTTAGGGAAGCGTTGGGTCAAAGCAAAGGACAAAAGTTCAAGGCTTTGTCATGATGTTTGTGGAAGAGCATAGGATTTTATGAAACAAGACTCAGCAAAACCCATTTTGGATTTGGGGTCCTCTGCTTCTTGAGCTAGTCAATGATCATGGTGGAGCAAAGTTTATTTGATCTCTGTAATAATTACGAGGCATTCACTTCATTTTTTATGAGGCTGCTATTAATTTGTTTCTGTTGTATTTGCTTAATACCAGGGACAGTTACAAGGGCAAGGCCCTTATGGCCATTGCCTAATGCCCCACTAGAAAAAGGCCCAAAAATATATTTTATATTAAATATGTATTTCCAATTGGGCAATTTATTTTTTTTAATCTAATTTGACATTTTAATTTCTTTAGATTTTTGTTGTAATTTAAATATCAATGTACTTTGGTTATGTAAATTCTAAATAGGTGCTATAGGATTTCTTAGAAAACAGATAAGAAATAAAATATTGCATGGGAGACAAAAAATGAAAAAAACAGAGTGAAGAAGAAATAGTAGAGTACTAAAGAATAAAATGTAAATAAGGGCCAAATATCCGCATAGTGAACAGTGAGAGGTCCATAGAGAGATATAGAGTGGGATTTGTCCAAAAATATATTTTCAGCTGCTTCAGCATTAATCTACCCTCCAAGAAAGCCAAAAGACGACGTTGTCTTTGTGCTCACTTCACTTAATATTCCCAAAACCCCGCCTCAAGAACTCTGGTTTACTACAATTTTTTCCCTCCTTTTCTTTCCTTTCTCAGTGAAATTTCTCAGATGGGCATCCACAATAGTCCTTGAAATGTAATGGGTTTGCTTTAGAATCCATCATCATGGCGTTGTGGAGTCCGTGACGAACTGGTTTTGTCTTTATTGCTTTCAGATATGGCAGTTAAAGTTGGTTCTTCATTTTCTTGTTTGGTCCCTTCTCTTTTTTCTCCCTTTCGTACCAGAAGAAGCTCTCAGGTGTGTTTCAACTCCAGCTGGTTACTCAGAAAAAAAGAAAATAAAGGAACAGAAAAAAAATTCACTCTTTACTTTCTCATGAAAGTTAATGTCCGTGTTGTGAGAATGTGCAAGTTAGGGTTTTTCAATAACTAAGAAATTATGTATCGGTAGGTAGATTTTATAGTCAGTTTTTCCATATTACCTAGTACTTCTAAATGTCTGCAAGAAAGGAAAAATTAGATAGTTTTACCGAAGCGAATTTATGCAGTGTGGACAACTGGCTTTAACTTGATTTTTTACATGCAATTAAACCTTGATTTATTTTACAAGCAATCTTTTTTCTTTTTATTAATTTGCATTCAGAGATTAGCTTGGATAATACATTCACGAGAACTGCTTGGTATCTCTTTTCTGTTCTAATAATTTTTGCTGTTACATTTCAAATGATTGATTAGAGTCTAGGCGAAAGAAAGATTCTGTTTTTAGTACTACTGAGTTCTTCTATTGGAGTTACTGTGCTTCAGAGTCTTAGTCATGCATGATAACAAACTACGTTTGATTGCTGCGTTGTTGATTCCCTCATAATTGATCACTCAAATGCTTCCTACTAATGAACTTATCCTCAGCTCCTGTTCTGTTCAGAATTTTCAATTTTCTTCTAGTCATGTAATACCACTTGCTAATCTAAGTTTGTTGAAGGGGGGTTTCCTTAAAAGAGCTCCACTTTAGTCTTCAGCTAATATGAATTCTTTTCTTTATGTCCAGTTGAGCTTATCACGAGGGTTGTACGGAAACCAGCAACAGGAAGCTCACCTGCTAATATATGCTAGAGGTAACTCCCATATTTGTTGTTTAATTCCCAAAATTCGAAGTTCAGTTTTTGAGGGTCCAGCCCGAACTCTGTTTGGTCCACGAGGCATCTATTAGGATTTTGTTTAAATAGAACTAACATTTCTGATTTCATTGTGTAAATACAAATTGGGTGATTTAATAGATTGATGATACCCAATTACTCTTGAATTATTGTTTCATTTAATGCAATGAAAAAGTGTCAGATTGGTTACTACTGCTCTGAAATTGTTTTGTGTATTCGTTGTGGTATTATGAGTAGGAAAGTCATGCAAGTTCATAGAAGGAATACTGAATTCAAGAGGAAGGTTCAGAAAGGGACAAAGTGTTCTCTTTGCAGTTTCTGAAGATCAGTCGCATTACAGTGATACAAAGGAAGAAACTTTGGAGCAAGAAATTGACCTTCCTAAGAATGAAGATGTATCTACTACTAGTAGTTCGTATTTACCTTTAGATGGTTCTGGTGGGAGACCAGGTTTAGTCTCTTTCTATAACCGTCCGTATAAAGCAGAGGATGAAGTCCCCATGTCTGGTCCACAGAGAAATAGCCATCTTCTGTGGTTTATTGGTCCAGCTGTTCTTGTGGCCTCTTTTGTTTTTCCTTCACTGTACTTGCGCAGAATTCTATCAACTGTATTTGAGGATTCATTGTTGACAGGTGAGTGATAACACTTGCATTACTATGGAATGTTGCCAAGTCTCAAATCCTGGATTTTTCTTCTGGCAGGCTTAGGTTTAATAATAAAGTCAGATGCCATAATATAGATTTATCTCTGTTTAAAATTTGCTATATATCACTTGGTTACACTGCATTGTATTTAATTTTATAGAGTTATGGATGGTCTTTATATTAATGTGGATTCTGCCACAAAAGTGGCAAGAGTTGTTCAGTAAGTGAGGTACATCAAAACTGTGAATTTAGAGGTGAAGGAATGCTGCTAGGTAGTTTCCAAGGATGCTTTTGATTACTTGAGACCTTTCATGCAGATGGATATAATGTGCCTTTAATATTATGATGCGTATAAATAGGGTGAGAATTTTGAGAGATAAACCAACTGAAGACTTCAAAACATACTAAAAGCATAGCTGAGTGGTATGATGGTACAGAAAGAAAAGAAGGGGGTAGTATCAACTGGACATGGATGAAAATGCTGAAAATCAATATGAAATAAACAGTAATAAAATATGTGGTTCAAAACAGAGTGGATTCGCAAATGAGCGGAATTGGGATCCGTAAAGTTTCATTTATGTAGGATTGTTTGGTTCATTGAATAAATGTCAGTTTTCTTTTCTGAATTCTCAAAAGTTTATCATATGTTATTTTATCAGATTTCCTCATATTGTTCTTCACGGAAGCTCTTTTCTACTGCGGCGTTGCGATTTTTCTTTTTCTAATTGACCATTTAAGGAGGCCTTCTTTACAAGAATCTGCTGCAAACAGTAATGAAATCTCATCCCTTCATTTGGGACAACGGGTCTCATCTGTTGCTACCTTGGTACTCAGTCTTATAATTCCAATGGTAACAATGGGACTGGTCTGGCCCTGGACAGGTCCAGCAGCTTCTGCTACTCTTGCTCCATACCTGGTCGGTATCATCGTCCAATTTTCATTTGAGCAGTATGCAAGATACAAGAAATCACCTTCATGGTCTGTCATCCCAGTAATCTTTCAGGCAAGCTCTCAATCCTAATCATTTTTCGGTCTCTTGCAGTTATTCGGATTTGTGTTTTATTAAAATGGGTTTGCCTTTTGACAGGTTTATAGATTGCACCAGCTGAATAGAGCAGCACAGCTCGTGACAGCATTGTCATTTACAGTAAGAGGAGCTGAGATGACCTCTCATAACATTGCGATAAACAGTTCTCTGGGTACACTTTTGAATGTCCTTCAATGTCTTGGGGTTCTCTGCATTTGGTCTCTCTCAAGCTTCCTTATGAGATTTTTCCCTTCTGCTGCCAGTACTACTACTGCTCAGTGACGCTTTGAAGATGGTCACTCTAGGAACCCAAACAAAAAAACATGTTAATTAAGGTAAACTACAGGAATTTTTGTCTTAGTTTGAACCTTTCTTCACATATACCCATTTTAGTTTTTTTTTTTTTTTTTTAAAAATTTGTTAGAGATTACATTCCTTGTAATTTTACTTTTGTTACAAATGTTTAATCCTTCTGTTTTGTCTTGACTGTTAAAATAGATGGTTTAAAAAATTGGCCTTTTTATTGATCATAGTTTGATATTCTTGTACTTGTAGCCCAACATTTCATTGTCTTTACCAGAAGCTTAAGCACAGTTTTGGCAATGTTTCAACTCCTGGCAAAACTTTTCTTAGAAAAAAAAAGAAGAAAAAAGTATTTCAATGAAATCTAATTCCTAATAAGTAATTTTAAAATTATGAAAAATATAAACTAAAAACCTTGTACTCCATTGAAAATTTTAAATAAAATACTCTAATTAAAATTATAATAAAATGAAAGGTGTGTGTTTGGCAGCTGCTTGCGACGCATCTAGTATCCCTTGCATTTCGCTATAAACGACGACGTATTTGCAGTAGCCCTCCATCAATGTATTTCTGGCCAACGTCAATACGCTGTCGTTTCGTGAACCCTCAGCGGGCCCTCAAATTGCCCACATTGCAATTATATTTTATTTTTATTTTTTTGATGAATAAAAAAAGGACCTCGATGTGGATCTCATCGGTCCAGGATTCTATTAGGAGATAGAGCCTTCTTACTCCAAATTGCAGAACCCGATAGAGTCAGAAGCGGTGGCCACACCCCTAACAGATCCCTCCACCGTAAGCAGACTGAGACACCGGCGAATAACGGCTTGCAAGACTGAACCACAACTCTCGCAAGCGAGTGTGATGGAACTATCGACTTCCTTTCCGCTAGGCCACACCCCCAGGTGTCACATTGCAATTATATGCTTATATGCTTTCTAATTAAAACAAGTCTTTTTTAAATGTTCACTAATCAATTAAAATTATTTTTTCAAGGTTTATGTTTCTATACAATTTTCATTATAAAATCTTTTTTCTAACCCACATAATGGAAGCTAAAATATTTTCTTTGTATCTTTTCCCTACAAGTTTTTAGGCACCAATGATAGCTTCAAGTAAGTAGATTAAGAAATTATAATTTTCATTCAATATGTGGAATTGCTTTTGGTGGGTCATTATTGTGACAGGGAAAGGCTTTTTGAGGTGTTTGATGAGAAAATTTAAGACTATAAAGGTGACCAAATTAGGGCATGCATGCAGAATTAGTAATTACTTTTGGACAATTTTTTAAGTGACAAAAGAAGTCAATAACCAATAGACTATAAGAACAAAAAAAAAAAAAAAAAGGTGGATGATTTAACAGATCAAAAGCAGGATTAAGATAATCAAGTCAACCAAACTGATATTAACTACTAAATAAAATACTGGTTTGGCCAAATGTTTCCCTTGATAACTTATTTTTCTTGTAAAAATATTCTTGGGACTCTTAATTATTTTTGTAAATAATTAGATTTATCAACTTACCGTTATTTTAAATTTTGTTAATTATCATCATCCTCAATAATGCAACCTTCTACTCTGTCTTTATGTCTTTGGGTTATTGCCACTTGTCTCACTGGGTGTGACAAATTAAGTTAAACTATGTTCTATTTTTATTTCATAGGTAAAGGAGTTGGTCTTTTTTATAAACATTCACTTCCCTTTCTTCAAACAAATAGATTAGACTAAAACTCAGATTAGGTAAGAGAGACACAAATATTCTAACAAAATGAATTATTATTTCTGAGCAGTTTGAAGAATATTTTATATTTTCCTCTTAGAAATGTACAAGAGAATGTCAATTGGGTGTTTGACAAATGAGACTTAGAAACAGAAAAAAGAAAGCAAAAATATGAGCATGTTGATTTTCAAGCATGTAGTACTCAATTGTGGGAGCACTTGGGTAAGCTTTAATCCTTATGAAAAAAGCAAAAGGTGAAAACTAGCATTTGGGTTGCACATGGTCCATGTATATAGGTAGAGTAAGTACTTTTGTTTCTCTTTCTGTGAATTCTTGTGGGACAAATTTCCAATTGGCTTTTCTAATCCAAATTGGTTGCCTCAGCTTGGAGCCTGAGAAAACAAGCAAAGGGTGAGAGATATAAAGCTACTAAAGATGGCTAACCAGTCACCAATTACACTTGTCTATCAAAGAAAATCCAATCTTTTGAAGTTAACTTATTTGGCCTTTTCTGTTTTGGTTCTGTATTAAGCAGGAATCAAAATTATAGTTTAAAATTACTTGGCCAATGCAACATTTATCACACCAAACCTCACATGGTCTTTTGTCTCTATTCTGGGTTTCAAACATAATTGTTGAATCTGGTCTCTGCTGTGAAATTTCATCAAATGTGGTTGCTTTGGTTCTTATGTTTTCTTCCTGTATTTAATTTTGTATTAGGTGGTTTAGGTTTGAGGGAAGGAGTTTCAGGTCTTATCCTTAGCAATTAAAATAAAAAAGAAAAACATAATCTTTAGAAGAAAAATAGTCGTGGGAAAAAAAATATTAAGGGAGAGAGCATGTGGAAGCCTTTTTCTGCAGAATAAAAGGCAATTCAATCATGCACCATTGATCAAAAAGGAAAGCATAGATTAGGCCGTTGATTCATTTTCTTTTTTGGTTCAATGTTTGGTTCATGCCACTACTTGGCTGATATTTTGACCCCCTTGGCCAGAGAGTTGTTAGGCAAAGCAACAGGATAAGGTGCATGAATGTGTTCTTGTGCAGCATTCTGTGATTTTTGATTAAACATAATGGTTCTACACCTGCTTATTTGACAAGGCCTTGAAGTTAAATTGACCATATCTCTTAGAAAGTCAAATCTACTTAAATTTTTTAGAATTTTGCTTACTCATTTTTGGGATTTTCCTCTTTTTCCATGGTTGGATCCTTAAAGAATTCTAATGAATATAATATAAGTTTATTTATTCAGTAGAGGGCCAGCCTAGCTCCTTTTGAACTCCAAATAGAGCCTAGAGAGGGCCCACTTGAGTTTTCAATCAGTGAGGTCATCTTCCCAACTTTTTTGTTCTTTTCACTTTCAACAATGCCCATCACACCATTGTGTTCATACAATTCCCCATCTCTCATGCTACAATGTAGCATGCTTAAAATATTCCACATAATTTTCCTTTGGAAGAAAAAAAAAAGGAGAGAAAAAGAACTAGTTCCCTTTTAGCAAAACTGAAAAGGTGAAAGGATATGTATGTCCACCTCAGACAAAACTTGAACTCAAAGCCTAATTACTTTCTTGTTGCATTGTGATTATTGACTTTCTCTGCAAAACTGAGAAGGCAAGTCTACTTCAAATTGAACTATATAAGCTCCAAGCAGCATGCAGCCATAAACCCGCACAGTTTTAAACCACAGTTTCCTCCACTGACTGCCATTTTCTTTGCTGATTCTTTGTTGTTGCTTCCTTCTTTTTTACATGGAATGCTCCAAAACTAGTCATTAACTTTCTTTGAATTTGATCCCAACCACATATTTAGATGATTAGTCAAATGTCTTCTCTCTTCTTGTTTCTTGTTGTACTTACTGCTCTTCTTGGTGTTTGTCATGGAGAAAACTCAAAGGATACCTACTGGCTTCTGAGAATCAAATCAAAATTAGTGGACCCAGAAAGAGTTCTGGAAAACTGGTCACCAGCAGCTGATATATGCAGCTGGAAAGGTCTGACATGTTCACCTGATCAAATCCATGTTCTGGGCTTGAATTTATCTGGCTCAGGACTTTCAGGTTCCATTCCAAATGAGCTCCAATACCTCACTTCACTTCAAACGCTCGACTTGTCCTTGAATTCTCTCACTGGTCCAATACCTCCTGAGCTTGGACAGCTTCAAAATCTCAGCATACTTCTTCTGTATTCAAATTACCTCTCTGGTAAGATTCCTGCAGAGGTTGGTCTTTTGAAGAACTTGCAGGTTCTTAGAATAGGAGACAACATGTTATCAGGTGAAATTTCGCCGAATATATGTAACTTGACTGAATTGAGAGTACTGGGTATTGCATATTGCCAATTGAATGGAAGTATTCCAATTGAGATTGGTAACTTGAAGCATCTGGTATCTCTTGATTTGCAGAACAACAGTCTCAGTGGTTTCATACCTGAAGAGATCCGTGGCTGCAAAGAGCTGCAAAACTTTGCAGCATCAAACAACTTACTCGAAGGAGACATCCCTCCTTCGATGGGATCACTTAAATCACTACAGATTCTGAATCTGGCCAACAACAGCATTTCTGGGACTATTCCTGTCTCGTTGAGTAGTTTGTCCAACTTGACATACTTTAATTTGCTCGGGAACAGATTGAGAGGCAACATTCCTGTAGAGTTTAATCGGTTGTTTCAGCTCGAGGTACTTGATTTGTCAAGAAACAACCTCTCTGGAACCATTACCCTTCTCAATACTCAGTTAAAGAATCTTCAAGCTTTAGTTCTTTATGATAATGCATTGACTGGTAGCATTCCGAGCAACTTTTGCCTCAGAAACTCGAATCTGCAACAACTTCTTCTGGCTCGAAATAATCTCGCTGGACAATTTCCTATGGAGCTACAAAGTTGTTCTTCACTCCTACAATTAGACCTTTCAGACAACAACTTTGGAGGAGAACTACCTTCCTTGTTGTACGAGTTAGAGAACCTCACAGATCTGCTTCTGAACAACAACAGCTTTTCAGGAAATCTACCTCCTGAAATCGGAAACATGAGTAACTTGGAAAGTCTATATCTGTTCGCCAACATGATCACAGGTAGGATTCCATTGGAGATTGGGAAGCTGCAGAGGCTAAGAATCATTTACCTCTATGATAACCAGATGTCAGGAAGAATACCAAGGGAGTTAACAAACTGCTCGAGTTTGACAGAAATTGATTTCTTTGGAAACCATTTTATGGGGTCCATTCCTGAAACAATTGGGAAACTTAAGAATCTAGCACTGCTCCACCTCAGGCAAAATGACTTATCCGGTCCAATCCCACCGAGCTTGGGATACTGCAGAAAGCTTCAGCTATTAGCCTTGGCCGATAACAAGCTCTCAGGATCATTGCCACTCACATTCAGATTCCTTTCAGAGCTAAGAACCATCACCCTTTACAACAATTCCTTGAAAGGCCCTCTTCCTTCATCTCTTTTCCTTCTCAAAAACCTCAAAATCATAAACTTTTCTCACAACAGGTTTAGCAGTAGTATCTATCCTCTTACTGGCTCGAATTTTCTCACTGCGTTGGATTTGACAAACAACAGCTTCTCAGGTCCCATTCCTTCCAGACTAGCCTTGTCTCGAAATTTAAGCCGTCTGCGCCTTGCACACAACCGCCTTACCGGAACCATTTCCTCTGAGTTTTCCCAACTCACAGAGCTCAATTTTCTTGATCTTTCATTCAACAATTTGACAGGACAAGCGCTAACCCAACTCTCAGGTTGTAAAAAGCTCGAGCACCTGTTACTCAATAACAACCAATTCACAGGAACAATGCCTTCATGGTTGGGGACCTTACAAGAACTTGGTGAGCTAGATTTCTCATCCAATAACTTCCATGGAACAGTACCTGCAGAGCTTGGGAAATGCTCAAAACTACTCAAACTTTCTCTGCACAGCAACAATCTATCCGGCATAATCCCCAAAGAGATTGGAAACCTCACTTCTCTCAATGTCCTCAATCTGCAAAGTAACAACTTTTCTGGACCCATTCCTTCAACAATTCATCAATGCAAGAAGCTCTTTGAATTGAGGCTCTCAGAGAACCTTTTGACAGGTTCCATACCAGATGAGCTAGGTGGGTTACTTGAGTTACAAGTAATCTTAGACCTCAGCAAAAACAAGCTCTCTGGTCAGATTCCATCATCTCTAGGTAATCTAATGAAGCTGGAGAGACTAAACCTCTCTTCTAATCAACTCCAAGGGGAAGTACCTCATTCACTTGGAAAACTGACCAGCATGCATGTTCTGAACCTGTCAAATAATCATCTCCAAGGAAGAATACCCACAACTTTCTCATCATTCCCACTCAGCTCCTTCATGGGAAATGATGACAAGCTCTGTGGCCCACCATTAGTGTCATGTTCGGAATCAGAGAGACAAGGAAAAAAGCGGCTGTCGAACTCTGCAGTGGCTGGTATCATAGTGGCCATTGTACTAACATCTACAGTAATATGCTTGGTGATGCTTTACATCATGCTGAGAATCTGGTGCAACTGGAGAAATGTCTCTATCTCAACCTCGGATGGTGGTGGTGGTGGTGGTGGACCCCAACATAATAATAAGAGAGAAGATCAAGTGAGATGGGCAGCATTTGGGTACTGGAAAGTTGCTTCCTTGGCTCTTGTTCCCTCCCAAGATAAGGAAAATTCCACCAGTTCTTGCATTTTCCAACTAAAAGTGGATAAAGAAGCCATTGAAAATACCTGAGTCTAAAGCCATGGAATATCCTTTTAATTCTTTTTGGTTCTCTTTTTTCTTGTGGTGGGGGAAGCGAGGTTACCGTTGTACAATTTTGGTTTCTTTCTTTATATAAATATATATCTTACTGCGCTACTCATTTCAAATTAAAAAGTGGGTTACTGCTTTGTTACTGTCAAACTAGTAGAGACAGATACCTGTTGCCGCTAGTGCCAAGTCAATGAAAACATGAAGTTTTTGGACTGGAAACTGTTAGAATAATATGATCCGGACCCATTGCTAGTGCTTGGCATCAGGAAGAAATCGGACCAGACGCAGAAAATTGCCCTTTTTTCTTTAACATGGCTCTAAATTCTAAGTTTCTAACCAGCTTTGGGTTGAATTGGAGCCAGAGGTGGGAGTCTTGGAGAATACTAAAGTGAACTATAGGATGCTAGGGCGTAAAACCCATTATGAAAATTTAGTATAGATTTTTGGTTCTTTTTCTTCCTCTAGTTGCAAAGAATTTGGTGAATGAACAATAATGTGGATTCTCTTTTTTCTGTCTCCTTCTCTTCCTTTTTTTCTTTTTTTGTGAATCAAAGAGTTATATTCTCCAGCTGTAAACTTGGCTGTACCAATTCTCTCAAGAAATTTTTCTCAAAAAGATAGAAGGAACTGGAACATCTGAGCTTTAAGAATAACACTTTTACTTGGCTGTACCAATTGTCTCAAGAAATTTTTCTCAAAGAGATAGAAGGAACTGGAACATCTGAGCTTTAAGAATAACACTTTTTCGCACAAATTATACGCAATTTTACTGTCATCAAGATATAATTAAATAAATAAATCCCACCCACTAAACACAGAACCCTGTATTGAAGCCCACCCATCTACTGTATCTTGCAAGTGGACTGTAAAATTGAGCTTTATATTGAAGCCCACCCATCTACTACATCTTGCAAGTGGACTATAAAATTGAACCCTATATTGAAGCCCACCCATCTACTGTATCTTACAAGTGAACTGTAAAATTGAACAGTTAGCAATACTTAAGCTCAAAGAGAGAAGTACCAACATTGCAGATTTTCTAGTTCATTGCTAAATAACAAGGCAATTTGTACAAGTTTTCTGTATCAATCACAATGGATTCCAATAGTCAGCTTCAACACACTTCAAAAAAAGACGAAGCATACTCAAACACACATCATCTATATGCAGCAAAACAGAATGTGGTGTTTTATAGACATTTGTAGGAATTCCATGTTCATATTTATTCAAACACACGACATTTATAATAATATGGCTTTATTAGTTATTACTATTATTTTACAACGCCTATTATGGTCAATACACCTTTGACCCAGGCACATGGTTAATGCTTGTACCAGTATCATTCTCTCCATCTTGTGAACAGGAAGGGTTCTGTGACTCTATGTCACTCAAAGCTGAGCAGAGTTATTGCTAATGGCACCAGCATCAGTGAGAAGAGGCACTAAGAGACCTGCCTGGTGCTTCTCTAGAACAGCTGAAATGATTCAGATAAAATAGGAGGGAAAATGAAATTAGTGAAGAAAAAAGGAAAAATATAAATAAATATATGGGAATTTTGTAGGTCTCAGACAGGGCTTAATAACAAAAGGCAAGCATGACTGAATGTAAAATGTATAAAATAACTTGTACACCTACAGTCACAACCACCAATGTGTTTCCCCCCTATAAACACATTAGGCACGGTCCTTTGTCCAGTCCATTTTGCCAACTCCGATTGCATTTCTGCTCCGTCACCTTTATATATAAGATAAATTCCTCAGTAAATTAAATCTACTTCAGTGACTAGCAGAGAATAAAGTTGTCTTAAAGCCTTAAACTGGATTGGACAGACCATAAAAGATTCTGTGCAAATTATATTTTATTCAACTGGGATTCAGTATGAACCTTGCTAATTAATAGTCAGCAGCCACAGAGAAACTGTTTAAATTACAGTTCAAGTTGAAGTATAGGATTTCTATAAGGAAAATTTTGAGTTAAAACCAAGTACCCATCAATGTGCAAAGCAATAGTTTCCGGATTTTCTAAAGGGCATGTGTTTGGTCCTGTTTATGTTTTAAGAAAGTTTTGTTCTTGATAACAGTCTTAACTCAATCGGCCTAGAGCTCAACTAATAGGACACAAGTACCCTGAAAACAACCTTCAATAAAGTCATTCTTGAAAAAGAAACCAACCATCTTATTCAAACCACTTTCAGAAAAGAAGATAAAGGAGGGTTCGAATTTTTCAACACCATGCACAACCCTAAAGTCTCAGCAAAGGTGTTTGAATCCAAACTAATGGAAACTGGAGAGTTAGTTTTTATCAACAGGCAAATGATAGAAAGAGCTTATATCCCGATGAGATCATGGGTCTTCTTACTTACTTTCCTTATCTAGTTCAATGACTTTGTAACTTGCTCCAAGCTGTGACAGCAACTGCTTGACCCTCTTGCAGTATCCACAGTAAGTTTTACTGCCACATAGAATTGAAGAGAGGGAGAGAATGAACCAAATTTCAATCACAAAACTTAAATTGAAAAATAAGGAAGATGCTTCTATTCTACAAAAGAAATAATAGACACAATTAACCAAAGTATATAAATTGTTAATCTGATTTTGATCACCAAACCCATTTAAATACAAAACCCAAATAAAGGAACAACTTTTCCTCCTCCCAAAAGCTAGAATCTTTCTCAATTAATGCAATTAAAGTCTTAGGTTTTCGAAAAAGGAAGCCTTAAACTTGAAAAGGGTAGATTTAAAAAGAAGACCTGAAGACAACGACAGGGTTGGAGTTCACAATCTGCTTAGCCTTGTCAAGCGCCGTGTCCAGCTCTTCCTCGGTTTTTTTGTTTGAGCTCAGCCAAGACCCCATTTTGCTTTATCTATAATTATCTAGAATTACAATGAACTATGCGATAGACGATGAGAGAGAGAGAGCAGTGAACCAGGTGTTGGACGGTCCTTTGGAGGTGGATAGTTGGTGGTAAACTAACAGAGAATTGGGAAGGAAAGAGAGACATAGAGAGGAACAAAACGAAGACCAGCACAGCAACACGTGTTGGTATTTCAAACTGCACGGTGGCTGTTTAATGGATATTTATTCTCCCGCATCGTTTTATGCATACAAAATATGAACAAAATAAACTGGGTGCCCTGTATCATTTTATGTTATAATAATTTATTTAGTTTATCATATATTTTATATTTTCTTTAAATCATGTTTTTTTCTTCTTTTTTTTATCTCCTCTATTGATCTAATATAATTTTTTTTAATGATTTTTTTATTATACTTTATTTTTAGAGCATTATATAATTATATTATTTTTACAATGTTAGATTTGGTATAGTGGTTTTACATTTTTTGTTTTTTTTTTTCTTCTCAAAGTTTTGCTAAGAATCTATTCTTTCTTCTTCCTTTTTTTTTTTTCTAGAAAAAATAAAATCTTTTACTTTGTTAGATATTGCCAAAGACATTTTAAAGCATGTATTTTAATATTCTCCTTTTTTTTGGGTAAATATATTTTATATTTATTCTCCTATTACATGCCAAGGAACAATATAGTTGATTCCAAAGAAAACTTCTGTGTATAGGCAATTTCTACCATGAATAATTCAATTTATCCATGGACATATTGATGTTTTAAAACTATTCTATCTTGACTCATCCTTTTATTATTATTTTAATTGCATGAGTTTATTCTCGATAAAAACAAGATTCTAGCTTGAATTACATATTATCTTTTTCCATCTGATTTAACTAATAACATTGAAGCATATTCAATAAAACAAGGCCAATCTCTCATCATACATACTCATAAATCATCAACTTTCTATATGATTTGTCACTGTAAATTAGTATGCCTACAAACTTGTACTGGGTCCAAACCCCATATCATTACAGACCCATCAGTCACCCACAATTTAATCTTTATTTGCTATATATGCATTAGCTGTGGAGAGAAAGGTAAGCAACTTAAGAACCAAAAAAAAAAAAACTCATAAAGGAGGACCTTTCTGTTCTTTGGTAATGCATTTGCTTTTCACTTGGATGCAAAAATATCTTCTAATTCGTTGTATAAACCTTTTGGTTTCGACTTGGAATCAGCAGACAAACTCACAGATGGACTCCCACTACTCTTTGTGCTCCAAAACCCACTCCATTTGGCACGACTTGTTGAAGGGTCAGTAGAAGTCGTATTTTTTTCTTTGCTGAAACTAGCTTTTGCCATTTCTCTCAACTGTTTTGGCCATGGCTTATCACTGCTGCTTGAGGAGCTTTTGTATCTTTCAGCAGAAAAACCAGCATTCCCAGATTCACCTTGCGCATTTTGACCCACTAGGAACCTCTTTTCCAGGATCTTATTCATTTTCTGGGGGATGAAAATCAGTATGCAACCCACTGAAGCTATTTTCAAACCAGTTAAGAAGGACTTCTCAGCAGGGTCCAAAAGCACTGTCTGTCTGTATAAAGCATACAATTCATTGACCATCTGGGCAATATATCCAATGAGGAACAACATGATCATGAAGATCCCAACTTTAGTCTCATCCCCATCTGAAAATTCCTTCTCCAAGAGAAACACACAAGTAGCGAACAAACAAACTTCAGTTGAAGCTGAGATGATCTCAACCAACTGTACCTTTTTCTTAATGAAGGGCTTCTTGAGAACAAGAAAGAAAATCTGAAAAGAAGTAATGCATAGTAAGGTAATTGAGGGAGTTTTAGAAGACCAGTTTTCTAAATAGACACCAGCCAAAACCCCAAGTGAAACCCTTCTTAGACATTCAATCAGTGTGTAGTATATTCTGAGTATTCCAAACAGTTTCTGAACGAAAGGTGCTTCTGCATCTTCTGTTTCATCATCAGATGCAATGATTCGATCACCGGGCTTGCGTGGATTGCCTCCAGAGATCTGTGACAGCATGTATTTTGGAGGACCTCTCAGATCTTCAAACAGAGGGCCCAAAATGATCTGGTAAACTGAGCTTGGCTGGTTTTTCCATGTCCATTGGCCTCTTTTGCCTGGACCTAATGTGACCCGGACAAGTTCTTGGTACCAATGAAATCTGTGACCTTCTTGGTGGACTTCCTTGTACTGAAGTAGCTTCCCAAATGTAATTCCAACAGAGAGGAGAAGGAACAAGGCTAGCAGCAGAAAGCACACAACACCCAACAACAGAATGCCAACGATAAACCCTGATGATTCTTTGCCTACAACCATGAAAGCCAAGATAACAACTAAATTTTGAGCTGCAAATATCTTGAAAAGAAAAACTTCTTGTGACTTGTGACCAAAATACAAGTGAAAGAATTATAAGAGATATCTTACACCTCAAGGTACCTTTAACTAGAGTGGCAGAAGCCTCACAGATACAAGGAAGTGCAAGAATTATAAGAAAAATCTCAAATCTTGGGAATGTGAATGCTCCATAATCCCTCCGATTTTCTGAAGATTTCTTTCTTAACTTTAGAATGAAAAGCGCTAAAACATGCAGCAGTATTAAACTGCCACCAATCACAGCTAACCAGAACATGCTTCTACTGAAATCTCTCCACCTACATAAAAGAAAAACAAAAGCTTTCTAGGTAAAACTGTAGTTTATATATGTTAGAATAGTTTACTTCACTTTAAATTGCATTGTTTATATTGCAGTCCATTGGAATTCAAGAATACCAATTATAACTTCATTTTGAATAGTGATACTTTCAATTTGACATACCCACTCAAGTTTTGAAGGTCCAAAAGATATTCAGCCTCTGGTTTAATATTTTGATTCTGAAAAACACAATTCACTCATTATAAAACGTTTCCATCTAATAAACATTATAGGAAACTAGTTGTGGAAAGGTTTAAACGTTTATGACCTCAAAATATAATCTGTACTCCATTGGAAGAAGCGGCAGCCCATATACCGAATTAGTCATATTCGAATTCTCTTCTAGTTCTTGCGTACTATGAAAATATTCTGAATTGTAAATCTTGGAAATGTAGGATTTTGAGCTGGTGAAAGGTGTAGATCCCACCATTACCGGCTGGCTGTTCCCAGTTTCCCATGGTAGACCGAAGTTGGGAATACTCCACCGTAAACTCCTAGCAAATTCATAATACTCAACTGGCAATGTGACTGACAACCATCTAGAGAGTGCAAAAACCTGAATGTGACCAGCAAGTCTCTGGAAAAGATTAAAAGCAAAATGTCGAATTAGTATTAAAATGGTGAAAACAAATAAAACTGAATGAGAAATTGTTCAAATGGGTTAATAAGTAATATACAAAGAGATTTCTTGCAGGATCAGTAGTCAAAGGTGGTCTTGCATAAGACCAGAGTGTTTGAACACTTGCAGTTGAAAAGGTAAGAATCCCAGCGATAAGAGATGTCACAGCAAAAGAAGCAGTTACAAACACAGAAATCACTGAAGAAATCATCGGTATCAAATCTGCATATGTTATTCAGAACTTCCATCATTAAAATGTTCGAAGAACAAAAGATAGAGAATAAATCCTACCCCAGAAATTAACGAGTGAGAAATCAAACCCCTTACAGTGCCTCACTTGTAGAACATTGGATGCCAGATTCTTGTTTCCAGCAACATCACTGGTTACATTTTCAGGAACATTGATGGACACAGTATCACTGGTTGCTTGTATTTCAAGTGTGTATGTGCTCCTATTTATTTCGTGAAAGCTGAAAAATAGTATAAACTCTTGGAGGAAAGTGAGAAAAATCAAATTTACCAAAAAAAAAAAGGTAAGAAAAATCAATATAAAATCAACTTGATTCAAAATCATACTACTTGCAAAGCTGTTGATTCATTGCGTGTGTGTGTCTGTATGCAGATTTCTTTTGTACAGATAAGTAAATGAATATGAATGCATAAAGATAGATATGCAATAGATTAGAAATTATATGAATTACTTGCCTCTGTAAATGACCGCCTGAGACTGATACATATGATGAGTTGAAACCAAATACAGGCTTCATGAATTTTATTGATATGGGAATGCTGTGTTCTCTTGTCCTTGTATTAGATGCTGTACTCAACTTCACAGAAGGCCTCTGAGAATCTTGAATTTATGTAGACAAAATTAAATTTGTAACAACCATGTATAAACTTTACAAACGAAACAATGTTATTTAGATAGAATCTAAGGCAGTTAACTTCACAGACGAGACATGACTGTCTTTGTTTGTAACTTTCCAAAAACAAACGTAATTCGTACCATAAAGGAAAGTTACTGGCAAAATTGGAGAAACTGGAGTCCCTTGTCTGCTTATTATAAGAGTTGAATTGAGGCTCACTGTGCCTATAGCAACACGAGATACATTTGCAACCTGAAAGCAAATTGAGCAAGCAGATCTTAAGGCCTATGAAACATAAGCATATGATGTACAAATTAAGGACATCAAAATTATGAACTAATTTTACCAGAAAGCCAAATCTGCGATTCCTGAGGGTGTTTCCACTTGTAGGAAGAAGTAAGCCCTGACTTATACTGAGAGAGTTAAGAATTTCTGCAGAGGAATTAAGAACTGGTGCGGAGAAGTATAAATACACTTTGAGATTATCATAATTGTTAGTTGCCTGCACAGTCCTAGTTTGACCATTAAGTTGAATTAGCCTTTCAGGAATACGGAGCCTCATGTTGGCATACACATTTCTTCTATCTGGAGAAAAATCCATAACACATTCTTAGAACACTGAATTCAAGTTTCATCTCGTAATTTTAAAAAAAACAGCAACATCTGCTGAAGAGCATGGTGTTTGTGAGAGTTTAGAGAGCATTTTTCTCACCAAAATGCACATTGAAAGTCGAATTTGCCGTTCTTATAAATCTGTTTCCAGCATTATCTGTGCAGAAATTCTTATCCATTGCCAGGATTACTCGTCCATACTGATCATTAGAGGATAAACTCACAACAAGGGAATATTTAAGGTCTTGCTGCAGAACATTTAGTGAAGTTGGTATAACTTGGCCAGCACCATAGACTAGCAACTGTGCGGAAAGACAAACAAAAAAAAACCAAATTTATTCACACTGACCACAGATCTTATACGAACATTATCAACCACATTAGAATAAATTCTTAGATGTTTTTTCTGGTAGAAACTAGTAGAAAAGTTGAGAAGTCATATAAAGCAATGTGCCTAAGATTTTTATCACACAGCAGACATGAAAATAGATTAAGAAATGTAATAAATGTCAGTTGACCACCTACTCACATTGCAGGTATTCATGGATGAACAATTGAAACCTCCTCCACCAATACAGGGTTCACTAAAAGAAATATTTACAGAAAAATTTAAACTGTTTGTGAAAGAATTTGAGACCATAATAGATGCTGTTGGAGGTACTGTATCTGCAAAAGTAGGACACAAAAGGAGCATTAGCATAGCATTTAACTTAATGATCTTCAATTAGAAATTCATAGTTTCATATCTTATTTGGAAAACTCTATTGTTCTTATTAATAAGGTAATTACTGGAAAATGATAAAAGCTGGAGTCTTTACCAATAGTCCAGTTATAGGTCGCACACCCAACTTCCTGAAGCCCATTTGTGCACACTTCAAATGTATGATTTCCATCCTGCAAACTCCGGTACGAAACGTTTCTAGCTTCACAATATGAAGCATTGCCATTATCCAGCTGCATGCATAATCACATATAACAAGTTTTCTAGTCCACATAAAAGGTTTAAAAATAAAAAAAGAAAAGAAAAGAAAGGAGGGAAATTCAAGAACCCAATCAATAAATAAACAGAAGAAGGAATCAAATTTCGAATTTGCCAGCACTCTCAAGCAACAGGTAAAGGATTTTTTACATCATATTTTGCAGTGTAAATAGTGTATTTATTTCAGTGCAGTTTATTTTCAGATGTACAGGTTAGTGGAACCACGATTGAAGTACATTATCTTAGAAAATTCATGGCAACTATAACAGCCTCGTTAACGCCGACCACCATCCAACATTATGAATCATAAACACCAAAACAAAGCAACGCCCAACTGTAACACAGAAAGCCAAAGCAACCCAAAGAAAGAACAAGGTAAAACTAGCTCAGGCTCAGGTAATGCTAAGAGTTTATATAATATACCTTGCAACTGAAGCTACAATTTGAGCAAGTGCTTCCATTCCCACCTACCAAACCTTCAAATGCAAATGTGGCCGAGTTCCGATTTGAGAATGCACGAGGAGTCTTCAAGAACTTCACAGAGACATCCGAACCATCGGAATGTGCTTTGAAGCACAAAAGTGAAAATACCCAAATGAGAAAAACCACCCTTGAAATTTTGAGCAAACCCATTTCAGCAAAAGTTGCCGAATTTCACTGAGACATGAAGCGTTTAACATCTAAAGGCAAAGAGAGACATTTTTATGGGGTTTGTGTAAAGAGTGCGAACACCACGGACAGGGCCGTATATAACAACAATGGTGAATTGTGTATGACTCTGTTTTGTGAGATAGTTTATGAAGAGAGCGAGAGAGTATAGTTTTGGAAATGGACAAGTTTTAGTGGTTGATGAAGTTTGAGTTAAAGATAGCGCTGCTTTGTGACATGAGACAGGCAATGCAGAGCAAGTGTTTTCATGGAAAAGATAAGAGAAAGATACTACAAGAAATTAAGAAAGCCTTGTATATTTAAATGGCAGACAAATAGAGACAGAAAAGAAAAACATCGCTGTTGGTAAAAGGTGAGAGTACGGCGTAGCTTTGATATGTTTATATCTTTGATATTATTTATGCCATTGCCTTTGACACCATTTCAGGCTCTCCTCCATATTTTAGGAAAAACTTTATGTAACATGCTTTAAGTTTTAATTTTCTCTAAAAAAAATTTTCAAACAACAAAAAAATGGTTAGAGAAAAAGAGATTGAAAAAAAGAAAATAAGAATTTGATGTGCATGGACAGCTTATTTGGACAGAGACCCATGTTTTTAGGGTACAGTGCTAGCAGACCCCATTGACCTAATATAGTTCAGCCTAAGAAGAGCAATGACGCTATACTTCTCCATTTCTTTTATTTTTTCACTTTGTTTAGTCTTGAATTATGTGCACTTTCTTCTTCTTCCTTAAAAGTCTAGCCACATTATCTCAAAGCCTGGCAGATGAAATAAATTTCGCGTCTTTTTTTTTTTTTTTCACAACAGTTGAAGTTGGAACTGGACTAATGATCTTGGTAATCATTAGATTGCACTAGAAGTTCAAAAACAAAGAATCATTTGGTTGCTGAGAAGACAGAAAAAGAAGCATAAATATGAAAATAACATTGAATAAGTGAATCAAAATGGGGTCCTTCCTATTCAAATAAAAAATGCAAATATATGAATTTAAATAATTTTCAATTTCATTTTTCCCAATTATTTTCTTTCCCAACTGAAATTGTCCCCAATAGGGTACTGAATCCAGAACCACTAACACCTGGGGGTGTGGCCTAGTGGAAAGGAAGCCGATAGTTCCATCACACTCTCCATTGTAGAGTTGTGGTCAGTCTTGTGCCGTTATTACCTCAGACTCACCGCTTAATGCTTGAGGGATTAATTAGGTGTGTACCGCCTAACTCTATCGGGTTCTGAAAGTAGTAGAGCTTCTATCTCCTAATAAAATCCTGGGCCGATGAGATCCACATCGAGATCCTTTTTTATTCATAAAAAAAAAAAAAGAATCCAGAACCACTAATTTCATTATTCAATGGTAGAACATTCAGGAATTTATTAAACAGAGGCTTCTTCAAGTTGCTTTGGTCCCACGTACGTGACAAAAAAGTAAAATGGTAAAGATGATTGTGACCATAGTGGCATTTTTGCAGTGATAATTGTTGTAAGATAAATAGTCTTGCAAGCTCAACCTCAAAAACATTATCTCCACCCTCTCTCTCTAGACAAAGAAGAAAAATTCCAACCAATAAAAGAAGACAAAATAAAAGAATAATTGTTAGAGAGAAAAGTACAAGTAGAAGCACCAAGGGTGACCTTTGAACCTGCAATAAATCATTTACCAAAAATAAATAAGTAAAACCTGCAATAAATCTTTCTTTTGCTGTCCCTACTCCTACTGCAAAATTGCAAATATAATCAAATTTGGATTAAAGAATGGATATAAGGTCTAAGATTAATGCAAAAAATGGGTCCACAAACTCCAAGAGTAATGAATTCAATATGATTAATAGCATTCAGCGTTAAAATGGGCAAGGCAATCCTGCTAGGTCCAATCCCTTAGGAGAGCTCGGTTATTGTCAAGTTATTTTGGCCATTCAAAGCCAAGTGATGGTCTGAGTTTTCCTTGTATACTAGAATTTTAAATTACAACCTTCTCAAACTCCTTGTATGAGAGTGCCAAAATGCATTCAAGAAACAACTGGGATAATAATAAGCTGTGAGCCATGTGACAATGACAATCCCAAAAACAGCATTTACTTTCAATTGGTTTCTCTCAAATTATTAATAGAAGAAAAAAAGTTTATGTTAGAAACAGTGTTTCTCTGTAGTTTCTTCTAGTTTTAAGTACTTCAAACTACAAAAATTGACTAGAGACCACAGTTATGTTTTTATCATGTGCCAAACTGAAAATGCAGTAAATATTGATGCCTGAAATGTACCATGTACAACATAATAAAAGATTGTGCCACTTTTGGAATCGACACTACTTTATCTGCAAGTTTGTACTATAAGAGAAGCCACTGTCGAAGTTAGTGAAGACTCCAAAACTACAAGTCCCATAGCAATACAGTAATTCTTGTCTCCTATACACATAAACAAGAATTGGCCAGCATCTACCGGAATCTTTGCAACTCCTGCCTTCAAGGTTAGCCTTACTATCTTTTTTTCCTCCGCCTGTTATAATAAGATAAAAGTTCCATTATGGCAAACCAGAAAACTGAATAGGTAGGCAACACCCTAAAAAGACTACCTAAGATTTCTACGGTGATTTGCGGGTTTGGGCGAACAGATTACAACAAACATTCTTTTTAAACTGAAAGATACAACTATTTTATTTCTTACTAAATCATTCTCAATAAATTTATTAAAAATAGTTACATTTAAATTTTCCTTCCAATGAATTTAAACACGCAATAGCAAGGCAGGACCCTCGTCTTAAGGGTTTCCTGTCTGAGCTTAGTCTACCAAAGTGTAACATGCCAGTCCATTACAATCCCAACAAAGCCTGAACTCGAATTTCCTTGCTGTAAGTGATACAATAGACCAAAAGTTCAGGCATCACAACCAATGTATGCCTAACAATATATGAAAAGCCTAAAAGTGACGACATTGGATTCTTGCCAACTCTTCTAAGGAGATGTACCCAAAAGCACTAAGTCATACAAGAATATTACTTTCTGGCATCCATATCCTGAGAAGCCGGTCGTAAAACGAGCAAGTAGCCACTAGAGTGCTCTGTTTGTGATTATGTGCTGCTTCCTCTTTGTGCCAATCAGCTCCATATGCAAGTGACTCATGTTTGGTATAAGTTTCAATAACTTCAGCTTCATCCCCTTTAATCTTCACAACAGCAAACCCATTGTGCATACAAGCTGCCAATACTAAACCTGGAACAAAAGGGTGGTGCTTAATTCTCCACACTCCTCCCCCTAAACAAATTGAATTTTCAACAACCGGTCTTGTAACTGACCTCACATCCCACACCCTCAGGTTCTCGTCATAGCTACCAGTGAGTATGGTATTTGGATCACTTGGACTTTTGGCAATGCAGCAAACACCCATTTTATGGACCTTGGTATTCTGGAATGCTAACTTGGAAGGATCATCACGCAAATCCCAACCACTGAATTTGCAGTCATCTGAGCCAGTGTACACCAAATGGGGATGATGGATATCAAAGGAAGTTGCCCAAAGTTCAAAGTCATGAGCTTTCCACTCTTCTTGCACCTGAAATTGTGATTCCACTAGAGAAATTATAGAGACGGACCCATCTGAAAGCCCCACTGAGATGGATGTGGCTGAAGGGTTCCAGTCCAAGCAAAGGCACAGTGAAGAGCTGATCTTTTCACCATTTATCTCTCTCAAAGCAAGCTCTACACCAAAAATTCATAACAGAACAGAGAAGCGAATTAAACAGAGACTGACAGTTAGCAGAATTTCAAGCTTATCTCAGAAAAATTGAAACTTTTCATGCCTACTAAAAGCCCCTTTGGTTTTCGATAAAATTTTAGATAAAACAGAAAGCATTATGAAATTGAATTTCACTTTTTAAACATTGTTTTCTGGTCTTCATTGTTTCAGAAACCGAAGTAATTGGACATAACCATACCTTCTGCCCCATCTGAGTAGCTCCCAAGACTGTGAATTCTCAAGTACCCATCAGCATCAGCTTGAGCAAGCAGAGGACTCACGTTCCCTCCAACTGGGTTCCATTTTATATCAAAAATCCCCGCCGTGTCCACACGATGAAACAAGTCAAGCCGGCGCGTCTCAGCGTCCACATCGAAGAGCGATATACTCCCAGATCGACTGGGCCGATCACCTTCCTGTAACGTGTACGTTGCAGCCGCCAAAACATTACGGTACGAGTTGTGCGGACAAAACTCTACGGCGTCAGTATTGCCATCTAAATAGCAATGACCCACGTCCATTACTTCAATCGGCTATTCTATAATGCGAAGTTGATTCTGAGACTATGAGGCATTTCATCAAACAGGTTGTGCCTTTTTAAGCGGATGAAATTGACCCCTTTGACTGAAATAGTCAACACCCCGAGGCACCCTTGTTACGGTCTCGAATTTGACCCAGAAGTCCAGAGCTAGTTTTCGGCCCAATAACAGGTTATGAGCTAGAGGTGGTCTGTATACACCCGCTATAGAACTACATACACCCTCTATTTTTATCAAACTACTAAAAATCCAAAAAAAAAAAAAATTACTAGTGTTGAAAATTCATGCATAATATAAAATTTTATTAATTTTTATAATAATGTAAATATTAAATTGTTAATTAAATAAAACATTCCAAGACGTGAACGAGACCAAATCGTTATAATCTCGTAGGGTAATGACCAATTTTATTAAGGTTTATGTTAGCAGCCCAATTTTACAATATAATAATACGTGACCATCCATAATTCCATATTATAAAAACTGGGTTTTTGGGAGACATAAGCTCGTGGAGAATCAAAATTATTCTAATGCATGGAAGTTTTTAATTACGTTTCTCAACTCTAATTCGGCCGTCTAAATTTGGATTACACTTTTTGACTTTCTCATAATTTACTTTAAAGTTTATTACAATATGTGGAAGTTATTGACATAAGTTTGTAATTAGAATAATCAGTGCAAATGCGGAAGGTGTAATTATAGGCTAGCTTTTACTTTAAAAAAATATAAAAATTAGCAGTATGGCATGAGTGTTTAAGCCAGTTCACATGCTTTTCGATTAATCTCTTCATGTTAAAAGAGGTAGATTTTGCTTCTTAATTAATTTTTTTTATGGGGGTTTTTAGTCCATCAAAAGTACCATACATTTAGTCGAACTCAAATGGTGATGGAATACACACATAATTTTACCATCAGGTCAAGCTATTTCTTCCTAATTAATTTATTGAGTGCATATGATGCTTTGTATAATTCCATTTTAAACTATAAAGAACGATGAGATGCCATTGTTTTATACTAGTATACTTTTGTTTATTAACTAAAATGTAGGCACTTTAAAAATTTTCTAAACACAATATATATTTTTTAAATAATTTTAAATTTATTTAATTAGAATCTCTAATTCAATAACATTTTATATATGCATTGCATCCACACAAAAAAACCATTACGTACCGTTGATTTGTTTTGAGAGAAAGATAGAAGAGTGGATGAACCAAAGGAGCTTTTTCTTTTGTGCAATATTAACAAAAAAAAAAAAAGCATGTCTTTTAATTATTATTTTTATAAATAATAATTACTTTATTTCAAATAAGTTTCTAGAATGAAAAACAATAATAAAGGGACGCACGGATATTTTATTGATTTATCTAATTATCAACGTGTTCGCTTTTATTATACTTACCTATTTAAGTATATAATATAATTTAAATTCTAAGAACTAAAAGTTTTTTTTTTTAATAAAAAAAGTTATATTAAACTAATAGCAACATAAACATCAACATTAACATTGTTTTAGGCTTCCCCTTCAGTAATAGTCGCCCAATTTATATAAATTACAAGAAAGTCTGAAATAAATTTCTACAGGGCAATTTATATAGAGAAAGTCGGATGAGTTTATATAGAAAAAGTCGGATGAGTTTATATAGAAAAAGTTAGTTACTTCGGTATTTATATAAAATAAATCTAATGAGTTTATACGGAAAAAAGTTGCATGATAATTTTATATAAGGAGTTAGGGGTTGACAGAGATTATAAAGAATTAACACAGATTGATAATAATTGATAGAAGGTGGAAGATGTTAACGCATACAAAGAACTCTTAGACTTTTAATTTATTTGGATCCAAATTTTCTAAAATACCATCAATAAACATTAACATTTCAAACTAAGGGTCATCTTTCAATTAAATTTATTGATCGGTGCAAGTAAATGCATGCTTAGTTAAAATATGAGTCAGACAACTAATCATTCCAACTCAAAACACATTATATAAAATTTGAAAATCATTACAATACAATATTGTTCATAAACTCAATGGATCACATGAAAGTGTTTGAAAACTATAAATACAGGAACCAAAAAAGACCACGAGGCTATTAAAGAAATGTGACAAGGAGATTTAATACGCAGAGGAACCAAATGCTTCTTGGAAAATCAAACGCAAAGGTCAGAGACAGACTAATTAAATACAATATTATTATAAGGAAAAGAAACTTCCATTAACACAGATTTTAAAGGTTTATTAAGCTAATGGGGATTAGTGAAAGTTTAAATTATTCATATTTTGGTCGCAATGGGAGGTAGAATAATTGCTCGATTAAAATAAACAAAAAAAAAAAAAAATACACAAAGAAGTCTATTCACAGCCTCCCTCTTTCTCTCTACACTCACTTTCTCACTCAAAAACCTTTGGCGTACGTCTACCAGAGTGAGGCAGTGACGGTGATTTCCTCTTCTTATATGCTCGTTTTATCATTTTCGCAGCGTTCTTCTTCAGCTCCCACAGTCTCCAATAACCACCCTCTCCCTCTCGAGCGTGGCAAAAACACCCAACCTTCTATTAATTTATTTGTTCTTCTATTTTATTCTTCATGTAATTTTTTTTTAATTGCGTATTATGTGCCAAGTATTCAAATAATATTGTTTTTGTTTTTGATATGTTTTTAATAATACAAATATTTATATTTTATAAAATTAATACAGTATTCTTTTATTGTACATCTTTTAATCTTTTATATATAAAACACCCAGAAAATAATTTGGATTTTATTGTCAATATATAAACTTTATTTATTATTATTATTATTATTATTGAACATATTTACATGAAAATCTCAAACCACAGTCAAATCTGTATTGGATACATATTTTCTCCATCTAAATAATTGTCTTAATAAAATAAAATGATATACTTACCATGCATAAAGTATTTTATTTCTGAAAAACAAATATGCATAAATATTTTCAACTATTTTTTTAATTTATCTCTAAAATAAAATTAATAAAATTTATATATATTTTTTGGTTATGCACAAATTAGATTATATGATTTATATATTAAAGATAAACACTCAATAATAGAGATGTACACCAGCCGGTTATGATCAATTTCAAATTTTATAATTGAAGGTGGCAGTCTTATGACCAAATTTTTTTAATTGGAAAAGATAATCATAACTTACTGGTGGTTTTTTTTTTTTTTTTTATAGGTTTTTGATTTTTTATTATATATATTTATAAAAAATAATATAAAAACATATAATAAATATAAATAAATAATCTAAAATCAAATAAAAATAAAAACATATTGCAGTCAAAACTAATAAAATAAAAATAAAATATATTTTTATATTATATTAATTTGATTTATTTATAATAAAATAAAAATAAAAAATTAAACAGTTAATTTTGGTGATTAATAATTTTGGAAATCCGACATCAAAATTAATCATATATAATAGATAATAATCGGTTAGTCGACTGATCGACCATTGGCCGATAATTATTGAAAAAATTTAATTTTTCATAATGCTCGGTCAATCAATTAGACCGGTTTTTGATTTTTTTTTAACACCCCAAACTCATAGTATATTTTGTCTAAATTGATAATGGTGTCCGAATGGGTTATGTTTGGGAAGCCCAAATTTTGACTATAGTCAACGGAAAGTGAAACTGACGCGCTGTAAAAGCGAGTAGACGAAATCATGACCCAGAGAGTAAAAGGCAGCGAACTCGGGGGTCGCTCACTATCAGTCTCTGGAGGATTGAAGGCTCCAGTTTCTCCTTGTTTGTACGCTAAAAATTACACTTCCCAAGAGACCCTCTTTTATTTTTTTAATTAAAACAATTTAATTAGAAATTAATTTAATTTAAATTGAATTACCCATTTTTCAAACATAAATATATAAAACTTTCTCTGTGCGCTCTCTTCGTCCTCACACTTCCACTCACTCTCTCTCTCTCTCTCTCTCTTACTCTCGTTGTCGCTCTCAAACAGCTCCCCATAGAAGCTGATCTCCTTCTTCGTCTCGGTGACAATGATGGACAATCCGTACGGACTCGACTCGGCCTCCGGTTTCTCCGGCCAGTCGACAATGGAGCTTCCGGCGAACCTAATTGCTCCGGCGGATTACCTGTGCTTCGAAGGGTTTGGCGATCGGATACCTCCATTTGGATCCGACCCGCTGTTCTCGGGTTCTTCTTCTGCTGCGGTGTCTGACGAAGCTTCAATGGTGGCCGAAATTCAACGAGGAGGATCGGCCGATGAGGTTTCACGTGCAATTAGGGCTAAAATCGCTTCTCATCCTCTCTACCCCAAGCTCCTCGAAGCTTACATCGATTGCCAAAAGGTCCAATATTACTTTCCCGGGAAAAAAAAAATATTAACTTAAAGTAATTCGCTTGGTTTCTCAGAAAAAAACTGAAAGAAAAATAACCAAGTGAAAGAAAAAAAAAAAAAAACAATTAATTACAATTTCATGCTAATTCTGCTCTTGTTACTACACAAAACAAGACCAAAATTTTATGGACATTTCTCTTCACATAATAAATTTTCCATTTCTTAGCTTCTTTTTCTCACCAGCCAAACATCAAAAACATTGGCATAACAGTTTTGAAAAACAAGCCTCTCTGTGGCGGTGCAGTTACAGAACTTTCCCGCCGTTAAAAAACTCGTAGCGCTTCTACAGGCTTGGTCCTTTAATCGTTGATTCAAAGCTAGTTAAAATCTGTATACGTTGCTTATATAATTGTATGTTTACTTTGTACATAATTGTTGTTTGTTTGATTTTCAGGTTGGAGCGCCACCAGAGATAGCAAGTCTGTTGGACGAAATCCGGCTAGAAAGCGAGCTCTGTCAGGGAAGCGCCGTCGTTTCAACTAGCGTGGTTGCAGACCCTGAGCTCGACGACTTCATGGTGTCTCTCTTCTCAAATCAACCCAAAACCCTAGCTAATAATGTCTCTCTCACACGCACACACACACACACACACACACACTCTGACCATCTTTTATTTTGCTCAAAAGCCTTAATGATTCTGTGTTTTCGTTTATTTATTTATTTTTTATGTTTGAAGGAAACGTACTGCGATATACTGGTGAAATTCAAATCTGATCTCTCTAGGCCTTTCGATGAAGCTACCACTTTTCTTAACAAGATCCAAACGCAGCTCAACACCCTCTGCACCGCTACTGCCTCCAGAAGCTACGTTTCCGGTCTCTTTCTCTCTCTCTCTCAAACACACACTTACACATCAAGACTCTGATATGTGATTTTGTTGCTCCTTTTTTTCTTCGTCCTTTTGCTGTTTGTGTTTGTTTGCCCAAAATGGTCGCGATCATATAAAAAAAACCCAGATTCACTGAAATAGGTAGCGCACGTTAGCAACGAAACGCAAGCGCATGTTTGCCAGGACTAAACTCACATGAAGAACAGTAGTAGTCGTAGTAGTAGTACTGTGGTTTTAATTCCTTAAGGCTGAGAGAGAGTTTCCCTTTATTGGTTTCTGATCAGACCTGGGGTCTTAAAGAATAAATAACATTTATTCTCGCTGAAGAAGTAAAAAAAGGAGGCTTCGGTCAGATATATATATATTAACGGCACAAACCAACAACAAAAAACCCTAGATATGGAAGAAAACCTTTTTCTTGGAAAGCGACCTGGATTGACTTTGATGCTTGTGAGAAATGTTTTTTACTGTGTTTAGGGTTAAAATGACTGAAAACTACTATTTTAAAAAATATTAATTTGGAAATATATATATATAGATAGAGATAGAGAGAGTACTCCAAGTAAATATTTGTCTTGGAAAATTTGACATCTCAGAGTTCCAATGATGGCAGCCAATGATCTTTAAGTCTAAGAGACTGGCTTTGGAAGCATGCGAAGATTTTATTGATGGGTTTTGTTTTGATATTCAATACCTCAACACAAGTAGTTCTAGTATTTTAGTTTATAATTTATAGCACAAGGTTTTGGGGTTAATGGAAAACCATATCTTTGGCCATTTTGTTTGACTACAAGAAATATTACACACGTATCTATCTGTGTTTATATAGACATGTGTTTATGTGTGTTAAAATATCTTTTTAATTTTAGGAACATAAAACATTTCTAGATAATATGGTTTCTTTCTGGCTTAGATTGATTACATATGCAATACATGTAAAAATGTACGACCAATTTTTGAAATAACTGATTTTGATTTTCTCCAATGGTTTTAGTATTATAAAATTATATTTATGAAGTCATTAGTATATACATATATTATACAAGAAGCTGCCAGGTCAAGGTGGCTGCCAATGCTTACTTTTAGTGTGGAAAAAATGACTAATTATGATTTTTAGTGAACAAATTGTTGCTTTTTAATTAGCCTTTTGGGTGCAACTATTGATTGATGTTTGCTACTTCACAGTTATATACTTTCTTTCGGTTCTTTAATTTATTATTTTGTAGTTTAGTTTTAGTATGTAGATCTCATGTTCCGATGGAGCATGAGTTAAAAGCGCATGCAATGGGAGGAAATTAATAACATACTTTGGGAGGTGTTAAGATTGGATCAAATCTGCAGTCTAAAGAACTTTGTTGGGAATAGGTTCAGGTAGTTTCAAATATATTTTATTTATAAGATCCAATCTGATTAAAGCAAGTCACTTTTCCCATAATCATCCTCATCATGAACACAAATAGATTCCTATATATTATTAGAATCTTGCAAAGAGCCTCAAGATATCATGACAAAGTGAAGTACAGTGTTAGGTTTTCAAAATATTATGTTTTGCTCGTGCTTGGAGATACCAATACTCATATTCCTTTGATCACTGTTGATCTCCAACTTTTGAGGTTGTGTATGTACTTAAAGAATGGTTAGTACGTGGGTTCTTGCACTTGGTACAGGTGGACTTTGTCGCATAAATTGTTATTTTATCATATACTTTTTGCATCCAACACTAACAGGATATGGATATAGTATGGTCACGTGAAATTTTTAGCATCACTTTGGAAGAAAGCTGCTCTTTTCATGCAATTTATCTAGATGTGTGGCTTGGGGATTATGGATTTGTATGGAAATAAGTGCCTTAGAAGTTAGAAGTGGAGTTCCAGTGATTAATATATTTGGTTTAGGCGTAATATTTGGTTTAAGCGTATATGCGAAACTATATTAAATTCCAAAGAGTACATCACAGCTAAGGTAGTGCAGGCTTGTTAGTTTGAGAGCTTTCGAATTGGGTTTGAGTGCTTCTCTGCCTACTTTATGATTGAGCATTTTTTTTTGAAGTTCTTGTGCATAACTTGCAGTGTTATTTATTTTCTGGTGTTGATAAGTAATATAGTAATAAGTGGTTTTTGAGTTTTTGGTAATAAATAAGTGGTTTTTGAGTTGAAGCTTTAGAATATGCTCTTTTGGTGCTTCTGCCAAATTGATATGATTGCCTTCCAATACATAAATATGAAGTCCTGAAATTTTCCCTTATCATTTCATGAACTCAATTAACTAAAATGAAACTGAAAGAAAGAAAAATGATAAAGAAACCCGTTCATTGTTTTATGATAGATCTATTTGTTTGTTTGTAAGAAGTTGCATGTTTGTTAATTAATAACTTGGAATAAGATTCGTCATCTTTCAGCGTTATTTTTGGGACTTAATGATGTTTGTTTTGCATATTATAGCATTTGTACTGTTATTCTCCAGTTTTCTCATTATTTGGTATTCTATTTTATTTTTGGTAGCGCCATTTTAGTCCTACTGGACAATGTGGGGGACTTTTGACATGATAGTTGAGAGGCTTTTGCTAGTGATCATTGCATAGTTTTGTATTTAATGTATCCTCTATTCAAGCCTATTAGACTGGCTATTAAGAGTGTCGTTATGGTTCATTTCATTTATGAATCTTAAGCTTTGCTTATATTTATTGTTGCTTTGGTTAATTGGGGACCTTCGAGGGAGGAAGATGCGTAACTCTAAAGAGTAGGAAGCCATATAGACTATGTATTGGGTCAATTAGACTAGTCAGATCGTTTTGAGTTTCAACTGGTTTCCAACTCAAATTTGATGGAAATCTCCTTTTCTCTTCTCTCGCAATGTTTTGAGTGTTTTGAGCTGTACAAGTTTTGACATTCTTCAATGTGGGTTTGAGTTCTTTGTGACAGGCATCCCTACAATTAACTTGATTTAACACATCTCGAGAGGTATTCGGAGACACAAATACCTGGGATTTACTAACTCTCTGACCGGAAATGTTAAGACTCTTTAACGTTCTTGCTTTCGGAAAAGGGTAGTTGTGTTGTCATTCTTACTGCTATAGTACTTTTTTGTTTCTCCTCTGAAAATTTTTAATTGATTTCCAGTAGCACTTTAGAGTTGTGCATTCTGAAAATAACAGATTAGGCATTTCATAAGTCGAAGAGTTTGTGCACTCTCCTCTCATTCTTTGGCAATCATCTAAGCATGCTTAGCCTAGTTACAGTAACTTTATGTTTATTGTTCACAACTGTTCAAAATCACAGTTCCAATTAGTGTGATCAGAATAGCATCCATTCCTTTTCAACTTCCTAACTCTCTGCTTGGTTTCAGCTCGTTGTTTTTGACGGATTAATCTGTACAAACAGTAAAGTAATAATTTAAGAAGTGGCCTAATTGAGTGTAGGCACAAAAAGTCATAATTTAAGAAGTGGCCTGATTGAGCATGGTTTTGGGCATAAATAGGCAAATATGTATATATATATATATATGTATATGTCTAAGTTTTGTACAATTTCTATATGGTTTTCAAGAAAGCCTACTGAGTTTACTTCCATGATATTCCTTCAATTTCTATATGGTTACGGTATGAAACGTATTATTAGATAGTCTATGCTTGTTTTCTGCTATATATGTGTATATACACGCACACATGTATCTGCAAAAGGTTCTATCTATGACTTGTCTAATCCTATATACCACTCAAAAGAACATCTAGGCTAGGCTCGTAAACAGGCAGAGGAAAAAGGCTTTTGTTTCACTTTGTCATGTTTTTCTTTATAAATATTTGTCCCTTTCTCGTTTGTATTTTATTATTACACTGGTCTGCATGGCGTGTCTATGGTAATTTGCACCCCACATGAATAACCAAAAAAGCAAAACACAAAACTAGTAGGGAAACCTTTTGAAGCTGCTAAGCACCTGGGTGTTCATGTTCAATACATAACATAGCATATGTTTTTTTGGCTGGAAAGTGGAAAGTCTTATCATATCCGCTAGATCCACAGCGTGTTTGGTCGTCCTTTTTTTTTTTTATAATTTTTTTCTAAGATAAAAGTTTTGTTTTCAATAAAAAAATAAGGCATTTAGAAATATGATTGGCAAAAAAAAAAAAAGATTCAAGTATTTTTTTTTATATATAAAAAAGTATTTTAATTGCTCGCCTAGGTTTTTTTTTTTTTTTTTAAAAAAAATTGTTATTTCTTAGGGAAAAAAAAAAGCACTTTGAGCATAATGATAATTTTAAATTATCCAAAATTTCCTCGTTTTATTTTTAAAGTTCAACCTTTTGTTGAGTTAGGTTTTTATTTTTTAATTTTTTTTTGTTTGGTTAAAGGTTTATTTATTTATTTATTTATTTTAATTTGTTACAATTAGAAATACTTTTTAATTGAATAGAAAAATGTTCTTAGACATCTTCAGTACACTTTTTATACATAGATTGTCACCGAACACAGTTTTATGATTAAAGTGTTTTTTCAATTAAAAAAATTCTACTTTTTTTTATTTTTTTTTTGGGTGAATAATTAAAAAATTCTACTAGTGCAACGATTGTACACAAAGGGGAGGAGGGGCAAAATGGGAATCTGAGAAATGGGGGTGTAATAAGGAGAAAAGCGTAATCTTATTTTGGGGGCAATCTCTGTTATGGACTCCCGTAATTGGCGCTGCAACCGGGTTTTGACATTGAAACGACAGCGGACTGAAGCTGACGTCACGGATGTTCCAATTCCATAATAAGATGGTGCTGTGTTATTATGGATAATTTCCCAGTACGGTCTGTCCGCCACAAGAAAGAGAAAAGTTAGAAGCCCAGTGTGTGTATATGTTTATTATTTTTGAAAACGAAGTTAATATTAACATATTATATAAATTCGGGGTTTTCATTGGAAGTTGAGTATAGAGTGAGTGAGTGGTACTGGGTGCGTTCTTTACGGGTTACAGACAAGTAAAACTAGATTTGATTGTGACAGCCGTACAGTCACAGAGACTCTGTGTGAGAGAGAGAGAGAGAGACACTACCCACCCACGCACACAGTCTGACTGCGATACGACATAACGAAACCTCATAATCTCTCTCTTTTTCACTTTTTTCTTTTAAAAAAATTCTTTTTTGGATGTGGGTGGGCCATGCCATCGGTCTCCATGTTGCATGGGCATACTGATGCATCACATCCCATATTTATGATCCAGTGCTCCTCTTTTGTCCCCTCTCGCCTCTCTTTTCCTCTGCTATGTATTCCATTTTTAATCTTTTACAGATTTATAATTTTATTTTTGGGTTTGTTATTTTAGATTTTGAATGACACTGGAAAAGCAGCAACATTATTATTACTGACTGTATAATATATATATATCTCTGCTATGTATTCCATTTTTAATCTTTTACAGATTTATAATTTTATTTTTGGGTTTGTTATTTTAGATTTTGAATGACACTGGAAAAGCAGCAACATTATTATTACTGACTGTATAATATATATATATATATATATATGTGTGTGTGTGTGTGTGTGTGTGTGTGATTTTATTTGGATTGTAAAATATAGATGAAACTGGTGGTTCATCGGAGGAAGAGTTGAGTGGAGGGGAGATAGAGATGACACAGGAGGATAATTGTCAGCGTAGTAATGAGGATAGGGAGCTAAAGGACAAGCTGATGCGTAAATACAGTGGTTACATAAGCACCCTCAAGCATGAATTTTCAAAGAAGAAGAAGAAAGGGAAATTGCCTAAAGAGGCTAGGCAAGTCCTGCTTAATTGGTGGAACCTTCACTGCAAATGGCCCTACCCTACGGTATTATATATGTATATATATATTATTTACTTGGGCTTTAATATAAATTTTTGAATTATGAAAATGGATGATGTTGGTGCTTTAATTTATTTTATCGAACATAGGAAGCAGACAAGGTGGGATTGGCACAAATGACAGGGTTGGATCAGAAGCAGATAAACAACTGGTTTATTAATCAAAGGAAACGCCATTGGAAACCATCTGAGAACATGCAGTTTGCTATCATGGACTCCCTCTATGGTAATCCCATGGAACCCTTTCTTCATGAATGACTCTCACTGTCCTTTTCTCCTGTAAATTGTTATTCAACTTGACCCTTTTGTCTAAATTACATATGGTTATAAAAAAAGAGAAAAAAAAAATTGTTTACTTTCGATTAATTATTCTCTAACTTCTAACCCCTAAAATAATAAAATTCTCTAACCCCGATGACCAATAATATGATGCCACTTTTATGTGGGATCCACGAGCATTGTTCTTACACGAGTTGTATAGGGCCACAGGCATTGATGAGCTTGTTTTGTTTTTTTTTTTTTGGTACTCACTACTATTTAGCTTGGCAAATGGGCCAGTGTATTGGGGCAATGGGCCCAATAACTCAAATGGATGGCCCAATTAGGGAACGAGAGCTCAGCCCAAAACTTGGTCGTCCACCACCTGTTATGGACGTGTTTTAAGTATAAAATATGAACTCAACGAACAAGAACAATACTATATGTACTACCAACGCTTTTATGTGTACAAAATAAGAATTAAAATGCGAATATGTTTAACTAAAATGTGGATGAGTTTATATTTATGTTATTTATTTTAATGATCAGTAAATGTGAATATGTTCAATTAACATTTGGATGAGTTTTTATCCTTTTAATTTAATAATATCCGAGTCAGTTTATGCGCATCTTAACTACTTTCTCTAAGAGATTTTAAAATGTGGATGGGTTTAGATAAGCAAGTCGACAAAAGCAAACTAATTAATTTTTTATAGTTCCTCGTTTATCTGTTATTGTAAATTAAAAGTAGAAGCCAACTCTGGAGGATCTTAAAATGTGGATGAGTTTAGCTAAGCAAGTTGACAAAGCAACCTAATTAATTTTTATAGTCCCACGTTTATCTTTTATTCTAAATTAAAAGTAGAAGCCAATCGAGTTGCGTCACCACTGCCAACGAAAATTGAAAGTTTTTAAAGAGTGAAGGATGTGTTTTTTTTAGAAGTGTTATTATGAAACAAGCAATTTTTTTATAATTATTATTTCTTTTCGAATAAAAAAATTCCCATTTGGATGTCAATATTTTAAAGAGCACTCTGGATTTTAATTGGTTTTCGAAAGAAAGCAAGCATGTGATAGCTTGATAACACAGAAGGCCAGAAAAATCATTTTTTATTGATGATGGTTCTCGTGGAACTGTACTCATTATACAAACACAAGTATACTTTTGCTCTATTACCAAAAAACTCATTGTTTTTCTTTTGTACAAACTCTATAAGCTCTCACAATGCTGGCCTTTATCCACAGCAAACTTCCATAATATCAAAGCTCAAGCATGCAATATTAAAAATTAAATTAAAATAAAAGATTAATCAGTCTTTTAGCAGCATGCAATTTTGACATTTTTCTGTTTATTTTAAACATATTATTCATTTAATAATTCAACCAATATTTGTTTGTGGCTACTGGCTTTTGCCAATGTATATACATATGTGTAGCCTAATTTATATATGCTGAGCTATATCTTTTATTTTTTATTAGATTTCATGTGAAATGACCAATTATGCCTCTAGTGCAGTTCAGGATATATAAGCTATATAGTCTAATAGAGCATCTCTATATACATATATATGTACATAATTAATTTGGACATTGTAACTCGTATATTCAGAGCTATAGTGACATGTTACATTACTAAATATAGGTGAAAAAGTGAATGCAAAATATTTATAACCTTTTATTCTCATTTTTCATAGTCCTGTATGGATTGATAGATTTTACCCTTACTTTAGCTCAAGGTATATGAGCTTCAATGCTTAAGGGATTAGCTCTCTTTATATATGTTAGCGGCTGATTTGGAATTGGTAGACCATTAAGCCTGAAGGACACTTACGCATGAATTTGCTCATTTTTCTTCTTGACGGGAACAATGCTAGATAACCACGTTGGATGCTGTATAGGTTTGATGAATCTGGTTGCCAGGAGCTTTTCCACTTCCTTTTTTATTTACACTTCTACTATTGGATGAAAGTCTCTTCGAGGCTGTTTGACTTGCTTACTATCTGGGGAGATGTTCAGCGCATGATACATTATTATTGGGTCTAGTTCGACATGTCTTCATACTTCAAGGAAAATACGTTAGAATATTCCTTCAATAATTCAGTAAGACTTTGTTTCTCCTCTAGAGACACATGTGAGCTAATAGAAATATGCTTTTGAATTGTTAGATCAGTGCTTAAATCAACAATATCAAGTGGCTCCACTGTAGGATTGGACCCGTCTTACAGGGCTTTTGGTGCGATAATCACCTTGACATAATTAGGTTCTTCTGGTATTGTCTTCAGATGTGACGCATTAGGTGTTGTTGAGTCAAGAACTATTTTTTCATCATTTGCTTTTTGTACTCCATATTCCTCATTACCTTGCTCTTATGAGCATTCCTCCTACATGCTGGTAATTATTGCAACTGGTACAAATGAACTGTCCTCTACAAAACAAGGCATAGTAACCTGGTTAAGGCATGCATAAAGAGATTTTGTCTTATTTTAGGGACCTTTCCACATAACGTGGTCAATCCCCATACATCGTCATAAGCATTATACGATTCTCCCATCAGGTAATATAATCCTTATACATTTTGGTCTAACTATTGCACTGCCCGATTTCCTCATTCTCTTCCTTTTTTCATTAGGTGCCCATTGATCACTGCTTTCCTTAGTGTGCTTAAAATCTTCCCATGGGGGTAGTGAAGATCCTACTACCTCAAATTCATTTCCTCCCTTAATAGAAGTAAATTTTTCATAGAATTGCGCATCCACATGATTGGTTTCCAAGTAATTGAATGGAGTATGGTTAGATGCTATCCTCATGGGCTTCATTCCCAAGTGCCCTTTTATACATTGATGATAAGTGGACACCACAGGCTTATGTTTGTTGAGCTAAGGTTTGCCTAGCAGAATATGATAGCTAACTTTCGCATCTAAAACATGAAACTTTGTGAATGATATAAGAGATCCTACTTTGAGATCAAGCTGGATATATCCTATGGTGGTCTTTATGGAGTTCTCGAAACCCGATATCTGTGTTTCAACTCTTACAATCTTATCCCTTGTTATATTTGCAGCTTCCAAAATGTCCAGGGGACAATGTTGACTGATGACCTTGTATCTTTGAGAGATTTCCAGATAAAGACTTCATTAATTTGTACTTCGAAGTACAAAGCTTTTCAATGATCTAGGTATGGAGCTTCCATGTCTTCATCAGTAAAAGTAATTGTATATGTTGTTTCTAAAAATGCTCTCATGCTCTTAGCTTCATTTACATAACATTGTGGTCCATGATCTGTTGAAATCCTCATGAGTACTTTTGTTGTGGCTATCCTCACTTGACGCCCATACCCTAACTGATAAAAAAAGGACTTGAACTTAAGATTGTGTTGGAGAGCATTCGTGGTTGCAGCTTGTGCATTAGCTTTGCTTTTCATATTAGATTCTTTATTGTTTTGGGTTTTGCCTTCATCATAAAGGACTCTAGCAACAACGTCAATTGTAACTCCATTCGAAGACTCCAGCTTTTTGTATTTATCTGCTCTTTCAAAGTCATTTCTCCATCCTTGTGCCTCTAAGATTGACATGTTGAAGCTTTGCGGTTGTGTATATCTTCTCCAAAAGGCTTCCTCACAATTCTCATTTTCCTTCCATATGATATCAGAAGGCTTAGGGTCATTGCTCTATACGAGTTGATTCATCACATACTGATGACTCATCCATGGTGATGTAAGTTGTTGTAGCAACGTATTCTTCTTCTTTGTGTTGGGGGGAACAATTTAGAACTTTGCCGTCATTTTGGAAAGTTGATCCAGACATGATCTTGTTAGTTCCCTCATAAAACATCTTCCTCTATCTTTGACATGCCATCGTTGAGTGGCCGACGTAATAATGGTACCTGCAAAAATGATGATGAAACTTTTCATACTCTGTAGGAGGTCTTCTTGGTCATGGTGGATCCAGTATCCAACTATCAAGCTAATAGCTAACTATCCTATGAACTTCCTCCTGTGACTGTGGTATTGGCGGATAGGTTTTTTCGTCCATTCGAGATCCTCTTGGTGCTACCTACTTTCTAACTGTCTGGCCATACACAGTTCATGTTCATTTATTAAGCATTAAGTTTCTTTCGAAGCTTGGCAATTTCATTCTGCAGAGCTTTACAATCTTGTAAAGAGTCGAGTGCCTGCCAAATTTATTAAGGTTATTACCCTAATAGCTCCATGCCTCGAAAGGTTTTCTTGTCCCTCTTGATTATCAATAATGTTTCGAGCTCTTTTTTGATGCATTCCTCTTTTGTTGTGCAGTTGCTCAGACTTGCCACTGTATGTTTCAGGATAGTGTCCTTCTAGGAAAGTGTCAAGGATCATCCATGAGTATGGATATGACTCTTTTATTGATGTTGCTATAGCCACAGAGGCAATATGTTCCTTCCCTTTATGCCTAGACAACAAATCCACATCTATGCTTTACTTGATGATGTAATCTCCAAAGTGCCGTAATTGATATTCTTTTCAACCATTCTCCTTAGCACTTTGACGATGAAAATGTTGTTATGATTATGCATTTTTGTATATGTTACTAAGTACACTTTGCATTTGTAATAGGAGGAGAATCTTTTGTTCGGAGACCTTTCTGTTAGATATGCTTTTGGGCCCACTTAGATAAAATACGTATAAGTTAAATTAAAATTAAATTTATTTTAATTTTAATTTTCTGGATAATATATTATCTGATCAGTTAAGATTTACTTTAAATTAAATTTATTTATTTTTTAAATATTTATCTTAACTGAAGAGATCAGATAAGATATATTTTCTAATTTAAAACTTTATATTTTTTTATTATTAAATACATCGTTGTTTTTTTTACAAGATGCTAGGGTTTTTTCAGTCTTCTGTGATAGAGAGAAAAAAACTATCGTAAAAAGAAAAACATAGTTTTTTTTCTTCCAGAAAATTTTAATGTATTTTTCAAAAGAACGTAGGAAAAGAAAGAACATTTCTGTTCTTTAGTTTTTCCTTTTGTGTTCTAATATTTTTCTTAGATCGTTGTGCCTACACACATTGCTCCATCGCATCTGAGGATAACACTGGAAGATCGGACGGTTGACAGTACGATCGTGCGGTTCAGATTGTAGATCACAAGGTGCAGTTGCTGATTTATGGTGGTGATTACCAAACTGAAAGATCAGCTGGTAGATCTTCACATTAGGGAAGTGGTAATCCAGAATTCTTATTTTTCAGTTTTATGATTTACATAACATGTTTTATATTGCTTCCACTGATTCTGTGTATGTGTTTCTTTTACTTTCCAACTCAACTCGTTATTGACACTATAAAGAACCTGAGGGAGGCATTGAGGTGTTGTTCAAACAGGTTGTTGTCAAATGGAGAGGCCTTGAATCTAGTATTTGGCAATTCCAAGCCATCAACGGAATCTCCGAGTGAGAGAATCTTGTGCTATAAAGACATCTCCAGAGGACTTCTCCAGAGAAGTAGTTTTTCCTCTTGTTTTGTCAGTCCATTTCAAAAGACTAAATGCCTAACTCTATAGATACACTTTTAAACCAAAGTCTCTCTTGGAAGGAGGAATAAACTCATCTTCAAAAAAATGCCATAACTGTAGCAAAGTACCTAATCCGAAATCCACTCCAACAGTATATATTATATATATACTTATATATTTGTGTATGTATGAGTGAAGTAATTATTCTTTTAACTAGGTAAATTGTTTTTGTTATTATTTTATATACAGTTGTTGTTTTGTGAAGTATTTGAAACCAGATGATCCTAAAATAACATAGGCATCTTCTTTGTCATGTATATAGCCGTCGTACATACAAAATTTCTGCAAAATGACAATGCAACCAGCGTTTGTCCTGCTGCTTATTTATGAGGAATGAGTTAATATTATATCCGTTTAATTATGAAGAACTTTGAAACTTATAAGCTAAAAATTCATAATTTCAAAAACCAATTTTTGTGCATTTTTTCTTTCCTATTGATTACAGTTTGATATTACTTGTCAACCAAGAATTCTTATTTTCATTTTAATTTATTTTATTTTTTTTGTAATGGAAAAGATCACTCCATGATAGTGAATGCATTGAATTGAGAGTAGTTCATGCTTAAAATTCAAGAAACATAATACTCTGAATTTGATTACATAAGCTTTAAGGAAATCAAATTGTGGGAATAATGATCACGAAAAAGTTGCTATTTTTCAAAGGTTATCATAGTCTTTATGAACTGTAATCAAAAAGCAAAAAGGGTATTAGATTTTAACCTTTTTAATAGACTTTCCCTCCTTCATGAATCATTATATTGGGATATAAATTATATGGTAACTTTTAATTGATTAAAATTGATATGATGTGACAGCTGCTATATTACTTATATTATACTAAAAGAAAAATTACCAAAACCCATTGAAAAATGCACAATATATCATGAACTTAAACAAGCAAAGAGGAAAAAAAATACAAAACCTCTAATACCACTTCTATTGGGAGTTGAGTGGTGATGGTGGACACATGCTGGACTCGTCTAGAATTCCAACATGTATTACCGACCACAAAGATAATGAAAGAGCCTCAGTTGAAGTTAATAAAGCCTATCCTAATCAAAATTATCAAATCCAAAGACCAATAATTCAAGATTCTTTTAGCATTATTTACAACCAAATTGGGCCCCCATTGCAAAGAGAAATTTCCGAGTACACAGAATATAGCTAAGTGGAAAGTTTTCAGGTTAACGAAGCCTGTGGTTTTATAAATGTGTCACATTCTAAATGAAAGTCCCAATTTGGCTGTTTGAAAGACTAAAATATACCATAATGTAGTAGGTATTTTTTCTACGTGTAAAATGCTATTAGCTTTCAACAACTTTCCCTCCAGCCAAACAGTGTTTGACGTGAAAAATCAGCTATGGCATTCTAGCTAAGCCAGCTAACTCTAACTCCTAGTCCACTTTCATTTAACAGTCTCCTAAATTAAGGGAAAAAAACCAAAAATAATAATAATAATAATAAAGTCCAGATCATCCACCATTTTTGTTTTTCTACATGGTTTCTCTCCCTCCACTTCCTCACCTCTGTCTTTAGGAAACCAAAAGCCAAAAAACTATTATCATGTCTGCAACGAAACGATGCAAAAAACGATTTAACAGAAACCAGATCATACCCTTATAGGACTTAGCCCTCTCTCCCTCTATATTCATTTGTTATTCCCATTAGAAGATAGAGAGGGAGAGAGAGACACAGACACACAGAAAAATGGGAAAGAAATAATCCCCTGCAACTAACATTGCTCTGTTTTGTTTCAGATTTGAAACAGAGCAATTTACAAAGAACAGAGCAAACGTGTTGAAAAGAGAGAATAAAAATTTGAACTTTGTTTTTTTCAAATAATTGAATCAAACCCAATGCAATTCACGAACCCAGTTCCTCGAAATCCCATCTGGGTGTTCTTGATTATCTCTGCGTTCTTCGTCTCTTCGTCAATCTCCGACCCTCGAATATCCGAGTCCGGCTTGTTCTGTGGGCCTTCCAATCACTCTGCAACCGACAACTTCATTCCCAATTTCATCAGCGTCATGGAAACCATTTCCATCAACGTCAATGTCAGGCGCTGGGGCGACTCCAATGTCACTTCGCCGCCGCCCCAAGTTTACGCCTATGCTCAATGCCACGACGATCTCTCGCCAGTCGAATGTTCCGCTTGCTTCGCCATGTCCAGGACCAAGCTTCCCCGATGTCTACCCTCAGCATCGGCGAGAATCTACCTCGACGGTTGCTTTCTGCGTTACGACGACCATAGCTTCTACGAAGAGGCCACCGACGAAGGGAATGATAAGGTGACCTGTGATTCACCGATTGATATTTCGAAAGACAAGTACATGAGCATGGAGTTTCGTAGAAAGGTTACGGAAGTGATTGGGAATGTGACTAAAAAGGCGGTGAAGAATGAAGGCTTTGCTGTGATGGAGGAGAGAGGAGGGGTGGAGGGTGTTTATGCATTGGCTCAGTGCTGGAAGACACTTGGTGATGGTGGATGTAAAAAGTGTTTGGAAGCTGCTGGGTCTAAGCTCAATGGGTGTTTGCCTGGGCAAGGTGGTAGAGCTATGTATGCTGGGTGTTATTTGAGGTATTCTACTCAAAGGTTCTATAATGTTGACTCGGAATCTGAGGACAATGGTGAGAGAACAACTTCGATCTCTCTCTCTCTTTCTCATTATATTTGTTGCATTTGATTTTCATGGAATATTCTTCTATGTGTTAGTTTCAGTTTTAACTGATCAAGTCCTTCGTTTTTAATCCATTATTAGCATGGATAGGAAAGAATTTAAATGTGGAACTTGAATCATTTGGGATCATGGTATGGTATTTGGTTAAGATTTCAAGAACTTGAAAGCCTTCCTCTATATCTTATGATTTTATTTATGAACTGTGGGAACTAAGAAAGTAAATTTAGAACCCTTGTAGGGATGATGAGGCTGTCTATTCGATTTCATTGAATGCTGGGTTTTGGGTGACTTGGGTAGCTACTTGTTCTCCTTACAAAGTGGAATTGGTTAGCTTGTTCCTACATCTGTCTTTGGCTTTTTTTCTTGCCCCAGAAGAAGTTGTGTTTTGAATGAAATAATCAATTCTCACTTAGCAGTACTTGTTATGTTATATAACATGCAGGGCAGTAAATTAGTCGTGAATATTTGGTGTCTCCTTTTCATGTTTATAATGATCTAAAGAACTCAACTTTTCTCTTTTTCTGCTCCGACAGGATCATCCAGAGTTTGGTTTGTCTTAGTAGCCTTTCTCTCTGCAATGGCTTTAGCTTTGCTTGCTCTCTTTGGAGCTATTGTTGGCTACAAGAGACTATCAAAGAGGAAAGGAGGTAAACCCATCAAAATCACGGTCCCAGTATCTTTGAAAAGCTTTCTTTTTTCTATTTTCTAACGTGGTTTCTTCTGCTTCTTTTTAGTGCACAGATATAACGGAGGAATTTCAATTTCTGTTCACAAGTCTAGTTTGAACTTCAAATATGAAATTCTTGAGAAGGCCACCGATTCTTTTGATCCTTCAAGGAAATTAGGCCAAGGTGGAGCAGGTTCTGTATTTAAAGGGATTCTTCCTGATGGAAGAGCTGTTGCGGTTAAAAGACTGTTCTTTAATACACGGCAGTGGGTGGATGAGTTCTTCAATGAGGTAAACCTGATTAGCGGAATTCAACACAAGAATCTTGTTAGGCTCTTAGGTTGCAGCATTGAAGGTCCAGAAAGCCTTCTTGTCTACGAGTACGTACCCAACAGAAGCCTTGATAACATCCTTTTTGGTGAGTAGTCTGTCCTAATGTTCATAGATTTCGGCTACCAAAATTACCAAGTTCTGATTTCTCCGTTAGCATCTAGTTTGCATCTGAAACCGGTTTGTTAGAATTCTTCAAAGTATCTAGTACTCAACGGTAGACATTAGGCTAGTAACTCAGTTCATGCTTCCAAATTCGTTTTAGGAATTTCAATTGACAACACTTGCATTCTCACTCTCCCAACCGGCATCACCTCTTACAATATTATCAACCATTTTGATTCTCTAAAGTTGTCAAAATCCTTCCCCCGTTTCTGTCATTTCCTTTTCTTACCAATTACCACAGTTAATACTTACGCATATGTACTTTAATGCAACTTACCAAGCAGATAACCAATATAAAGTCTCAAACTTTGGATCGTGAAGTAGCATAAGTGAATGAATTATAATGGCATGGCAATAATGTTCTCCTAAAATGACTATGTTTCATTTAAATTGACAGCAATATGTTAAATAGAGCATGTGGAACATTGAGGCGTCTCTAAACTTTTCATTGATTGTATGTTCACAATATTAATAGAACTTTTATTCTATGCAGTCAAGAACTCACTCAATTTTCTAAGCTGGCGTCAAAGGTTTGACATCATTTCTGGAACAGCTGAAGGGCTAGCGTATCTTCATGAAGGTTGCAAAGTGAAAATTATCCATAGAGACATAAAAACCAGCAACATTCTTCTTGATGAGAATCTTATACCAAAGATAGGTGACTTTGGACTTGCTCGATGCGTTTCTCCTGATAAAAGTCATATTAGCACAGGAATTGCAGGGACACTGTAAGAACAAGTTACCCTCCTAGAGTCCTTAATTACCTGGTTTATTATAAGATACATAAAAGGTTTAATTTCCCAAGTAACAATGTCGTATTGATATGGGTTTTCTTCTTTTATGCAGAGGATATATGGCGCCGGAATATCTTGTTCGTGGGGTGCTAACAGATAAGGCTGATGTTTATGCCTTTGGAGTGCTGGTTCTTGAGATTGTGTGTGGTAGGAAGAATAGTGTTTTCACACTGGGGTCAAGCTCAGTTTTGCACTCTGTAAGATTCGTATCACTTTCACATTTATAGCACAAAATAACTTGCTCAAAGGGCAGATTAATATATATATATATATACACACACATTTCTACATTGATTGTTGGCAAAAATGAAAACTTTCTCATTGACATGGTTTTCTTTCATATCTGGCATTAGGTTTGGAAGCATTACAAGGGAAACAACATAGTCGAATCAGTTGACCCCGATTTGAAAGGTAATTTTCCGATAAAAGAGGCATCGGATATTCTTCAAATTGGGCTTCTCTGTACACAAGCTTCACAAACGCTAAGACCATCAATGTCTGAGGTAGTTCAAATGCTAACAGACACAGAATATGAAATTCCATCGCCAAAGCAGCCTCCATTCTTGAATGCCAGTGTTCTGGCTTCAGATAACTCCAGAACTTCTGACATCAACTCAGTAACCTCAAATGAGTATCATGAGAAATCCATATCTGAGGTTTCCTCTTATTTTACTGCCAAGTCCACCACCATGGCAGTCAAAGCTTCCGAGCAAAGGTAGAAAGAACTACTTGAACCATATTCTTTAAAGATTCATTTTGTATATTCACTGGCTGATAAATTTGAGTGTGAAAATAGAGGAAGAGATGGAAGTATGTAACTATAGGAAGCTGATTCAAGCTTGTAATTATTATATGTAGAAGTAGTAGGGTATATGTGGGTTTTTTCTTGTAAATGATGTGTGAGAATGGTTGACATAGCAAGCTTTTGTCATGTACATAGTTTTGTGGGTATTTCAGAGATCCATATAGGTTAAAAAAAAGCAGTTTTGGGAGATTAAATTGTATTTTTACTTCCTATTTTTTTAGTTTGGCATATATATATATATATATATATGCAAGCTGACCTAAATAGGATTAAACTTAGACTTTCTTTTTTTTTCCACATTTTTTTTTTCATTTTTCTTCCTTTGTATCCCATTCTTTATGTTCTGTAATTACTAATTCCCTTTTAAGAAACAATTATCATGGAGTGTAATTAATATGTGAAATGGGTTTCTTTTCAAAATTTCAATGTCTCTTTTGAAGCTTGGTTTTGCAGGCATTAAACTTGCTTATAAGAATAAAATACACAAAGCTTTTAAAAATTTTAACTTTTTTTTTTCCGTAGTAAAATTGAAACTCTAAACATAAAAATGATTATAACCCAAATTACTACATATAAAGTAAGATCAACCTAACTAATCATTTCATATTTTTGTTATCTTTCATAAAATTGTTATCCTCATTTTAAAAGCCTTTTTTTTTTCCTTAAATTTTTATGTGAATTAATTTATTGATAGTTTTGAACGTAATGATTGTCACTTTTTTCTAACAACTTTTTTTTTCCTCCCAAACCATAATTCAAACCACGAATATCACGTGGTGGATTAAAATAATAAGATTAAGCCCCCTGCACATGTAATCTGGACCCTAAATCATTTCTGATCACGACTGTAATAACTACACAGCAAAAAAATGTCGGAATCCGTCACCGCCAAACGGAAACTACAAGGCAAGGTCGCCATAATCACCGGCGGGGCCAGCGGCATCGGAGAATCAACCGCTCGTCTCTTCGCCGATCACGGAGCTCGGATGATCGTCATCGCCGACATACAGGACGACTTGGGCAACAGAGTAGCCCAGTTGATCGGCACACACCGCTGCACCTTCATGCACTGCGATGTAGCCGACGAGCACCAAGTCAAAACCACTGTGGAATCGACGGTCCAGAGCTTCGGTCAACTGGACATCATGTTCAGCAACGCTGGGATCATAAGCGACTCCGATCAGACCGTCCTGGACCTCGACTTTTCGGGCTTGGACCGTCTCTTCTCCGTCAACGTCCGAGGAATGGCTCTGTGCGTGAAACACGCGGCGCGTGTGATGGTGGAAAGGAGCGTGAGGGGAAGCATAGTGTGTACTGCGAGCGTGGCGGCTAGCCGCGGTGGAAGAAAACTCACCGACTACTGCATGTCCAAGCACGCGGTTCTGGGATTGGTCAGATCGGCGAGTCTTCAGCTGGGCGCGTATGGGATAAGAGTCAACTGTGTGTCGCCGAATGGGCTCGCGACGCCGTTGACGTGCCACGCGAGTGGGATGGAAATGGGGGAATTGCAGAAGCTGTACGAGTCGTTTGCGTATTTAAAAGGTGTTGTCCTGAAACCTCGACACGTGGCGGATGCCGTGCTGTTTCTTGCGTGCGATGAGTCTGAGTTCGTGACCGGACTGGACTTGGCTGTGGACGGAGGGTATGTCCCTCAGTGAAAACTCTGTTTGGTAGTTTATTTTTCTTTGTGAATTTCGTTTGGTAGTTTTTTCAGTTGGGCTTTGGGTATGATTCACTGTTATCAAAGTGTCCGAATTAAATAATGAATAAAGCATTTAATCACCTTTCGTGTTGACAGTGCAAATGGCATATTTTTATTATTGGCTAGAAGCTTATATATATTTATCACATATAATTAATTATGATACATTATTTATATTTTAATATAAATTATATTGAATAATTATGATTTGGGTTTTTTTATAATAAAATTATAATATAAGACAGAGAAATAGAGTAAAATTTTGGACTTATTATTAATTTTGTTGTAAATTGTTAATTTTATTATAAAATTAATAATAAACCGTAAGAAAAATAGAAAAAAAATATATAAAAATAAAAAGGAAAAACTCGACGCGGTCTAATAAAAATATAAATAAGACTGGACGAGGAATCAACATCCTTTGTTAGCTTTATGTTTCATACAATTTCATGTAATTTTGAAACAACATTTCCATATATGTAAATATAGAAAAAGCCATACAAATGTTTGTATTTTGTTGTTAAATTGATTATAATATATTTGAATGACAACGATGAATTTTATTTGAATAACTTTCTTAAGACATTTTAATTCTTAAAAACAAAATGGTTAGCTTTTGTTTGTCTAACCATTTCTAAAATAAATAATTAAATATAATTTTTGTTAATTAACGTAATAAAATAAAATAAAATTTGGCATGCAATTATCCAAAAAAGAAAAGAAAAGCATATTTATATTTTATAGCTGGGAATCAAGCAAATATTGTTCGCGCATATCTAGAAGCATTTTCTCGGAAAATCGAGTGGTCGGCGGAGAATAAAAAGTTCGGCGTCCCAATGAACAATTGAGCTCCTTCTCATGGTTGGCTCAAGAAAATGAAAATGAAACGTATCTATATAATAAAACTATAGAGTTTTAAAATATAAAATATATTTTATCTTATTTCTTTTGTTAAGATAAAAGAAATTTAAAAAGAAATTTAATTTTAACTAAATGTGTATCTATATAATAAATTTATAGAGTTTTAAAATATAAAATACATTTTATCTTATCCCTTTTGTTGTTAGGATAAATAAATTTTAAAATAAATTTAATTTAAACTAAATCTTAACTGGTTAGATAAAATATTATCCAAAAAATTAAAATTAAATACATTTAATTTAATATCTGGCTTAATAGTCTTTCTCTAGGCTTGCACTCTTTCTATAATTTTGTGGGTATCTTAGGAATCGATTTTGAAAAAATAAGTTCAGAAAATACATAGCAGTTTTTAAAACATATCCCTAAAATGATATAGATAGTAATGAATATCTGAGCAGTAATCTTACCATATCTTGAAGAGTTCGATTTTTTCTCTTTGCAATTGCATTTTGCTTGGGTGTTTTGGGGCTGACAGTTATAAAATTATCTCCTCTTAAACTAAGTAAGACTTAAACTCTCCAAATAGGTATTCTCCGCCTTAGTCAGACCGAAGATCTTTGATATGGAGTCTAATTGCTTTTCCACCCCAGCCTTATACTCTCGAAATTTTGTAAAAGTTTCAAACTTATAGCGTATTAGGTAAAGATCTCTATATCTGGAGTAGTCATCAGTTTAAGTGACAAAATGCTCATACTCTCCTCTGGTTTGAACATTTATTGGTTCGCACACATCGATATGCACAAATTCCAGCGGTTTAGTTGCGCGATATCATTTGGCCTTGAAGGACATCTTGGTCATTTTACCTTCTAAGTAAGATTCACATACTGGTATTGGTTAAAAAATTAGAGAGTTTAAATTTCCATTTTTGACCAAATTATGAATCCTGTCAAGATTAACATGACCTAATCGTAAATGTCAAAGATAAGTTAATCTAAAACCTTTCTTTTCTTGGCTATGTAGTTATGCTCATCATTATCAATTTCAACATTATGAATATTATAGGACATATGACTTAAATAATAAAGATCATTCAATAAATCTCAAGAATAAATAATTAAAGAAAAACTTCTTATTAAAATAAAGGAATTAAATTCCACTGTTAATCATTGTTTAAATAAACAACTAATAGAAATTAAATTCATACTGAAATGTAGAACGAATAAACAGTCTTGTAAAAACAAAGTCATACTTTTATTGAAATAAAAAATAACTAATCCTATAGCTTTCACAGAGATATGCTCTCCGTTCCCAAGTCTCAGGCTTCTTTGTCATTCTCTCAACAAGCTATACTGTTTGAACCACTGCAAATAGTAACAAATATGATTAGTGGCTCCTGAATTAATGATCCATTTATCATTATAATTGTCCATTAAATAAGTTTCAAGTACATTTATATCACTCATACCTTAGTTGTTGTTTAGCTTAGGGCAATTCTGCTTCTAACGACTTTTTTTTGTTTGCACTTAAAGTATTTGCCTTTAGGCTTCTTCATTGCGGTAGTCTTGGTGACTAGTATTTTTACTTTATTATTCTTCTTATTCTTTTGACCACTCTTAGGTTTCCCTTTAGGTTTTAGAAAAGAACCTTCAACATTATGAACACTGCTGTGTTTCACAAGAGCCCTTTCAACACTCTCAAGCTCATGTATCAACTTAGTAGAGTAAGATCTATGCCGCCTTGTATTAGTTTCCATCACTTTCGATTGAGTGAAATATGATACCATCTTTAGACAATGATCTCTCATATTTCCTTCAGTCAAATGATTGGTCATCAAGCCATTCATCACAGCTTGCCTCAAATAACTAGTACTTTAAACAAACAACTCATCCAATATCTAAAACATTCTGTTCCACACAGGATCTGAGATAGTTGACCCTCCAAATGACCATCAACATTGACAAGAATATCGTAGTGAAAAGTTGTATTTGCCTTTTTCCCAGTCATTGTAGTTCTTTTGAACTTATTCAGACGCATTAGCTGTGGGTACATCGGGCTTTGGTAATGTCAGGATAAACTTGAGATTTTAATATTCCAAAATGATGAACATGTTGGTTTTTCATTCGTTATAGTTGCTATCATTCATGAGTTTTTGACTTAAAATCATTGTGAGAGTACTAAAATTTGACATTTTCTGAAATAATATTGCACACTAGTAGTAACATGTATTTCAACAATAAACATAAAAAATATAGTAAATCCCATAAAATTATTTTTCTGTTTATTATAAACAATTATTTAGTTTCTATTATAAATACTCACATTGGGTAAAATATTTATAATATACTAAATTTTATCCTGAAATAAAATAGTGTCCTACTAAGTTGATTCTCATAAAAGAATGGGGGGTTACAAGCAGACCATTTAAATCTCATTCTCCTTAGACAAAACTTTCCTAGATAACACAAATTTATTTTAATCTAATTGTTTTATAAACTTTTGGACCTTTAGTTTAAAAATCATAGTATCGTTGTGAGGATAATAAATAAATTAAGTTTGAATGTTATTAACCATTATTTTTAATTTCAAAATTTTCTTTTAATATATAAAATTGCCCACGTTGGGCCGAACAATCTAAATAAAAATTTTGAAAATTAATTAAGATTCAATCCAATTAAATCCAACCATGCTTATTCGTTGGGGTTTCATGTGATTATTTTATTTTGAATCCACAATGGAGCCCTAAATTTTAAAATTAAATAAATAATTAAAAACCTTCCCCATTTAATATTTCAAAATTAATTTGGAATTTGCTAAATTATTTTTTAAAAAATAATTTATGAAAAAATAATTTATCATAATAATTAATATGTATATGTAATTATTCAATGATGTAAACATATATGACACCACTTATTTTATATGATATATTATCATATAATATTATTAAGAATTAATATCAAAACATTCATAAAAGCTATAAAAAAGTTAAAATAACTAATCCTAATTCATGGTTTCTTAAAAAAAAAAATTACAAGCCCAAATAAAATTACAGGGCCAAATGACCCAAATTAAAAAAGAAAGAAAAAAAAACACTTGTTCAATCTTCTTCTTCATCTTCTAATGGGCTCCAGGATATTAGAACTTTATTGGATTTAATTTTTAACTGAGCTTTAAGGCCCAAAAATTAAAAATTGCCCAAACGCAATGCCAAAAACCCTAGCCCACCATGAAACCCTAGCTTCCACAGCCTCTAAACATGTGTCGTTGCCAAAATTCAGCCACAAATAAAAGCCCAACAGTCAGAGGAGTCAACCGCTAGAAGACCATACACGTACCCCCACGAACCCGCTAAATGCTAGCGCGTGTAGGTACATCCAGTAGCTTTTGAGGCTGATTTTCTAGTCACAGCTTTCTCTCATCCTTGCACTTTGAACGCCTCTAACGATTCCTCGATCGGACATCTATAACCTTATTTGAAAATCAAAACAGCCACGGAATGCAGTTTTTATATTTGTATTTTTTTAAACTTTTTATATAAAATAAAATAAAATAAAAAATAAAATAAAATATAATACAATAAAATATGAAAATATAAAATAAATCAGGAAGGAAACAATTAGCCTCCTTATTATATCCTAAAAATAAAATTACACAAAAAATCTATCATGGATCAGGGCTAAAAAGCATCTATTATGAGTAAATAAATATACAAAACATATATTATTATACCATCACATCACAATAGAATCTTAGGTGCCATATTTTTAATAAAACATCATAAATTACATGTAACTGAATTTTAAAATTCACATGATTACATAGCCTAGACTCTAATACCACATACAAGACAACATACACAGAGAAAGCGGAAGCTAATATATATATGCTATGTAAAACATGAAACTGAACATTAATGGGTTGTTTGATAACGCAACTATTTTTTATTTTTATTTTTAGTTTTTTTCTCTTTAAGTTATGTGTAATTTGGTTAGTTTAGAGATTGATTAGAGTTTGTTAAATGTTAGTTAGACTAAAAATGTGAAGAAAAATGAAAAATACAAAACTAAGTGTTTTTATTTTTTATTTTTATTTTTACTTAATTAAGTAGTTTAACTAATATTTAATAAACTCCAATCAACCTATAAACTAACGAAATTATATATAATTCAGTAGAAAAAACTAAAAACAAAAATAAAAAACGGTTGTTTTATCAAACACAACCTAAGAATTCAGGATTACCTTTTGGATGTGCAGATCTTCAAGCTGCTCCTCTAATTCGGTAATCAGCACCATAAATCAGCTGCAGCTCTGCCTAATCTCCAATTTGAACCGTTTGATCGCGTTTTCCACCGTCCGATCTTTCAGTGCTACTTTCAGATGCAATCGAGCATTGAGTGGGCACAACTATCTATGGAAATTAATTTTAGAACACTTAAGGAAAAAACAAAGAACATAAATGTTCTTTCTTTTCTTTTATTCTTTTCTAAAACACGTTTGATTTTTCTGAAAAAATCAAACATAATTTTTTGTTACGTCTATTTTTCTCCCTATCTCTAGAGATTGAATAACCTAGCGGCCGTAAAAAAAAACAACGATGCATTTATAAAATAACACTGCAGAGTTTTAAAATATAAAACACATCTTATTTGATTTTTTCAGTTAAGATAAATAAATTTAATTTAAACTAAATCTTAACGGATTAAATAAAATATTATTTAAAAATTAAAATTAAACACATTTAATTTTAAATAGTATTTTAAACTTATGGAATCTAAAAGCATATTTAAATAAAATATTATTTAAAAAATTAAAATTAAACACATTTAATTTTAAATAGTATTTTAAACTTATGGGATCTAAAAGCATATCTAAGACAGATGAGATGACTAGGTGGATGCAATTTTGAGACTTGAGGACTAACTTGGCCAGAGCTCCATCATTGCCTTTAAGATATTATGTTATTGGTAGACTTAAACTTTTTGAGATATCTCCTCTAGAGATGGAATTGCAGCACCCATATATTCTTTTGCTCATGGGGAGAGTTTACTCTACACTGGAGGATGTTCATATGATTTTAGGCCTTCCCATTGCTGGTGACATTATTCCTTCAGAGCTCCCTTCTTCAGAGGAGTCAATCTTGACTTGCTCTTGCTATCCGTGCCTATTAGGAGCCACACAACCAACCTTCTGGATCTTAGGCTTCTAAAGCCTCATTGGCTTCTTGGATTAGATTATTCTGGTCGGTCATTAACCACAATGGGAGAGCTAGGCGTACTAGGTGGCAGCTTTCCAGATCCAATCCAGCAACTATAGTGCTATACGGTTGAGCAGATTTATCATTTCATCTATTTCGGAGGACACTGTTTTGAGCAGGTTGATTCCTTTAGCAATTTGTATTGCACAGGGAAGATTGCTTCCATAAGCTCCTATTTTTCTGGGTTGCTTATATAGATATTTAGATTTCCTGGTCTATGGAAGAAGATGACGACGGTGGCCACTTTGTAATTGAGTCTTATATTCATGGTGGCTTCCAATAAATTTTCTTGTGGAAGCATTTCAGAGAATATGCTCTGGTCTATTTTCTCTTTAGAGGAGACTGTGGCAAAGGTATTTGACACACCCACATTGCACAAGTATTCTCGAAGATTCCCGCTTCCTCTCTATAGTCGATGGTTGGCAACGAATTGGGAAAGCAGGGCGCACTACAGAGTGGAGAGGATTTTAGCATTTAGACATGATACCCCCACACGTGAGTGCATGGGAGCTTTGATTCACCTCATTTCACCACTTCCTTTTGCTTGCTCCTGTAGCATAGATGTTGCTTCAAAGGATTGTCATAGTGGAGACTTGAGAGCCACTAAAGAGGTTCTTTCACAGGCCCACCAGGTAAAGTTTTGTATACTCGTGTGCTGTGGTTTAATATATAGATGCATATATACACACACACATATATTCTGTATTTTTTTTTCTTAATATTTCTCCATGTGGTAAAAGTTGCTCTAGCTGTTGTTAAACTTATCATGGCTGCCACGGACCTTGTCCTTGCTGTTAAGACTTGGTTCTACCAGTGAGTAAGACATACTTGAGCAATTCTCTTTTATGTGCCATAGAATTCAGACCTTTGCATAGCATTTAATTCCATTATTTGTGGCACTTAGTCATATTGAAACTCAACTAGCAAGTAGACCATTAATGAGTCTGTATTGTGATTAGTTGGTAGAGAGCTCAACTAGAAATATAGTTTTTATTTTTTGTAACTTTATTTAGTAGCATGTTGCCCTCCTATCATGACCCAACTTAACATTTTATTTGGTTACCTGAAGGGCGCCATGATCATACTGATCGTAGAGGTGACGATCATAAGGCGGATGCAAAAGAGCCTCCAGTTACTGATCTAGAGCTGCCAATCACGCCTTGCACAAATGATTAAATCATCGTTTCAAAGCTTTTGAAGAGAACCTAATGTTCTCTTCCCTTTTGTTCTTTTCTTTTTTACTGTTTTCGTAAAGAATATTTTGTTTTTTCTTTGTTTATCATTCTTTATGTTCTGGACTTACAAATACCCTTTTACGAAACAATTATCACGGAGTGTAATTAATATGTGAAATTGGTTTCTTTTCAAAATTTCAATTTCTCTTTTAAAGCTTGGTTTTGCAGGCATTAAACTTGCTTATAAGAATAAAATACACAAAACTCAAATTACTACATATAAAGTAAGATCAACCTAATTAATCATTTCATATTTTTGTTATCTTTCGTAAAATTGTAATCCTCAATTTAAAACCATTTCTTTTCCTTAAGTTTTTTTGTGAATTAATTTACTGATAGTTATTGTATCTCTCATGCATTATTATTTTTTTTGTAATATTTTAAAAGATGCAAGACGTCGTAAGATAGTGAGGTCAAGCCTTAAACTTTACGAGTTTAGGCAAAATCTAGATGTCAAGTCTTAAACTTTACGAGTTTAGGCGAAATTTAGATATCAAAAGGTATTTCGTTAGTATATATTATTTTAATTATTATAAGACTATTAAATAAATAAAATAATTTATATTTTGAATATCAAAATTTATATAAGTTTATATCACTAAATATATATATATGATTAATATAAATTAGTAAATACATAATCATATATATATATTCATGAAAACTTTATACTTTTCAAATTTTTAATAAAAATTTAATTTCAAATTATATATGCTATTATTTTCAAATTATATATACTACGAATTTATAATTATTTAATAATATATAAATTAATATATAATTTAAGTATTACTATATTATAATTAATTTTTATTTAACTCTATTTTTTTTAAAAAAATTATCTTAAAAAGTCTTTATTTTTTAATATTAATTTTTTTAATTTCTAAATTATTATAAATTATTTATTTTATTTTTAAAAAATATATTTAACAAAAATGCTCGTACTTTTTTACGTCTAAACATCCATTAAACGACCAATACAGTATTGATCATTTTTTATGCAGCTTTACTCTAATACAAAACATTTTCTAAATAACCATGTCTAGACGTCGCATTTTCGCCCTTTTTAAAATACTGCCTTTTTATAACAATTTTTTTCCCAAACCATAATTAATACAACGAGTATGACGTGGTGGATTGAAATAATAAGGATAAGCCCCTGCACATGTAATCTGGACCCTCCATTTACGACTTAAATCATCTCTGATCACGAGTGTCATAACTACACAGCCAAAAAATGTCGGAATCCGTCACCACCAGTCGGAAACTACAAGGCAAGGTCGCCATAATCACCGGCGGAGCCAGCGGCATCGGAGAATCAACCGCTCGTCTCTTCGCCGATCACGGAGCTCGGATGGTCGTCATCGCCGATATACAGGACGACTTAGGTGACAAAGTAGCCCAGTCGATCGGCACACACCGCTGCACCTTCATGCACTGCGATGCAGCCGACGAGCACCAAGTCAAAACCACTGTGGAGTCTACGGTCCAGAGATTCGATCAACTGGACATCATGTTCAGCAACGCTGGGATCATAAGCAACTCCGATCAGACCGTCCTCGACCTCGACTTTTCGGCCTTTGACCGTCTCTTCTCGGTCAACGTCCGGGGAATGGCTCTGTGCGTGAAACACGCAGCGCGTGTGATGGTGGAAAGGAGCGTGAGGGGAAGCATTGTGTGTACCGCGAGCGTGGCGGCTAGCCGCGGTACAAGAATACGCACCGATTACGGCATGTCCAAGCACGCGGTTCTGGGATTGGTCAGATCGGCAAGTCTTCAGCTGGGCCCATACGGGATAAGAGTCAACTGTGTGTCGCCGAATGGGCTTGCGACACCGTTGACGTGCCACGCGCTTGGCACGGAAGTGGGGGAAGTTCAGAAGCGGTACGAGTCGTTTGCGTACTTAAAAGGTGTTTTCCTGAAACCGCGACACGTGGCGGATGCCGTGCTGTTCCTTGTGTGCGGTGAGTCTGAGTTCGTGACCGGACTGGACTTAGCTGTGGACGGAGGGTGTGTCCCTTAGTGAAAACTCCGTTTGGTAGTTTAATTTTTTTTTCGTGAATTCCGTTTGGTAGTTTTTCCAGTTGAGTTTGGATATAATGAATGAAGCATTTAATCACCCTTCGTGTTGACAGTGCAAATGGCGTATTTTTAGTGGTTTGATGCCTATACATTTATCACATATGTTTAATAAAAATTTAATCGTATTATTTATATTTTAATATAAATTATATTGAATAGTTGTGGTTTGGTTTTTTTTAGTAAAATTAATAATAAACAGTAAAAAAAAATGAAGAAAGACAGATAAATAGAGTAAAATTTTTGGTTTATTATTAATTTTGTTATAAATTATTAATTTTATTGTAAAATTAATAATAAGCAGTATGAAAAATAAATTGAAAAAATTTTAAAAATAGAAAGAAAAATTCTGAATTTCCGACACAATCTAATAAAAATATCTCATATCATACGAACTCAATAAATTTTAGTAAATCTGCATTAAATGTCTATATTTTATAATAGTTTTGAATTATTATGATTATTTTTTTTCCCCTATACAATCGTGATCTTACTTATTTTGTGTTTTTATTATTTGAGATGTTTATTTATCTTTGGTAGATTTTAATCTATGTTTTAAATATTAGATAGCGTTGCTTTTGCTTTTGACATGCATTATAAATGATGCTGAGTTTTATACGAATTCAAAGGTCATGAAATAATGACACTATAAAGTAATTTATTGTATTTTTCTAATTAAATTAATTTATGTTAAACAATTGTAATTAAATACACTCATTGCTAGGTAATTAGTCTTATTAAATAATAGTAATTATTTTTTTTTTGTAATGATTTTTAATGTTATTATGTTTGAGTTTTTTAAAAGATAATTATGGAGTAAGTTATAGTTAAACAAATAAATAAGACAGGACAAGGAATCAACATCATTTGTTAGCTTTATGTTTCATACAATTTATGTAAATATAGAAAAAGCCATATAAATATTTGTATTTTGTTGTTAAATTGATTATAATATATTTGAATGACAATGATGAATTTTATTTGAATAACTTTCTTAATACATTTTAATTCTTAAAAACAAAATCGTTAGCTTTTGTTTGTCTCTATATATAACCATTTCTAAAATAAATAATTAAATATAATTTTTTGTTAATTAACATAGTAAAATAAAATAAAAATCGGCATGTAATTACAAAAAAGAAAAAAGAAAAAAAAAGGCATATTTATATTTTATAGTTGGGAATCAAGCAAATATTGTTGGCGCATATCTAGAAGCATTTTCTCGGAAAATCGAGTGGTTGACGGAGAATAGAAAGTTCAGCGTCCCAACGAACAATTGAGCTCCTTCTCATGGTTGGCTCATGAAAACGAAACGAAGACGAAAACGAAAACGAAAGGAAGCAATACGTTGTCGTTTACGAGCTAGACATGAGTCTGAGCTCCCACTGTCGCACTCCGTTGGAGTGGAAATTCTCTCAGGTTTTCGGCGATCGAGCTCCTGAGGAGGACGTCCAGGACGGTGAGGGTTTCTCTCTTTGTCTGTGTGTGTTTCAGTGTCAATTTAAAGGTTTATTTTATTCTATTTTCTCGTGCGGTGTTTGGTCGCTTGGAAAATTTAGGACTAGTAAAATCGCTAGAACCTTGAATTGGATGTCTTAATTATTCTGGACGATTTTACAGCCTTACTTGTTCAGTTCAGTTCCATTTCTTTTTCCTTTTTCTTGTTCATATTTAAGAAATTTGTTAGTTCATAGTTTTCTTTGTTCTCTTTCCTGGCAACCAAGCATACTGTTTTGTATCGCTTTTTAACTTTTCGAAGAATTTATTTCAGTTGTTGACGTTGTCGCTGATGCTTTTTCTTTTAGTTGATATAATATCTGCAATTAGATTCGACAATAGTGGTGATTACCTAGCCGTTGGAGATCGAGGTGGCCGCGTTGTAATATTTGAAAGAAAGGATGGGAAACATGTGAGAATTTCATATAAATTTTCAGTCCTTCAAATGTACACATACATACACACGCACTTTAAGCTTTTGTATAAGCCAGAATTTTATGAATTCATTTTTAGGCAGTGGTTTTGGTCTTGCTGGCAGCTATATTGATTTTTTGACATTTAATATTTGAGTTAATGGTATTTTTATTCTCAGAAGCATTCCCGCAGTGAGTTGGAGGTATTGGATTTCACGTCAGTGTGGCATCCTGAATTCCAATATAAGACTGAGTTTCAGAGCCATAAGCCTGAGGTAACTTTAGATTTTGTTCTTAAGGCAGCAACTAGGATGTGTTTTATGCCCATGTTATATATTCCTGTGCTTATGTTTATGTTCCGTGAGTTCATTGTTTCACAGTTTGACTACTTGAAGAGTTTGGAAATTGAAGAGAAGGTCAATAAAGTAAGATGGTGTGCTAGGCCCAATGGGTCACAATTCATACTTTCCACAAATGACAAGACGATTAAGCTTTGGAAGGTGGGTGTATTTCTTAAATTAAATTTACCAATAAATCATTTATGTGAAGTGTAATTAATACCTTTGGTTCCGAAGAGTGTGGACAATTGGACCATTGGTACTCTAGGCATTGAAGGGAGGTGCTGGGTGTTATTATTATGGAACAGTTATGTTAATATGTTGATTGGAGAAAATTGATTTTTCAAAGATTTTTATCATCATAAATAGAAGAGCATTGCTGGTGACAGGACAGGTGGGAAGACTAGGAAAAGAGAAATAAATAAAGGTGAAATGATTTTGTATGAAGTAGAAATAACATTAGGTAAAAATATAAGGATTACATAGTTCATTGTGGAAACCAGAGCTGAGAGAATCTTTCCTTTGATCCATCATGTTGCTTGAGTAATGCACACTTATTTGGTTTGTGATATTTGAGTGCAGGTTAAGGAACATAAGGTGAAGAAAGTGAAGGAAATGGATCCTTATCCATTTGTGAATTCAGAGAATGCACTTCTGGCAGAGAGGAGTTTCATGACTGAAGAAGTCAAGCTCTCTGCTGCAAATGGTAATCGTCCAGAATGGATGGAGAAGATGACCAGGAGCATGTCACCATCATATGACACACATTCCGAGGTTGGTACTTACAGATTGGGAATTTTTCAATTTAGTCTTATTTCTAGACTGCATTAGTTCTGCTTGGTAGGCTATGTTATGATGCTAGTTTTATTGTGTAACTAGATTGCTGATATTGAAGACAGTGCTCGCACAAGATGCCGGAAGGTGTATGCTCATGCACATGACTTTAGTATTAACTCCATATCTACCAACAGGTAAAGTTTGCTGGTATCTTTATCTTGTATTTTCGTTTATTCCAAAGCTTAAAACTTACCCCATGCATCTAGAGGAGGATATCTTGCAATACATTTTTTCCTCTGCACATAAACCATCCAGTTTTTCTTCTCTGGTTAGGTTATTTTTTATTTTTTAAAATACAGAAACATTATACATAATACTAATTCAATAATTGTGTAGTTTAAGGTGCAATGCTTTCTCTAGAATGACAGTTTGGTTTCATGTTTCATGTCCAGTGATGGTGAGACATTTGTTTCTGGGGATGACCTTAGAATAAACTTGTGGAACCTTGAGATTAGTGATCAATGTTTCAATATCATCGACATGAAGCCATCGAACTTGGAGGATCTAACTGGTACTTATTTTGAGCCACTGTTCATTTTCTATTGTGGGCTTCTGTGTTTATATTTCATGGCATTTGTTTGTGGTATCCTCTGCCTCCTTGTTTTAGCAAATATGATTGAATATTTGGGTTACCTGCTAATTTCTGCTAGAATAAATGAATTGAGATTGGGATGAATGTTGAAAAAGGATTTATGGGCTTCCCTTGTTGAGAAATCAGTTTTCTTGAGTTGAGTTATTTCATGCTAGAAACTTTCTACCATGACCAAATACCACGTTATTTCATTTAGATGTAGGACATCTCACAGTGATTAAGTAGTTAATTGGTTTACCATGTTATACTGCTCTTGTTGGATTGGTTATTGTGTAGATTCGTAAATGGTTCTTATTATTTTGTTGGCACTGGGCAAACAGTGTGGAACCTCCAAAATTTGAACCTGGTACATGTAAATGGTTGATGTAAGTGATATTTTATCTGTGGAAAAAAATCCTATTGTGTGTGAAGTATGTCTAAAAACAATACTAAAAACATGCTAGGAGTCCATCAACTTAAAACTTTCTGGTTGCATAATTTCTAACTCCATTTTTTAGCTCATGAATAAGGCAATGAAGTATTCTGTCTGTATAGGTTTTCTCATTGATTCATTGAATCTTATTCAGAGGTCATAACGTCAACTGAGTTCCATCCAAATCACTGTAATCTACTTGCATACAGCAGCTCAAGGGGGTTTATTCGTCTAGTTGACATGCGCCAGTCAGCATTATGTGATCACAGTGCAGTTATGTGAGTCTCCTCTGAGTTCTATTTCATTTTTGTCATATCTGTGTTATGACTGAATTGCTTGAACTTTTACTATTGTGCATTGTAATTTTCTAACACTAGTCATTACACTGATTGTACAGATTACGTGATGGGGATTCACATGGGTTGAGAACATTTTTCACAGAGATCATTGCATCCGTCTCTGATATACAGTTTTCAAAGGATGGGCGATACATTTTAAGTCGTGATTACATGAATCTAAAGGTTTCTATGTCTTGATTTATATTAGTTATGTATATTATGTGTGTGATTTGCATGTCTTCTTGGGCTTTATATTATTATGACCTCTGATTGATGCTTTCCTCTCTTGTTCTAGCTGTGGGACATTAATATGAATTCTTCACCAGTTGCAACATACAAAGTTCATGAACACTTGCGCCCCAAGGTAAGTGCATATCTTGATGATTCTTAATTTGGAAAGATATTTTTCATGGATGTGTAGATGTTTGGTTCCTCCAAGTGTTGATTGGGATTTTCATTGTTCTTTGCTTCTGGAATAAGCTTTGGTGACTTTAATGTTGTCGTCAACAGTGGCTGAATTTATTCCAAAAAGCTAGTCATGCTTATCATAACAATAGATTATTTATTGTTCTTTATTTCCTAATAAGCTACAAGAATGTTTTTTCTTTTGGTTGGAGTATGTTGTAGGAATTATACATGTTAATAATGTTATGCTTTGCAGCATGAATAATTTTTTTATTCCTGAAGGTTCTAGGATACATTTCTTTCACGGTAGAGTCTACCCAGAGAGCTTAGCCACTCTCATGATATATGATTTGCCAACAATTAATCTTGAACCTAATCCCAAGCTAGCATGAATAAATATATGTTTTTTTTTTTTTTTTCCTTTTCTTTTCAATTATGTAGTGGACTTATGGTATCTTTAGCTGTTAGTCATAAGCTTCGCAAAGTACCGCCTGCATACCCATGTCTCCCTGGTGCTGACAGCTTCCATGTTTTTGGCAGTTATGCGAGTTGTATGATAATGACTGCTTATTTGATAAATTCAATTGCTGCCTCAGTGGTGATGGACTTCATATTGCCACTGGATCTTATAGGTCCGTTAAATCGACTCAACTGTAGTTGCAAATTACGTAATGGTGCATTACATTGGCAATCGACTTTGGCTTGTGGTTTTTCCAAAAATGCAGCTTTACTGACTTAAGTTTATGTGATTTCCATTCAGCAATCAATTACGTGTTTTCTCCCGTGGAGTTGGAAGTGAAGAGGGAATCACAATAGAAGCTAGCAAAAATCCTGACAGGTGGCTATTATTTGTCTCTTTTCTTGTTTATAGTTTTCCCAAATTGTATTTTATTGAATTGTCAGAACCTGGAACTATAATTTGAGAGGAACTGACTGATATGCTAATCAATCAATATTTTATAAATCCGAGACAGGACCGTCCAGACAAATTGCCTGAACAGGACCTGTTCACATACTTGATCGTTGCATAAAATACTTTGAATCACCATGTTCTAATCAAACATAATTTTTAATACAGGAAATCACTAATCCAAGCTGCTTCAAAGACTAGAAGGTCTTCCTTGAGCAACCTGACTCGATTTTACCGACAAGGTTAGAGAGTTTTATTATGTTTTTAGGCTTGTTTGAGAATATGCCTAGTTATAATTATGCTCTACGTGAGATTAAACCTATATATGTTTGTGGTTTTTCAGGGCATGTAAATTCAAGCTCAGGCAGTAATGACTTAGGCTGTAAGTTAAACTCCAAGCTGCTCCATCTGGCATGGCATCCATCAAGAAACTTGATTGCTTGTGGTGCTGGGATTAGATTGTTCGTTTATTATGCGTAGGATTTTTGTATAGTTACACTCATGAATTGATTAACACAGGGCGTCTAATTTCTACTTTCAAAATAGGTAAAATTTTAGATGATCACAATTTGTATATTATTTTGATTTCCTTTATGACAGCCGAAAAAAGAAGAAGAAAGGAACTAATTGTAAATGCTTATTGTTTCCTTATCAATTATATAAATGAAAACACACACTTGCACACAGGGAAGGTGGGGAGCAGAGACGAGACAAATGCTCATTGTTTGAAGAGTTGTTGGCACTAATGCTGCCTTAGCTGTCCACAAAGCTACAGATTATTCTCATAAACTAAGGAATTGACACACATAGTTGCAAATTGTCCTCATAAGTTATAGAATTGACATCTATATCTTTGAATAAACAATTGCAAATTGCCACTTTACTCCATAAGGCAATTCATTTTTAGAGTTGAGGTCTACTCTTTTTCTTTTTTTTTTCTTTTTTTTTTTATGTTAAAAAATGTTTATAAACAATTAAAAACTATGGTGTATTAAGGTAAAATTTTTACAAGTGAGAGGGATATTTACTATCGTTTTAATAATTTAAAAATATCGGTGGTAATATGTAATTTAAAAGATAATTTGTAACTTTATATATATTGAAGAGTATTGGTGTAAAAAACCTTTTTTAATAATCAGAGCATTGGTGTAAAAAACCTTTCTTTTTTAACATACAAGCAGACTTTGTAATAACAATTCATTTAATGAATAAAAAAGGGCTTTAATATGAATCTCACCGGCTCAGATTTTGTTAGTGGATAAAGTCTTTTTACTGTTTCAGTTTTATAATCTTATAGGAGTCTGGCTCAGCCTCCTTTAATGTGAAGAGAGAGTTTAGAAATACAGCTGGCTCAGCCCCCTTCGATGTGAATCTCATCAGCTTAGATTCTGTTAGTAGGTGGAGTATTCTTACTGCTTCAATTTTATAATCTTGTAGGAGTCTAGAACAGTTGGCTCAGCCCCCTTCGATGTGGATCTCATCAGCTTAGATTCTGTTAGTGAGTAAAGTCTTTTTACTGTTTCAGTCTTACAATCTTGTAGAGTAGGTTGGTATGTGGATCTCATCACCTCAAATTCTATTAGTGAGTAGAGTTTTCTTACTGCTTCAGTTTTACAATCGTATAGGAATCTAAAAAAAATAAAAAAATATTTTAATATTTTTTTCATATTTCATTTCTATTCAAAAATAAAAAAAATGAAAAAATATTTTAATATTTAAAATTTATCCTTATTAATATTATTAAAAAAATAATTTATTAACTTTATAAAAAAATATTTTTATGACAACATAATATATTAATTAACTTTTAATTTTTCATTTCTTTTCTTTCCATTAAATAATAATCACTACAAATATTATAATTTTCTTCCATTTCCTTTCCTTTCGTACGATTTCTTTCCTTCCCTAATCCAAACGTACCCATCAAGTTTGGATAATTATTAGGATAATTAAGCTCATCCCGCAGCGAATCTTGAGACTGATTCCGTGCACGACGTGAACGCTGCTGAATATCTGTACACGATTCTTCTAAGCAGATCTGGAAGTTTAAACCGAGAAGTTCGGAACCAATATTATTCAGGTTCAAATTCTAATGCACTGTTCTTTGCTGCATTTAATATATATATATCTATATTTCAATTTAATAGCCAGCTGTCACTTTCGCGTAAAAGCTTTTCCCTATTTATACCTCTCACCCCAACCTAACCTGTCAATCACTTTGATTGGTACATTCACACAGCTTTTGCTTCTTTTAAGAATTTGGTTTAGGGTTTTGGCATTGTGGGCTAAAAATTTTCTGGTCATTTAGTTGCACAATGATTCTATAAAAGATGGTGGATGAGAATGATAGAGAAGGGAAAAGAGGAAGACATGCTTGAGTTTTGGGTGGTTTTGTTTTGAAGGATTTTAGATGTATTAGTGGAGATTTAATGTGTTTCAGGTTTATGGATGGTTTTTAGGTTTAGTTGGGTAGCTTTGGAATGCTTCAGATAGATATTACAAAAGTTTACTTGGAACCCTCACCTTTGAGGAGGTAAAGGATTCATGCACTCATGTTGATGTTGCTGATTTGTTTAGGGTTTTTCTAAATCAACTTGTGCTAATGTGTCCTTACTCTGTTTTGTTTGGGCTTTTCTTTTTCTTCTCTCTCTTGGTGTTTGAGCTCATTGTTATTGATTAAATGTAGTTTATGTTCTTTCCAATGGATTTGGGAAATTTTGTGCTTAGTATACTGGATAGCCAATACTTGCTTTTGGATTAAAGGATTTGAGATCCTTTTGGATAATAAAAGATGTGAATTTTTCAATTTTACTTCCTTTTCTTGTTTTGTTAAAATTTTATTGAAAATTAAACCTAAACTAAACCTAATATCCTTTGGGTTTGTTTTTGTATTTTCCAAAATAAAAAGTGTTTTGTAGAATTTTAAAAAATAAAGAGTGAGATTTGCATCTTCAATGTTGCTTTTTATTTTAAATAGTATTATTTGTATAATAAAGAGTATTTTCATTAATATTTATGTGTAAATTGTGAAAAATTTTATTTAAGTCCAATAAATTATTTTCTTTTTCATTATTGGGATTAATGGGAAGGGAAAATATTTTTTCATGAACCAATATGCCAATAAAATATATAATATATGTATATATATATTTTACAAAAATCAATTAATGGATTACATTGATATTAATAAAAATTTGAGTGGAGAGAGTTTTGGAGTCAAACTAATTTTTTATTTTATTTTTAAAAAATAAAAGTTTGTTGGACTTCTATTTTATGTGATCATGTTTTAAAATAAAGAGTTTGAGATTGAGAAGTATAAAGATTTCTTGGAGATGCTTTGGGTTTAATATAAGAGAGCATCTACAAGAGTACTCTCTATAATAGAGAGCACATATCTTTAATTTAAGAGTTACCTTTCACAATTTTGAAAAAATAAAAAATAAATACTCTTTATAATAAAGAGCACATACTCTTTATTCTATTTTTTTTAATAACATATATGAATTTATATATGTTTCTTTTACTTATAACCTAAATTATTTTTTATTTATTATATCTTAGAGATATTGGTGCATTGGAACTTGCACAATGGTAACAGGATTACTATTGAGTCAAAATCACTCTCCATTTTAATTTTATAAATTAAAAAGGGGATTGTGCTTACATCCAAGCCAATGGATACAAGAAAGGGCTCACACATGGACTTAGAATCCTAAGGTGTGGGTCCAGTCACTAATGGTTTTCCTAATTCCTTTCTAGAGTTTATAGTCTAAATGGACTATTATACCGTAGTGAGTTGACGGCCTCTCAGAGACGAAAGTTAGTGTTTTTAGCCCAAAAAAGATAAAAAAAAAATCATAGAAACTTTGTATTTTTAGGTTTGACTTGTCTTACCATTCTTGTGGTTTTGATACCATCACCTTGAGGTTAATCTGGAAAATCTAACTGTGTCGATTGGAGATTGTGCGGTGCAGATCGTGATCGTATGGTGTAGATTGTTGGTATATGGTGCTGATTACTGATTTGAAAGAGCAAATTGAAGATCTGCAGATCCAAGAGGTATTTATTGAAATTAAACATGGTGTTTTAATGAGTTTTTATGGTTCTCTGGACAATAAAGAGTATGAGTAGAATGAAGAGTCTGTTGGAGAGCATTCGTTAAATTTGTGTTTTTCGTACCAAATATCATGAATCCTATATTTTTCCTCCTTTTTTCTTATTTAATATTTCTTTTTTACTTTTTCAATTAATATATTTTTCATTTTTTCTATAAGTAGTGACAAGTGTAGAGTGGTAATGTAATTGACCTAAAATTCTAATAGAGGGTGAGTTTGGCTCACTACATTTGGAGAACCAAATGTACTTTCAATTGTAATTTTTGTACGTAGAAAGCATGTTGGATTCCTCATAAAGAGGGATGGCTCTCTATTTTGAAGAGGATTAGGTTAATAAGGAGCCTCTTGATCTCCGTACCATTTAAAATAGGCGATTTCTTTTTCAAAATAAGTAGTATTTTCTTAACAAATTGTTTTTCCTCTTTGAAGCTTTTGATCTTTCAAGTATGTGTAAATAGGCTTTTAGACTTAAAGAGTATCTCCAATAGTTCTAGGATATCTCTTCTAAAATTAATATTATATTTAAAAAATTAGTTGTTTTCCCCTTTGAAATGGTTTTCATCTTTTAATACTCCTAAACGTGCTTCTAAGGTATCTCCAATAGTTCTCTTGAAAATATAGGACATCTTTTAAATTAAAGATTATATTTAACAAATTTGTAAAGTTTAAAATTTTTTAGTGGAGTCCAAACCCCTCTATTTTTATTCTGTATTTTGGTTTCTTCCAACAATAATTTAACTTAACACATGTCTTCTAGGTAGTGCTAATCATTATAAGGTTGTAATAATAAAGCAATAATGCTAGGGTTACCATGAAGTTTTGCAAACTTTGTTAACCATTTGATGCGTGACAATGTGTTATTGACTTTCATTTTGGGTTAACTTATCTCTTATTAGATTATATTAAATTCAACCAATAGTGTATTACCACATCAATTGCCACGTTAGTTCGTAAATATAGTTGATAAACTTGTTGGCATTTGTAGCACTACTCATGATAAAGAATAAAAATATTTTCTATTATTATAAAACTCAAATAAATAACTGGTTCGGTTCTATACATTTGGAGATCCAAACTCAATCTTAACAGAATGTATTTGGTCATTGGCTCTCTAAAATAGAGAGATTTGGTCATTGGCTCTCTAAAATAGAGAGAAAAAAGACTAATAGTATATTGACGTTGCTTTTAACCCATACCTTGCAATCTTCAATTGTTGTCAACTCCAACTCTATTCATTTATCATGAAAAGCTCTTGCCAAATCTTTTTGTGAAGATCTAGTGGTGGTAGTGCTGTTGGAGGTGTACAATTGTTGGTGTCTAATTGCTTGGTTCGTTGGATTTGCTTAAAACGAGTATGTTTGTTATGCTTTGGGTGCGATCTTTCATCTTGTGGCATTTTGTAGATTGATTATGTGGAATTTATTTATGCAAATTAGGAGCATTAGCTAAATTGTATTCTCATTGTCCCTATTGGGTTGGAGGCTTCATGGAAAAGTACCTCATTTTGGAACAAGTAGCAAAGTAATTTGGTTTTGAGTAGGACTATTGGTAGGTTCTTTGTTTAGAGAAGTGATGTTTTTTTTCTTCTATCTTGGGTGCAAAATGATGTGGAAATATGGATGGGTATTGTATGAAGGATTAAATTGTCCATTATATATTTTGAAGTAATGGAGGGTAATGATGTATTTTGTTGGTCAATTTGGTCAAAAAGTAACTTTTATGGGTGAACTAAATATACAATGGTATTAGAAGATGAATTTTGAAACCAATGGAGTAATTATATCATATTTTAAAGTCCTCTAAATAAGTTTTCATTGCAATTTATTTAACATTTTTCTTTTCTATTAAAATAGAAAAGTGGAAAAGGTGTAATTTAGAAAAATGGTGTGGATGCTATCCTTTAAGAAGTAATGGATAATATTATAATATGACCACAAGAGGTCAAAAAGGAGGTTGTTGTAAGCACATGAAGTAATTTCTTATCAAGATAACTTCATTAGGTCTCTTTTAGGATTTAAGAAGTATAATCTTAAATGTGAAGAAGTTTGTCAATTTTGTCAGTCTACGCAGGAAAAGAGTTGGAAATTTGTAGGTTGAAAGTTTTATATGCTTTAGAATAATTTATGGAAGATGGATATTGGATGGTATTTGAGAAGCATTTTAAAGAAGTAGATGATAGTTCTTATGCATTATTTTTGGTGTAAGGATTAGTTATTGATATGGTAATGGTGGTGTTTAAGTGTTACCTAGCTTTTTCCAAGCAAATATTCGTGGTGGAAATCCAAAGTATTTAAGGCCGAGTTGAGCTTTTTTGTCCCTATACAAATTTGGTGAATCTTAAATGTCTTTGGTGGCAAGTACATCACAACTTCATGTCATAAGAATTAAGTTACTATCAATTCTGAAAGTTTAAGTTGATAAGAATGGAATAGTTATGTTTCTAGGTACATCAAGTTAATGCAAATAAACACTTGCCTTCATGTGTAGGACTGTCTAATAATGGGACAATAAGTGAGACTTAGACATGCTGAACACTAAATCATAAGAAATGAGAGTTGGAAGGAATTTCGTTGTTGGGGTAAAAGTATAAGGTTATAGGAAGATCCTTGGTGGATCGAAGTCTCTTTCATGACTTGATTTCTTTGACTTTGTAGATTATCGAATGCAAAGGGATGTTATATTCATTATAGCTTTATTTTATTTTTTTTATCTTATTGGGGAAATTCCTTTGTTTGGAGCCTTTGTGTATTAAGAAATCTAGACAAAAATGCTCCAATGAGATGAATATTTCAAATGGAGGAGTGAAAACTTGATGCCTTCTAGGGTTTCATTTTTGGTTGTTTTAATTGAAATCTCAAAAGAATTTTTTCAAGAGAAAAGGAGGCTTTGGAGTTAATACAAGTTAATACTTGTGTAACACTTAACTCACATGTAGGATCATCGCATAGCATGACAAAAACCGAGCCTTAGACATGCTGAACAATAAATTATAGCAAATGAGAGTCAGTAGAAATTTCATTGCTGGGGATCGTAAATGTATAAGGTTTTTTGGTGATCTTTGGTGGAATGGAGTTCTTTTAATGACTTGATTTCTTAGACTTTATGGTTTACCTAATGCCAAAGGAGGAAGTATTCAGTATCCGTTTTATCTCTTTTAGGAGATATGTTTGTTTGGAACCTCCATTTATTTAGAAAATTATACAGAAAGATCCATTGAATATGGATATTTCACATGAGAAATGTTTTGGTCAAGGTGTTGACTGGACAGTTTGAGGATTGGGTGACAAAGAGCTTGTTTAGCTTTGATGTGGATGGTTTTGCGAATTTAAGGAGAAAAGAATTTTATGGAGGTTTTCTACTATGGTCTTAGTTTTCGTTGTTTGCAATGAAATACAAAAAGGATTATTGGAAGAAAAAAGGATGCTTTGGAGTTATTGTAATTATTTTATATAATTTTGTACTTTTACATCATCATTTTTTGAATAGAAACATTAACTATTCTATGATATGGTATGGGGTTAGTTTTTCTATCTGCTTTTCGTGAAGGGTGCCTTCTTAGGTCATATAATGTATATTTTTCAATTTTTATTTGTAAACAATTGAAAATGCTAAAGGTAGTATTCATGGTCCTCCTTTGTGCTTTAATTTACTTGTAATGAAGGTTTTGTTTCTTACAACTATATAGCTGATCTCTGTAGGATTATGATTCTCATTGAGATAAATGGAGCCTTGTACTTTCTCTTTCTTTGAACTTTGCAAGTTCAAAATATAGTTTTCGATGGAAAGCTTTATAAGGTAGTTTATACATGGCAACCACTATAAGTATGGTGGCGAGAGAATTATTAAAATCACTCTTGTATCTTGGGAGATTGTTTTTAAAACAATATCTCCCATGACTAGTATGAACAAGATTTGGTGGATTGGTGGGTGGTAACTATTCCTTTTCTGTATTGATAATATCCATCATTTGCCTTAATTGAAGTTTTATATATTGGATGCATGCTGAATTTTTTTTTTTTTTTTTTGCTTTCATTAATTTTCGTGCATCCTCTTCGTTTACTCTAGTTGCATGCATGTCTAATGTTTTTTGTAGTGCTCAAGATGACTTTTGTAGATGATGTTGTGGACATATCTAGTGAGGAAGAACTTGTTGAGTTGGAAGTAAGAGCAGTAAAGTTAGAGGCAGGTGTGGTTGGGAGCACAATGCGACAAGAAGAAAAAACTAAAGCTGAAGTAGCTAAGCATCAAATATCAACAACCAAATCTACAGGACAAGAATTTGAAGAAAATGGGAGTCCAAATGCTTTAAGTACTGGTCACAGTAACTCTAGTATATTGGATCAAGGGCAGTCTCCGGTGGATGATACAGGCCTTTCTTCCACATCGCCTATATCTCAAGCACCAATTTGTCGACAATTCTGGAAAGCTGGGAACTATGATGATGGTCTTGGTTCTAAAGTCGCACTTCAAAGTATTGTGCTATTACTGTTACATTTGTATTTGAGGGAGATGCATGCTGTGTTTTACTAATTTTGATGAAACAATATGTAGTCATCTCAGTAGTTAACCTAAGCAAATTGTCCAATTGATGGCAAAGAATCTGTAATTCTAATATTAATTCCGTCATGACTGATCTGGTTTGAGTAGTTTTCTTAAGTTGTTCTTTCCAGCTGGATGATTGTAATTAACTTTTATATGCTTTAACGTGATCATCTGTATTTCATGAAATCTATTCTCTTAACATTTCTGTTTCACACAGATGGAAAAAGTTATCTGCATGTCCACCCCATGTTCCTTCATTCGAATGCCACTTCTCATAAGTGGGCCTTTGGTGGTATGTTTAGCATTTAATTTGTTTCATATTCTTGTTCTGTATAGATGATAAATGAATTCAACTTAGTACACCATTTTCTAATTGTTTATTTTGGTAACTACTTAGCTTATTGCTATTATTTTTGTTTGCTTCTTGTTTCTAGCCATTGCAGAACTCCTTGACAATGCAGTTGATGAGGTAATCCTTAGTTCTTGTATAATCTTTTACTCTTTGGTTCTCCTAGTGGTGTTGAAAATCCATCTCGGTTATGTTGCAACAGTAGAATAGCATGCATTGTTAATGCATTTTATACAAAGCACTTAAGTGGGAACATTTTTTGTTTTTTTAATAGTTTCGGACTATTTAGTTACTTATCTGGTCATGACAAAATGCATACTTAATTTTATGTCAAATTTTGTATGGAAATTTTGCTAGGAAGAGATATGATTGAGTCTGGAATTTTTTAAAAATGCCTTATCAACTGCATGGATGGATTTTTAAAACTCTGGTGTTGTTTTATTTGTCTAGATTTAACCTACCATATTATGGTTTGTATTTCATTTTTATATTTGTTCTTTAAATTTATTAGATCCAAAATGGGGCCACTCTTGTCGTTGTTGATAAAATCTCAAATCCAAGGGATGGAAGGCCAGCCTTGTTAATTCAAGGTATTGTGGTTTTTAATTTAGTTTGCAGTTTGCATCACTATTTATACACATATTATGCTAGATATAGCTCTATATTTTGCCTAAGTCATGTTTATAAATCCCAATACTTTTGGACTAGATGATGGTGGTGGAATGGACCCCGAAGCCATGCGACATTGTATGAGTTTTGGATTTTCGGATAAGAAATCAAAATCAGCCATTGGACAATGTATGCATTTTATTATTTGTTGTTGCAATATTTCTATTGCTTCCCTCTGTATTCCATTAGTGACTTCTAGCTTTCCAGATGGGAATGGCTTCAAAACCAGTACTATGAGACTTGGTGCAGATGTGATTGTTTTTAGCCGCCACTTGGATAAGAGGTTTGTCTTCAATAGTAGTACCTTTGCATTTTATTTAAATTTCCAATTTTATTAGCTTTATCATTTCCTCTATTATGCATACTTTAGCACATTTAAAGCATCTCCAACAGTGATGTCTAGAGTAGAGAGCACCACTTTTCCAAAGTATGTGATTAAAAGAAAATAGAGTAATTCTTTTTACACAACTCTTATAGTGTTCTCTATTTTCATTACTTTATTATTTTGTTACTTTGGACATTGCGTGGAGGTGGAGCTAAATAAAGCCATTGTCGATGTTATTTAGATTGGTAATTATTATTAATATATTCAATTAGAGAGTGTGGAGAGAACTATTAATACAACTTTAAATTTTGACTTTTGGTAGTCAAAGAGTTTATTGGAGTTAAAGAAAAGAGAATTCTGTTTCCTTTTATTAGAATTATTGTTAATTTCTTATCCTTTACACTTGAGCAGGATACTGACTCAAAGCATTGGTCTTCTTTCATATACATTTTTGGCAAGAACTCATTCTAACAGAATAGTTGTACCTATGGTGAGCTTCATTGCAGGCAACTTATTTGATGCCAGTGAACCCTGTGCCTTACTTTGTGGATTTCAATTATCTTGTGGGTTGCTTCGTTTGCCTACATATTTCTCTATTAAGTTTTCATTTTAATTGCAGGTTGATTATAAATTCAACACCTCAACTGGCGCATTGGAGATATTGCAGGGCAAGGAACTTTTTGTCTCTAATCTTTCCTTGTTGTTGAATTGGTCTCCATATTCAACAGAGGCAGAGCTTCTGAAGCTAGTAAGCTCCTATGATTCATCTTTTATTCTGTGGTAACTTGCTGGTATTTGCACTCCATACATTACTGTTACTTTTTTTTTTAATGAAATCTAATGGCTTATCTACAATCAAATAAAAATTCCCATGGAATATGTTGTTTTTTTTTTGTCTGACATAACAGTTTGACGACATTGGACCTCATGGTACGAAAGTTATTATCTACAATTTATGGCTCAATGACGATGGTGCTTCAGAGTTGGACTTCGATACAGATCCTGAGGTAAATTGTTATCTTTTTTATTTTCGTATAATTTTTGTTTTCCCCTCTTTGTGTACCATACATGATCTCAAACTAGGTGTCCCTCTTTGACTTGGTGGTAGCAGGATATTCGTATCAGTGGGGGTATCAGTGAAGTAAGCACAATTCCTGCTTGGAAGAAACTAAATGAACAGCATATTGGTAACCGGTTCAAATACTCCCTCCGAGTAAGCCCGTACTGGAAACTTTTAAGTGAATTCAATCATGAAATCAAATTTTTTAGAGTGTCAATTCCTTTTGCTCTGTAGGCATACTTGTCTATCTTGTACTTGCGGATACCAGACAGTTTCAAAATACTTCTGCGGGGCCAAGTTGTTGAGCATCATAATATTGCTAAAGATCTCAAATTTCCAGAATTTATCTTGTATAGACCTCAAACTGGGGGATGTGTCGAGGTTGGTCATACTGATTTTTTGTGGACTCCTTGTTTTGTTGCAGACTTAACTTTTCATTAAAAGTAGTGTTTTTAACTTATTCTCTTGCGCATTGTGGTTTTCAAATACATGCACACGTACAAGTTTTTGATGATATACACTTAGCAGGCTTTACGTGTTATATTATTCTGTGGAATAAATTTAGTGTCAGTGGTTGTCATTGTAATTATTTCCGTTTATCTGTACCATGCAGGGTAAAGTTGTAACTACTATTGGATTTGTTAAAGAAGCTCCGGTTGTTTGTATCCATGGCTTCAATGTATACTACAAAAATCGTCTAATTCTAGTAAGTTTCTAAGTTTTACTTTCTATTGCTGTTTTGGCTCTACAATCATTATGTTTATATTACTAAAACTACATTTTAAGCATAAGTAAAGTGGAGGATGTGAGTCCAACATCATGTTATCACAAATTACTTGTACCATTGGATTTAGTATATTACTGAGACATATTTGTGGATAGGACACCACAAATATTACTCAAGAGATTTCTGTTAAATAGTGCAGATAGGGTTAATATAGAATTAATTCTTGGACTAGCACAGATACTTCTTTATTTTTTGTACCTGTTTTTGTTCATTCTTTGTATTTTATATGTATCCTTCAAGCTCAAGGTTGAAAATGTGATGAATTTTTTCTAGTGTGCTTCCAATGAAGACATATTTGTGACAGCACTGTAGCTGTTCATTACATTTATTTAAATATACCCTTTTCTGCATATGCATTTTCAGTTAATTGCCAAGAATTAAGTATTGAGTTCAGTTGTCTTACTGTTCATCTGCAATGCCAATGGACTTGGCTTGTTGTATTACAATGTGACAGAGGGAACATGCAATTTTAAATAAAATAAATGGGATGGAGAAGTGATTGAATTTGTTCTTGTGAGATTCCATAAAGGGATGTATTTATCTCAACAGAGAGGCTGTTGTATGACTGGAGAGAACTTAAAATTGTAACGATAAAATAAATGGTTGAAGTATTTATACCTAATATTTTTGCAATGTTTATTTTGTTTCTAGCAAGGTTTTTACTCTATGTTAGCTCATCTCCTTTTCTCTTTTTCTATTTATACATACCAAATATATCTGTTACAATTGCATAAATTTAACCATTATGTTCTAAGAGGTTTCATACTTCTGTTTGGTCATTGTTTTCCTTTCCAGCCATTTTGGCAGGTTGTGAGGTATGTTGACAATAGGGGGAGGGGAGTTGTTGGTAAGAAACTACCAAAACTTGTTTAAATATTCCTTTTTCCAAGGTTGCAGTATTTTTGGTTTATTTATTTTATTTTTAGGTGTTCTGGAAGCAAATTTCATTCAACCGATTCATAACAAACAAGATTTTGAGAGAACTCAACTTTTTCAGAAACTTGAAGTTCGCTTGAAGGAAATGACATGGGAATACTGGTGAGCTATTTGTTCACTTGTGTATTTTATGTAAACAGTTTTGTCTTTTCTAGTTATGGTATAAATTTTCATCCTGCTTGTTTGCCCTCTTCTTCTCGTAACCTTGCAATGTCTATTACACTGGTTCGCTTTTAATACATATGTGGGATTTTCGGACAAACCATGGAAAATTGTATCTTTTACTAGATTTACACCGTATTTAGTGGGGTTCACACTTAGCATTAGTTTTATTTTTACTGTTGTGTGGGGTCCCTGCAAAGTTGGATTCTTTTATTTTCTCCTTCTTATCTGTAGTTTGTGGCTACTTAAAACAAATTGAAAATGCGTACATGTTTCACATTATTAAAATTCGGCAGGGATTATCATTGTGGATTAATTGGGTATCAGCAGAAGAAGCGTCGAGCGCCAACCACTGCACAGGTTTTAAATGGTGAACAACCTGTCACATTGAATCATGCTTCGCCTGCTGTTTGTGGTTTACAAGTGTCGCTTGGCAGATCTGAACAATCAATTTCGAACCCCCAAAGCAGACATGAACAAGGTAACTATTTTAATTACAATTAGCATTCATGGTTGACAACCTTATTTGGGTGTACATTGGTTGAAAATCGACTATTTTATCAAATATTGCAACCAATCCATGTTTGTCAGTTTTTGAACTTTTCAATCCAATCCAGAGCAATTGGAATTACAAATCCAATGCAATGCAGCCCAAAATAAAAATAATCATATATATATAGAGGGGTGATAATATGGGCGATGTCGCCCACCTTTTGCTGGGCGACAACAGCCCACCTTTTTTTTTTTTTTCATTTTTGTTTTTACTTTTTTTTTGTATTTTTTGTTTTTCATTTTTGTTTTTACTTTTTTTTTGTATTTTTTGTTTTTCATTTTTATATGTTTTTTGTATTTTTTTTATACTGTTTTTTATTTTTATATGTTTTTTTTTCTATCTTTCTATTTTTTTATGCTTTTTATACTTTTTTTATATATTTTTTTATTTTTTATACTTTTTTTGTATATTTATATTATATATATGTATATATATATATATAAAAAAAGTAAAAAAAAAGGGGGATTGGGCTGTTGTTGCCTAGCATAAGGTGGGCAACGATATATATATTTTTTTTGAAAAAACCACCACTAATACATATTCACCTGGTTTTTATTTTTTTCCTGATATACTATATAATAGATTGCATCGGTTCAGTTTGGTTGTTTTTAAACACCAAAACCAACAACCGATCCAATTGGATGTGTAAAATCACATTCCAACCCAATCCAATTACGTTGGTTTTCATCAAATAAAAATTTTATTGGTTCAGTTTGGATTGATTGGTTTGGTTAAATTTTGTATAACCCTACTTATTCTTACTGTGTTGGTAACCAATTCACTGATCCTTGTGATAAAGCAGGATTACCGATAAAGAGAAAAACACATGGTGAATTTGTAGAAGTTGAACTGGTGAAAAGGCAAGCAGTGAAAGCAGCCAATGTGGATCCTGGTCATAGTCAGGCTATTCAGGTCTGTGTGGGAAACTAATATAAGAATTTTTGTTCTGGTAAAGTCACATTACCCCAAAGTAATATAAGGATAAAGATGAATTTTGTACTGGTAAAGTTAAATGCATGGAAATGTATGGGAGGGAGGGCATTGCAACAAAGAGGAGCTCTCAGTAACTTCTAGAAATATAAGCAATTAACTAGTAAATTGTAAAGGACGTTAATTTATTTTATCCCATTTAATTAAAATCAATCTTTCTAGATTCAATGTTGTCCATTCCAGTCCAAAGCATGTTAACTTCTTTCTGTTTAGTCAACTTCAAATTAACTTCTGTGTAATGGAGAGCTCCTTAACTGTCTGCCCTCCTGTCTTGATTTGTGTATGACACATGGGCTTTTCAGAACTGTTTTATGAGCCATTGTGCATAATTATTCTTTGCTTTAGTGAGTATTAAACAGCATGATACCGCCTAGTTAGTATTTTTATTCATTTGCTTGCATGAATTTAGTTTCTACACTCTTTTATTCCTAAATCATCTCAAATATTTCTCTAAATATTTACGGCATTTTTTTTTCTCTTCTGTAGCTTGTAAATACTAATGGAAATCAGCCGAAAGATCAAGAAGCCATGAATTTGATGCAAGAAAATAAGAAGCTCCGTGCAAAGTGAGTACATGGTTTATGATTTATCTGCATTTTACTGGGTCATGGAGTTCAGTTTGGTCGTATGAAGGATTATTTACATCCTGAATTAATGATGATGAAAGCCGTAATTTAATTTCAACGTATGTTCTGCTTCTTCAGGTGTTTGGAATTTGAGAAAGGAGAGGAAGAGCTTCTTCTAAAGGTACTTGAAATGGAACTGACCCGTTAATCGATGTGTGTGGTTTAGAATGTTTGTGAATAGGTTCTTATTAGTTGGCATTTGTTACAATGCTTTAATATAATGCTCAATTATAGGCAGCTTACTGGAAAATCTACTAGAATTTGTAGTGTTTGGCTATCATATCTAATACTCTCTTGCTTTTGTTCTTTTTAAAGTATGTTATAAGATGAACATGTTTCCTTTTTGTAAGCAGTCAGCCAAAGACACATAAATAGGAAGAGAGGAAAATAAATATATATATATATTTTTTTGAACAGTGTGGGGTTTGATGGGGGTTTTAAAGTAAAATCTTTTGCATAGTCTACAACTTAGAAAACACTAGTGCCTCCTTTGCTCCTCTAATACTCTTTTCTGTGTAGTTAGAAGCATGTTGTATCTAGGTAACAGTTTCATCATGCAACAAAGCACGAGAAACGTACCGTGGAAATGTGTTGTAGAAATACGTATTATCTTTACCTCTTTCAGTGTGATTCATTGCTATGGTACATTGTAGGTGACTCAACTTAAAAGTGAATTACAGGAGGTTGAATGCGAGTACTCACAGCTAATGGCCGAATTACGGTCCCTAACACCGGCTAAGCCATCTGAGGCAGAAAAAGCTTTGTGAATATGTGTTTAACCATTCTTTTTCCACTAAATTCTTTTGTTATACGAAACCATGTTGTATCATAACAGCTGACTTGAGTGTGGCCAGTGGCCAGCAGTATATTGAACCACCAGGATGGTTTAGCCCAGATAGGCAGATGAGTTCTAAGACAGCGTCCACTCAGACCCGGAGAGAGGGAGAGTTTGTGGGTTTTTGTTTTCTTACACGAAAATGTAATATCAAGGGAAATCTAGTTTTCATATATATATTTAGGGACTGCTGTTCAAATTTTGCAGTGGTAGTGTGAACGACCAATTTTTCATTGTACAAGTTATGTGCTTACGTGTATAGTCAAAGGGTTCATTCTCTTCTTGACCTCATACTCAACATTGTACATGTTCTTAGTCAAGTAATCGAAGCTATTCAGTTTCTTTGTTGATTCAGCCCCTAATTTTTTATTTTATTTTGATAGGCTACGTTAGAAGATTATAAATAAAATAAAAATATAGTGGAGAAATTAGAATATGTTCTGGCTTCCATTTTTAATGGTATCAGAAAGATGAAGAGGAAATAAGACAAACCCTCCAAAAAAATAAATTAGGTAGCGAGCATATGTCAGCTTGTAATAGATAAGAGGATATATGATCTAAGTTTGGTGGAAGAAGAGTTTTGGTGTCCGACGAATTTGATAATGAAAATGTTTTTGGCTCAAGAAACTAATCCATTGCTGTTTATAACGTAATTAAGTTCTGCTTTCTTTGTCTAATTCTTTTAAGCATATTAACAGCAGCTATAACATGAAAAATTGAGGGATATATAACACAAAATAGTAATATTATATAAACGTGAGATGTATGTATTAACAATTAATTAGTAATTTACAAAAACTATGAGATAGATTAATTAGAATCCTAATGTCAAAATGGCTCGAATAAGAGAACTTCTATAGCAATGAAGTTATTATCTCTGCAATTTTGGAAACGTCATATATAATGAGATTATATTTTAATGGTAATTACATATTTTAGTTCCCTTTTCAGGAAGGTACAGTTATTGTTAGTCTTTAACAGCTCATTATAAACATATATATATATATATATAGGAATAAAATAAAGTAAAATTAATTGTTTAACATTATATTAAGTAATAGGAAAATGAAAATAAATTAATAAAAAAAAAGAAACAGGGCACACGTCATGATGAGTGATGGACACACGTACATCATGATGCAATACATGTCATACACACACTGCAAAAGCCCCACGAAGGAAGATAAGCTCGACAGGACGAAGCAAGTTGCATATTTGTTTAATAATAATAGGTCAGCTAATACACCTACTGTGCAATGCTCCATTCATGTAGCTTACCGACCTGCCCGTTGCCCGAAACCCTAGCTAGGGCACTTTGCATCAAACTTGTAATGCCCTAGAACAGCAGCTTTAGAGACCCTTTATAAAAACCCCCTCTACATGTAAACCTTCTTCATTCCCATGGCCTTCTTTATCTTCTTCTTCATCCTCCATATATGTTCCATGCTGCAGCTTCTTTATTTCCTTTTATAGCACATATATATATATATATATATATATATATATATATGTACGTGTTTTGGCTTAGTCCACTTAACTTTGTGGGTGTATATGTATAATTATATATATTACATGTAAAACTTTGTTTGAGCGAGGAAATGAGATTCTAAGAAGTGGGTTTGTGTATATTAAGGTTGAAATCAACTGGGTAATTTTTGTTTTTTGATTTTATAAAAGTTTGGAAACTGTTTTTTAATGATTTTTTTTCGTGCAAAGATCTTCCATCCGCATGCTGAGAACTTTGATGAGCAGAGCGGCCATATTTTGCACAGATTGATTGAAAATGATAAAGTGTGATGTCACTTTGCGCTGCTTTCCATATGGGGTTGGTCTCATTTCATCAAGTTAACCTCTTATTGATTTTGCCAGCATACATTATTTGATATGAATCAAAATGTTTTTGTTTTGAAATTTTAATTAATTTCTTTTTCAAGTAGCTGGGTGCTGTCTGTTCATGAAAATGGGAAGAGAGAGAGAGTGAAAGAGAGTTTATTTCCAAGCATAGTAAATGCAGGCACTTTGAAAACCGAAAACGAACTCAAAAGTGGGGAGGACTTTGTCAATTATTTTGTCTTTTTGAGCCGGATCTGTTTTTCCTACCTAACAAGCACAGCCATCAGAATTAGAAATTGACAAAAATATTTATATTTATAATCAAAATTTAAAATATATTTACACATTCATAACTTTTTAAAAAATAGCTATCAAACTTTTATAATACCTATAATATTTTTGTTAGCTCCATAATATATTTTTTTTCAACTTTTATAATTTTGAATTTATATTGATGTATTTTTATATTAGATTAAGTTGTGAGTATTTTAATTATTGAATTAAATTATTTCGATAAATATTAAATGAGATATAATTTTTATAAATTTTTTTAAAAAATATTTATTTTAAATAAAATTAAAATATTTAAAAATTAATTAATTATATTAAAAAAATAAGTTACTAAATAAATAGAAAAAATTATACAATCCTTCTCTGCCATTTAGAAAACCATTTAGAATAGCGACCTATCACATGGTATTTCCGTCAATTTTAATTATTAATACGAATATTTCCGTCAATTTTTTAAGAACTTTTGTTTTAGTTTGTCAAACATTTTCTCTGTCAAATCATTATCATTGGTTATCCATAAAAAAAAAGTCATTATCATTGGGTTTAAGCTTGTTGACCGGGTGGGGCATGGTTTTAAGGCCGTTTGAACAAGACCATCAAAAAATTAAGTAAGATGGCCCATTTGGTCGTTAAAATAATGGGTTTTTTTGGAGAATTTTTAAAATTTTTACGTAAATAGCTCAATTTTATTAGAATTTATTAAAAATATTATATTTTAATAAATTATATAAAAATAGTTTAAAAATTAAAATTTATCATTTAAAATTATTTTTTTTTCTATTTTAGTTTTTTTTTTCATTTTTTTCTATTTCTATTCTTTTTTTCTTCTCGTTCTGTTTATTCTCCATTTTTATTTTTTAGTAAAATTTTCTTCATCATCTTCGTCTTCTTTTAGTTCATCGTGAGTACCTATTGTAAATCTATAACATTATCTCCTTTTTTTTATATATATATTTTATATTTTTTTATAAAGTTTCTACGGTTTTTATGTTTTTCTGTAGTTTTTTCAAGTTGCTTTATGTCTTCTATGATTTTTATAACTTCTTTATAATTTCTCTATGGTTTTTTATATTTCCACGATTTAATATTGTTTTCTATGTTTTTTTATTATTTGTTTATGATTTTTCTATGGTAATTTATGATTTTTCTATAATGTCAGACGCAATATCAGGTGCCTGACATTCATTTATCTTTGTCAAGAGCCTTAAGTTCAACGTCGGTTTTTTTATGGTTTTTCTATGATTTTTCTATGGTAATTTATCGTTTTTCTATTATAGTTTATGGTTCACTTCAATCACAGCCTCCCAACTCAGTTCTCTGTCAAGTGCCAAGTCAGGAGCCTGACATAGCCGAGTATATATATATATTTTTTTCTTTCAATCAACATTAGATGCCTAATCAAAATTATCTATAATACTCTTGATGGAGTTTTCAAGTGTTACACATGAAAAACAATTGTCAATAAGTCATCAATACAATCCACACATCTGAGAAGGACTCCCAAAAAGCAATAGTTTATTAAAATTAAATAAATAGAAAAGGATAACAAGCATCCTATGGAAACCAACATTTGAAATAACATTCTATAGCAATAAGATTTGAACTTACTCACTTGTGTTGATAATCAAACATACACTGTAAAAATTCTCATACACAAAAGCCAATCTAACTGCCTAAGTTTCTATTGATGTTAATGTATGCTATATTATCTTATGGGTTTACAATCAATTCTGAAACAACTCAGCAGCCTTGCTTGGCACCTGCAATCACATCAAACTGAATCTCTAAACACTGCTAGTAAACTATTGCCATAAACCACCAACGCCATCTGTGATTTTTGAAATAGCCAATTTCCTACTAACAATCTCTTTCAATTCAATCTCTTATGGAAACCTACCCTCCTTTTGTTTAGAGAAAACTTGAAATGTAAGAGGAGAAAAATGCCACAAACTATTCAGATGTAGAAAATTCATATGTAGTTATTTACAGAAAGCTATGGATATTAATGCAATAAAATATTAATTTGAAAAAACTATACATAAATGTAGAAACAAATCAAAAAACTATACAGAAATGTATAAACAATAGAAACTTTAGAAAGACATACAAAAATAATAGAAAACTGTATAAAACCATACAAAATCTTAACCTAAAATATTATAGGAAACTGTATAAAATCATAGAAAAACCATAGCCAATTATAGAAAAATCATAGACAATCATAAAAAATTATAGACAATCATAGAAAAACCATAGATAAAATATAAAACACCATAGAAAAACTATAGACAAACAATTGAAAAACATAGAGAACAATATTAAATCGTAGAAATATAAAAAATCACAGAGAAATTATGAAAAGATATAACATACAATATTTGATGAAGGAGAAGAAACTGATTTTTACGACTTGACAGCGAGCTTCAACGAGTTCGTGAACTTGGTTGGAGATCGTGATGTGCGACGGATTTATGGACCAACGACGCAACACTTTTATTTGGATCTGCAGCGATGGACGACAAAGATCTCCATAGACCAACGACGATGCTAACTGGATCTGCAACGATATTCGACGACTTCCTCTCTTCTTTTTCAAAATATAAGGGTAAAATTGATGTAAAAGTTTACAGAATTTGACTATTGTTGACTTTTAAGCTATTTTTGTATAATTCATTAAAATATGATATTTTTAAAAAACCCTAATGAAATTGGGTTATATTTGTAAAAAAACCTGGGTTTTTTAATTGCCATATCGGGACCATTCAAAGTTTTTTCCCATCTTTTAATAGAATTAAAATTTTACTAAATTTTTATAGTAAAAAAATTAAAAATACTCTTAAATTTTATCAGTTCTTTTTTTTTTTTTTTGGACTTTTTCTTTGTCATTCTTTGCTCCTTGTCTTCTCTTTGTCTTTTTCTTAATTTTTTTATTCGATTAATAATTTAATATAGATTAAATTAAAAACTTATTAAAATATTAAAAAAATCCAAAACACGCATATATTTAATTTTTTTTCTCTTTTTTTGTTTTACGTAAAATATGCGATAAAATATAAGATTATTATTAAATATTTATCTTCTTATATTATATAAATAAATTTTATTTTAAAATTATTTTTTAAAAGATAATTTTTGTTCAATATTAATTCGGCATGAATTTTCTAACAATTTGATGCTTCGCCATCTGAAAAATAAAAGAACAAAAATTCCTTATTTGTTATGTAAAGAATTGTTTTGGCATCTATGGAATCTATTTGGCAGGTTGGATTTTATCTATAATTTTTTTTGATAATAAAATTTATTATCTTTAAATATGTTCTTTATAGTTTGAGATAAAATATTTATTATTCCTGAAATTGGTTTAAAAAAAATCCAAAAGATGGTGATGTTGGAAAACCAGGAAGGAAAAGAGAGGTATTGAAGCAGGAGGGCTTCAGGACCCTTTTCTATTAAATTTAAACCTCTCGAAAGAGAATACAAGTTTTGAAAATGTTTATTACCAAAAGCTAATACCATTAAAGCTGGTACACAACTATATGGCAAGAAAACCAACGTTGCAGAGACCCTCACAAACAGACAAACCAATATTGTAATGCTAAGCGTAACGTTTAACTAAACAATAAACAAATAAAAGAACAAATATTGTAATTAAAATACTAGGCTGGAAAATGGTAAACAACAAAGACTAAGTTGCAGATGTAGATGCCATGTTAGCTACATCAGTCTCCTCTTCTTGGAGAATACTTGTCCTTAAGTGTGTATGTAAACCAGCAACATCATCAAGAAGATGATATTCATGTATGTCAGACACATTGAAAGTGGAGGAAATTTTTCAAGCAGTTGGAAGATCAATGACATAAGTATTATCATTGATTTTCTTTAAGATACGAAATGGACCAAACTTCTTAGCCTGAAGTTTACTATACTCCCCCACTGGAAACCTATGCTTCCGTAAATGAATCATGACCAATTCTCCCCCTTTAAACAATTTCTTTCGATGATGAAGGTCAGCTTTAGCCTTGTAGACTGCATTCATTTCAGCAAGTTTAAGTTTCACTTCCCCTAAAGTAGAAGCAAGCTTGCCATTTTCTGCAGCCTTGTTGACGGGATTAGGAAGCTTCAATCGGTCTATAGTCTGATTGGGAGCTTTAGTATACACAAATTCAAATTGTGTCTTCCTTGTAGATCTATTAAGCAAACTATTAAAAGCAAATTCTGCTTGAGGCAATGCAAGATCCCATTATTTCAGTTTATCACCAACTAGGCTTCGAATCATAGATGCCAATGTCTTGTTAACAACTTCTGTTTGGTCATTAGTCTGTGAATGGTGAGCACTGTTAAAATTCAATATAGTATCAAATTTCTTCCATAAATGCCTCCAACAATGACTGACAAATTTAACATCTCTATCAGATGTTATAGATTGTGGAACACCATGTAGCTTAACCACTTCTTTGAAGAACAAATTAGCAATATAGCTAGCATCTACAGTTCGTCTACATGGTATAAAATGGGTCATTTTAGAAAGTTTATCCACAACTACAAACACAAAATCCACATTTCTTTGAGTTTTAGGAAGTCCAAGTATAAAATCCATGGATAGATCTTCCCAAATATTTTGTGGAATGGACAATGAGGTATATAATCCTGTATTTTGAGAGTTACCTTTTGCTGTTTGACAAATAGCACATCGTTATAATCCTGTATTTTGAGAGTTACCTTTCGCTGTTTGACAAATAACACATCGTTGCACAAACTTAGTGATATCTTTCTTCATATGAGGCCAAAAGAAATGAGCTTGTACCAGTGTTGTTGTCTTATCCTTTCCTGTGTGAGCTGATAGGCCTCCAACATGTAATTCTCGAATAATATGTTGCCGCATAGAACCTTTAGGTAGATACAGTTGAAGTCCCTTGAATATGGTAATCATCAGTATTGTCTTTGATCATACATTTTTCCTAAATGTCTTTGAAGTCCTCATCAGTGGCATATAGTTCTTTTAAACAATCAAATCCCACAAGTTTAGTATGAAGAGTATTTAAAGCAGTACCTGTCTACTTAAAGCATCAATTGCTTTTTTGTGGACTCCTGATTTGTGATGGAATGTGTATCGAAACTGTTCTAAGAAGAGTGCCCATCGAGCATGCATAGACTCCAATTTCTTTTGCGATTTGAGTCATTTTAATGGTTGATGGTCACTATGAAGAATTACGTCACTATGCATCAGGTAATGAGTCCAATGTTTAAATATACGAACCACTGTATAAAGTTTTTATTTGTATGTTGTCCAATTTTGCCTAGTTGGACTAAATTTCTCACTGAAATAAGAGATGAGTCTTCCTTCTTGCATGAAAACTGCTTCAATTCCCATCTTAGAAGCATCTGTCTTAACTTCAAAAGTTTTGACAAAGTTTGGTAAAGCCAAAACATGAGCAGTACTCAAACTTTCTTTGAGTACATCAAAACTTTGTTGTTGCTCATCTCCCAAATGGAATTTACCTTTCTTCAAGCAATCTGTTAAAGGTGCAGTAAGAGAACTAAAATCCTTAATAAATCTCCTGTAAAAGGTAGTTAGTCCATGGAAACTTCGAAGTTCATTGACTGTCTTGGGAGGAGACCAACTCTGAATTGGTTGCACTCTTTTGTTGTCCACTTTGATTCCGTGTTCCCCTACAATAAAGCCTAAGAAGAGTAATTCAGAGGACATGAACTCACTTCTTGAGGTTCAAATAAAGCTTGTTATCTTGACGAATCTCTAATACTTCATGTATGTATATCAAATGGTCTTTAAGAGTGGGATTGAAAATTATGATGTCATCAAAATATACTGCAATTGATTTGCCAAGTAGAGGTTTAAGAATCTTGTTCATGAGTTGCATGAATGTACTTGGAGCATTGGTGAGGCCAAAAGGCATTATAAACCATTCATAGAGTCCCTCTCTTGTTTTAAAAGCTGTCTTCCATTCATCACCTTCCTTAATACTGATTTGGTGGTAACCACTTCTCAAATCAAGCCTAGAAAACATTTTAGCCCCTGCCAATTTGTCAAGTAAGTCCTCCAATCAAGGATGATGCTTGGTCGAAAGTGATGTTGTTGATGGCTCTACTGTCAATACACATCCTCTATGTTCCATCCTTCTTAGGAACTAAGAGAGCCGGTACTGCACAAGAACTAATGCTTGGTCGAATGAGGTTGTTAGACAATAACTCATCAACCATACCTTGTATTATTTCATATTCTCAAGGACTCATTCTATAATGAGGTAAATTTGGCAATTTAGAACCATAGACTAAATCAATTGAATGTTGGATATCCCTTAAAGATGGTAGCTGGTTTGGAAGCTCATCAGGATAGAGATCTTTGAAAATGCTTCAAAATAGCTTGAACTTGATGAGGTATTTCTAAAGTAGTTTCTGTAGTCTCTTTTGCTAATAGTAAAATAGTCTCACGTTGTGCCTTCAAATGGCCCTTAAATGTGTTGGAGTTATGACATTTGTTGCTTCCATAGTAGAAGAAACCAAAGTGATTTTCTCTCCTTTCCATGGAAATATATATACATTGTCTTTTCCTTTGTGCATAGTGTCGACATCAAACTGTCAAGGTCTTCCAAGAAGCAAATGACAAGCATACATATCAACTACATCACAAGCAATCTCATCTTGGTAAAATTTGTCAATTGAGAATTGAACCTTACACACTTCATTCACCATGAGTTATGTTCCCTTCTTTATCCATCCAATTTTATATGGTCGAAGATGTTTCACTGTTGGCAATTCCAAAGTCTTAACCAATGATTTAGATATGATGTTTTCGCAACTCCCACTGTCTATAATGACATTACAGACCTTTTTTTTAATGGTACAACATGTTCTGAACAAGCTATTTCTTTGTGAATTAACAGGTTGGGATGGTGACAACAACACTTTGTGAATCACATAGTTAACATATTCCCTACTATCAGCTACTAAGACAATATCCTCACACTCGCAGTCCTCATTATCCATAAATTTTTCACATTCATCACCTTGCTCACTGATTTCAGCCTTCTTATTAGCCATTCTCCTTTAAGGACACTCATTAGATCAATGTCTTGGTTGATTACATCGAAAACACTTAGAAGACATTGGCCGAGCATATGGATTATGAGGTTGTTGGTTTGGAGGATGTCTTTGGGTATTTGTCACAGGGGATTTGGTGGAATTAGTATTTGGATATATATTTTCAACTGGTTTTTGGAAACGTGTTTGGATTTGTGTTTGAACATTTTGTGGTGACATGGAGGAATAGGATTTGGTTGTATTAATTTTAGCATATGCTCAGCATTGGTACTGACTCTTAGTAGATTGTTTAGCTAGCTTAGCCTCCACTTTCAAGGCAAGGTTGACAGCATCTGTAAGATTCTATATAGTATGTAGCAACAATTCATCTTTTATTGACTCTTTCAATCCACTTAGAAAATGAGACACTAATTGAATTTCAGACTCTTGCAAATTATTTCTAGTACTCAGTCTATAAAATTCTTCCACATATTCAGTGACTGACCTAGAAGCTTGATTGCAATTCTGATATTTTTGATATAGCTGGTGCTCATAGTCTGGAGGTAGAAATCATGCTCTAAGATGTTGCTTCATTTTGTACTAAGTGTGTATGGGTTGTTTTCCCTGTCTCCTTCAATTAAATTGGGACTGCTCCCACCAAACTGCAGCCTCTGCTTTCAATTTGTAAGCAACCAAATTAACTCGTTTTCTTTCTGGGATGTTCATTGTATTCAAAGAAATATTCAGTGTTTTAAATCCAATCCAGAACATCTTCGATGTCAATTCGTCCATCGAAGGTGGTAATGTCCATTTTGAGTTTATATTCATGGGTTCCATTGTGTCGATGAAAATTCTCAGCTGGATTTTCAAAATTAGCTTTCTCTTCAGAACTGGATTCATTGCGATGAGGATTTTCAACTCTATGATGTTGAAAAGCACCACGTTGATGTTGCACTGGTGGATTCACCGCCGGTAATGGAGGAATGGCTCCTACGCCAGGTCAGTGGAAAGGATTGGGTGGTAGTGGATTAGCGCGCCCAATAAGAGCAATTGCATCTCTGAATTCGCATGCAAATTCATTGAATCGCTGCTCCATATGGGTTATTGCTGTACAAAGCTGGGCCAACTCTCGATTTTCCGTCGAGCTGGGGTTGTCCATCACCAGTTGCCATTGAACCCACAGGTATGGTCGTGTAGCTCTTATACCAATTTGATGTAGGAAAACTAAGAAGGAAACAAGAGTTACTAAAGTTGGAGGGCTTCAGGGCCCTAATCTATTGAATTTAAACCTCTCGAAAGAGAATACAAGTTCTGAAAATGTTTATTACCAAAAGCTGACATCATTGAAGCTGGTACACAGCTATATGGCAAGAAAACTAATGTTGCAGAGATCCTCACATATAGACAAACCAATATTGTAATTCTAAACTCAACGTTTAACTAAATAATAAAGAAATAAAAGAACAAATATTGTAATTAAAATACGGGGCTGAAAAATGGTGAATAGAAAAGACTAAGTTGCAAATGTGGATGCCATGTCATCTACATCAGATGGACATTTAAAAACCCTTTTTTTTGGGACAAATATTGAAGCCAACATGCACTTGAGGGTGTGGCATAGTGGAAAGGAAGCCGACCATTCCATCACACTTGTTTGCGAGAGTTATGGTTCGAGTTTTGGCAAGCCCCACTATTGCCTTAGGTGTACTCAACCTTACTTAATGCGCCAGATGGAGGAGAATCTGTTAGGGGTATGAGCCAGCTGCTCTAGACTCTGAAAAAGTTGCAAAGTTGGAGCAGCAATAAGGCCTTATCTACTAACAGAATCTGATGAGATCCACATCGAGACTCTTTTTTTTATCAAAAAAAAAAAAATCTATATATATATATATATATATATATATATTCAAGCCCACATGCTATTAAAAAATCTTACACAGATTTTGGTGAAATTCTCCACCAAAGTGTGAAATTTCTTAATATTCTTGTAATTTATTATTATTATTTTTGTGTATTTGAATGATTTTTTTTAATAAAAAACAAAATAATAGCTCGAAAATGCATACAAATCACATATGTATGAGTTTGTAAAGGACCCAAATGGAGTATAGCAGAAAAAGAGAGGACCGAAAGGCTCAAAATGCTTACATATTTTTATAGCCAAGGGTAGTTACGTAAAATACTTAAAAATCTTTGCTAAAATTTTAATTATACGAAAACTTTGCAAAAAAAAAAATGTTATTTCACTGTACTTGTTCAAAAATACTTAAAACAAATAAGTAAATAAATTTTGCCCAAAATAAATTTCAAAGAATAGAAAATGCATTAAAAATTCTCAAGTTAAATAAGAAGTGGAAGTGATAAATTTTTCCCCAGATGATTGACGGTGATTAACCTTTAAATACTTTGTCCTGTTGAATATATTTTTATAAAAAAAAATTGATTATAGATTAGTTTGTAATTTAATGCACATTGAAGTATATATATTTTTATTATATGAATTATAACTTAATGAAAAATAATTTAAGAAAGATGAAGAAGAAGAAATACAAAATATATATTTAAATATGAAAAAGAGCCTTATGTCAACATGAAGGTTTCGGTGACATTTTTTTTTGGTGCATAAAAAAAAATTTTTGGCTTTGGTAATTAATTCAAAAATTGAGCCCCTCCGTATATTAAACGGAGTTTAATTTTTTTTTTCTTTTTTGATATGGGATCTCGGCCTATTTAAAGTACTGCATATCTAATTGAATTTGATAAAAAATACATACAATCTTACTATCTGATCAAACTATGATGTGCTCGAATTTAAATTATTGATATTATAACTTTAGGGCATAAAATACCCTTTGAGTAACTACTAAAAAAAGGCCAACGACTCAAACTGTCCAATGTCGACTTCTTGTAGATTAATTGGTTGACCCTCCATCTGTTTTAATTTTTCATTCTATTTCATTGATGATTAAATACTCACGGCGTGAAACACAAATACAAAGAAAGTAGGTGTATATAATATTTTTCGAGTGTATTTAGACCTGCCGAAAAGAGTAAAAGGCGTCTTTAAAAGCAACCAGTCCATTTTCACATGGGCCTCCAAGATAAAGGATGTGGAACTGGGCTTCTGTAGAAGCCCACTAAATATATTATATTATATTACATAACATAAAATACATTTTGGTTTTTTTCTTTTTTTGGGTGAAATACATTTTGGTTTGGTTAAGAAAGTGGTAGTAAATTAATGGGCGTACAAGGTTTTTAATTTTATTTTTGGATAAAGAATGGTACAAGGTTACATGGCTGACACAGTTGGATTTGTGGGGGCCATCTGACGGTCTGTTTCCAAAACTGCCATTCTCTAATTCCTTAGCAACTCAGAATCAGAAATATGAACACGAATAACCAAATCCCACCCCAACTTCACCCATTGTAATAAATGTGATAATATTCCTGAACATGATAGGAGCAAAAAGCAACCACATTTATTGTCAATCCTATTCCTTTTTTGGGAATATTGTCAATCATATTCTTACTCACTCGTATTAAAATGTATGGTCTTTGTTCTTGCACGCTTAGCAAATTCATAATTAATTCGAATCCGGGCCACGGAATCCAAGAAAACGAAAAAATCCAAATTGGTAATGGTTTTGGTTAGGTACGAGGACAGGGTCAATGAATCAGATGTTTGAGTACCCGTTTGGTTATTGCTGTTGTAAATATCTCTGTGTCAATCAAACGCTGGTAATGGAAACAAAGCAATGGCGGAGTATCAACCTGTTTCCTAAATCTTAGCTTCGGTTTTGCGCCTTGTTTTTGTGCTTATCTCACCCTATAAAAGCAGACCCACAAGCCAGATCTGACTGCAGTCAAGGTGGGATTTTGTTTTCTTTTGTCTGCAATGGAGCTCTGCTTGACTCTTCAATCGCCGGCGATTAGTTTCTCTTCACTGTCTCAATGCGCTAAGCTTCACACAAAAAATCGTTTGCTCCCATCTTTGATTCCCAACACAAAAGGAAGGAGCTTGGCGTTTGGTGGGAGCTCTTTGGTTCGTGCTCTGCCCAATGTTTGTGAAAATTCAAACCCGCCTGTGACATCCTTCAGTGAGGTTCGAAATTTTGGGTTCTTTATCTTTGGATTTTATTTTGGGAAAACTGGAAATGGGTCTGTGAATGTGTTTTTGTGGGTTTTCCTTTTGTTGCAGTTGATTGATTCTTTGATAGATGGCGTGGACTTATCTGAGTCTCAAGCAGAAGATTCGCTGAATATCTTGTTGAATGAAGCTGATGAGGCTTTGATCAGTGCTTTTCTTGTATTGTTGAGAGCCAAAGGAGAGACTTATGAGGAGGTATGGTACATTGACTTTTTCTTTCGGTGAGTGTTTGTTCAAAGTAATGAATACCCAGTAAAAATGAGATTTGTATGGATTTTACTGACAGATTGTGGGATTGGCAAGGGCGATGATCGATCATAGTCTGAAGGTAGAAGGCTTACATGATGTGGTGGACATTGTTGGAACGGGTGGGGATGGTGCCAACACTGTAAACATATCCACAGGGGCTTCAATACTTGCTGCAGCTTGTGGTGCCAAAGTTGCCAAGGTGACATCCATTATTGATTCTTTTAAATTTGTTTTTGTCTTTTTATGAGCTTGTATAAACAATTAATAGATATTGATCTAATGCTGTACATTTGCATTTGCAGCAAGGAAACCGTTCAAGTTCTTCTGCGTGCGGAAGCGCTGATGTGTTAGAAGCACTTGGAGTAGTTATTGACCTGGGCCCTGAGGTTGGTACATTAAAAATTTGATTTTTTGGTAGCTGGCATTAATGATCCAGTGGCACTCAAATTGGTTTTGAATAGTTAATATCCTGGTTTGGTAGCATTTTCTGTGTGGCTTGAGGCAGATGTGAATACCATAAATCTAGGCCTACTTGAACTTAAATCTATGTAGTGACAAATTAGCAGTAAATTTAACCAAAGAAACGCTAAGTGTGTGTTTTCTATTTCCTTTGCCTAAAGGCATATTTTTTTATTGAATGTGTAACAAGAAATAACTTTTTAAGATGTGCAAACAAACAGAGAACTTTGGAGAATAATATGCCCTAAAGTTGAAAAGTGAAAAGGGTGCTAAAGTTACGAAACAAATTATGTATGCAGATGGTCATTCAATTTGCAAGTCTTTTTCTTGAAACAGGGAGTATCTAGGTGTGTGAATGAAGCAGGAATTGGTTTCATGATGTCTCCAATTTATCATCCAGCAATGAAGATTGTGCGGCCAATCAGAAAAAAGCTTAAAGTTAAAACCGTATTCAACATATTGGGTCCAATGCTGAACCCAGCAAGAGTACCTTTCGCTGTTGTTGGTGTATACAGTGATGACTTGGTAAGTTTGTGTTCATAAAGTTGTAGCCATAGCAGAAGTTTGTGTCTTTCATTTAAGTGGATCTACTAAGGTGGGTGCTTGTAACATGTTGATAACTTGTATTCTTAATATCTAACATATACTAAAAATAATATGTTATTGTCACTCCAATATAGTTCTATGCAAGTATTTATTTTGGGTTCATGTACTGTAGGATTTGAAATTTTTGCTTCTAATAGTTCTGTTCAATTCAGCTCCATATCTGAATTGTTTCTTTTTAAGTAAATGAATTGTTCTTGATTCTGTGATGATCTTGGATGTCCTGATTTGTAGATTTTAGACAGTCCCCCGCATTTGAAGTTGAGGACAAAATGTTATTATGTTCCTTTTTTTGACTTGATTCTCACTTTATGTAAATAGATATCATGAATTGGTATAGATTCTAAACCATTGGCACTTTGAACAAACTTTAGCATTACCTTGAAATTTAACTTTTTGTCCCATGTGTATCTGATTTATTGACTTTCTACATTGAATAGGTTCTCAAGATGGCTAAATCTTTGCAACTATTTGGCATGGAAAGAGCATTAGTTGTTCACTCAGAGGGCTTGGATGAAATGAGTCCCCTTGGTAAAGCCCCCCTGTCTTCTGCGTTTCAAACTATTTTTATCTACAAGTAATATAAACACTTCAACTGCCATATGCGTATTACTTAGCACATACACATTAAACGTTGTCATTTTGTTCTGATTTGAACAATGACATTGTTTGACTCATACATAAATGAATGTGAATATAGGACCTGGGCTAATCTATGATGTCACCCCCGAAAAGATTGAGAAGTTCTCCTTTGATCCATGTGAGAATCTTGCTCTACTTCCTAATCATTTGTTCTTTAATTCCTCATTAAGCTTCACTTAAGGAGTTTCGATGATTTTTTACTGGTTCATTCTGATAAAAACATAATGCTTTGTAACAGTGGAGTTTGGAATTCCTCGCTGCACCCTAGATGACTTGCGAGGCGGAGACCCCGAGTACAACGCTGAGGTACTAAAGCGTGTATTGTCGGGGGAGAAAGGTGCCATTGCGGATGCACTTGTAAGTTTTTCATAACTTTGGTTCTTATGATAAATGTACCAACACAATCAGTTGTTTCCTGCAAGTGAGAGCTCAGATTTGTTGCTGGAAACAATGGACAGGTCTTGAACGCAGCAGCTGCGCTGTTGGTTAGCGGCCGTGTGAGCAACTTAGCTGACGGGGTCGCTCTGGCTCGTGAGACACAATTGTCAGGAAGAGCTATCAAGACACTTGATCAGTGGATAGATATCTCCAATGTAAGTGTTAACATCCAAGCAAAATGAGTTCAACACAAATAGGAATTTCGGGTTTTACAGTTATCTGTTTCCGTTTAACCTCCTACGAATGTCTTTGATGTTGCAGAAATAGGGAAAATAAAAACAGATGCTAAAGAGGTCTGAAACTTTGTGTGAATATCTATCCCTTTGTGAAGGTCTAGTGACTGAAAACCATACTGTTCATCAACATTTGCAAAGAGAACAATATTGGAAGGCATAACTATAGAGTTTGGTGGTGGTCTGTGAAGGTTTCTATGAGGATAAAGATTGTTTTTTTAAGTCACCTTGTTGAAAAGAAATGTATGGTTCCAAATTTGGATGAGTTGGGTGTCATGAGGTGACCATCTTTTCCTACCAATAAATTTCTACATATTTATTTTGCATTTTTTTTAGATTGCAATTGCATTCCAATAAGGTAACACTTTTTCATGTGGTATGTATACTGTTTGTGGTCAATCTATGATGGGTACAATATTTCAAATTTGGAGTCCATTAAAGCAAAAAAAATCTATTAAAACATAAAATTTCTATAATATATGTGTATATATGCCTTCATGAATTGCGTACTCCAAGCAGTCTTTTTTTTTTCTTTTCAAAAAAACAAAACCTTCAAAAATTTATATATCTTAGAACATTATGTAACTACATAATCCAAAAACAATAATAAAATATATGGAAATAATTAACCTATTGTCTTTCTCCATCTGGACTCGAATAATGAAAAAAAAAAATCAAAAATTGTGTTTAATCCCTCTCACATGTGTGTGCACCTGCTGTCGTCCAAACATGTAACAATGGCATTTTCACATGCGCAGCTGATGTTGCATGCTCATGTTGTATTTCCTCCATAATTACTAGTTTGCCATCCATGCTATGAAACACATAAAAAATCCTACACATTTATTTACAAAATTAGATAAATCAAATATCACATAATTTTAAAGAAAATTAAAAGCATGACTTTATATATATATAAAGAGAAATGCTCTAGTGTTTTATGTAGTTTGAGCGACAATAAAAGTATAATTGACTAATTTATGCGGAGTTCAGTGAAATGTGTATATAAAAGTTAATAAATAGTATGAATTTATATTTTTGCCCATTTTTAATAAAATAACACGTATATGTTGCTTATCATATATGAACGATGTAGTTCACTAGAGCATTTTTGTATATATAAATAATCTCCTACAATGTATAAATTACATATCCTACAAAGCAATGATGCATTTTTAAGTGGGGGCAAAAATAATTAATGCATTTAATTACATATAGTGGAATCATTTTTCATTTTACCTTTTTTTTAAGATATATAAGGTATGTAGTATAAAAGAGCTTTTCTGTATATCTATATATAGTAGACTACATTGCTTGTATACGAAGAGTAATAATAAATGTATAATTAAGCAATTCACATAGAATTTAATAAAATATGAATATAATAATAAATAAATAATATGAATTTATAATTTTATCTATCTTTAATAAAATATCACACATGTATTACCCATCATATATAAGCGCTCTGTTTCAGAAAAAAAGAGCTATGTTTCAATGAATAAATATGTTGAAAGGTAAAAATGTAGAAATTAATAATATAGATGACAATTACTGTTGGAAAAAAATAGAAGTGTGGTAAATATAATTTAATATAATAATTTATATTGTATGAAATAGATTTAATGTCGACTGAAGACTCTGTACCTGCCAATGTGTCCGCAACAGAGTATATCCTTCTCGATGATGATGATTTGACTGCATGATATGTTACAAATTGTCACTCACCCAGTAATGCCCTCGCACAAATTTAAAATATACTCATCTCATTTATCATACTTCTTAGAGATTCTCTTCACCAATTGGACTGAATGGGAATTTACTATAACCTATATAGTGTTATGTATGCATCATGGTCATCATAACACCATGAAACATGGCTGTTGGGCTGTTGGGCCAGACAAAATTTTGGGCTTTGATGGGTTCAAATCTCTGAGAATTTCGCAATCCAATGGCCCAATCAATGATCGCAATTAGGTGTTAATTAAATTTAATTAAGCACCAAAAAACAAATTTAAAAAAAAAAAAAAAAAAAAGAGTCTTACCAGTGTCACAATTTGAAGTGGAATTTGAATTCCCACACATGCACAATTGCCTAATACCATCCGTACCATACCCGCACGTGCCACCAGTGGCCTCACACGCTCTACAGAACTCATCATTGCCTTGAACTGAGTACTTCACACGTATGCCATACGACCAACCGTTTGGCCCATCCACTCTCAAGGGTGCCAAACTATAAGCACTACTGTAGCCTTCACATTGAAGCTTCGTTAGATTGATGGACTTGATAGCCTCAAACGACAGCGCACAGCACTCGGGTGGACCCGACCCGAACATCTTGGAGCCCAATGGTTTATGACCCAATAAATCCCACGCGGGACAACCGTAGTACTCCTCGCAGCCCATCCCCGAAACGTTTCGGCAAGGCAAGTGTTTACCGGGAAAGCCTTGAAACAGTGGCGATTCAGCGGAGCACCCGATGAGCATGAAGATGTTGTCGGCCGTCGGATTCATGTATGGGGCCCGCCACGTTTCGACGGCGAAGCCATTGCCTTTGGATCCGAGCACGATGGTGTCGCAGGTGGACATGTGGAGGTCGTGGAGTGTGAGAGCTTGGTAAGCGTAGTCAATGTCGAGGACCCGATAGGATCCGGAGCTGATGTGGAACATGAGGACATCGTTCATGCAGTAGAGGAGGTCTCTGAAACCAGGATGGCCACACCCGTATTGCAGAGCAAATGGGTAGTCTATGGTGATGTTTCCGCAGAAGGATCTGCAGGTGTTGATGTTGGTTGAAGACGAACCCAGTTGGAAGAGTGGTGAGAGGAAGAAGAAGGCGGTGAAGATAGGGATGGTCATGGGTGTCGGAGGGAGAGAAATCAATGGTGGTGATACTTAGCTTGAATGGTGTTTGAGGAAATGTCAGAGCTTTATTCATGTGAACTATGGAGTGTGTGTTTTGATGAGAATCTGGTAGAATTGTTAATGGGGTTTCCTTTTTCCTCTTTTTTTTTTTTCTCTTTCTCTTTTTGGTTGGAGGTTTGTGAATCATTTTATGTGGCTTTTTTGAATTCCTGCTTGCTTGCTTTGTGAAGCTTTTTGGGACTGAGACTGATTAAAGAAATGGTTTTGAAATGATGAACAGGGAAATGTGGTTGCTTTTTTATGATCAAGTTTCTTTCTTCACTGTTGTAACAGTGGAACTTTGGGGGAATTTTTTTTTTTTTTTAAATACTAGAAAATATGTTGCCTATTAAATAATAAATATGTATAATAGTAATTACATAATAATTTAAAAGATTATACGTTAATTTCTTTTATTTTTTATTTTTGCGAGTGAATAATTTAATCAATTCATCTAGAGGAATTGTTTTTTAAAAATAATATGTAAAATTACAATATAAGGTAAGAGTTCAATAGGAACGTCAGAAACAACGTTATAATTAATTTTTTCACCAAAAAAATAAAACGTTATAATTAATTTTAAAAACTTAGGACAAAAGATGCGACTGATTACAACAAAACAATCACATTTAGATCGTTTGTAAAATGACTTTTTATTGATTAAAATAAAAATATTTAATGTGAAATTTGCTTTTATATTTTTCTTAATTTTAATATTTAATTTCCAAAGAAAAAAAATTTAGGTAGAACCCAGCACAAAGACCTGAACCTGCGGCCAAGTTCATTTCTTCTCAACCGGCTATATATTTGGTCTGCTCCCCTCTGTTTGGCTGACGAGAAAATTACGAGAGTTTGATGCCCTTCACTTTCTCGCTCTGAAGACAAATCGGAAAAACTATACTTTTTTTTCTTTTTGCTCAAGTTTCTTTCCCAATCGATTCCCTTTGGATTTTAAAGCTTACTTTTTTTTAGGATGGAAGCTCCCGAGAAATCTGAAGAAAGTCTCCCAGTTGTAAGTGCTTATTTCTCTTTGCTACATTGAATTCTTCGATTCCTCTTCGACTTCAATATGGAGCATAAATATTGAATTTTGGGGCTTCCATTTTTATTTCTTTCATGTATATTGATTCAAATTGGTACCTATTTGTATACGCATAAATATTGGTTTTTGTTGTGTATTGCAACAAATTAAGCAGCATAGATGAACTGATTGAAGTTACAAATTTTTAATTTTTTTGGTAACCCGATTGAAGTTGCTATTGATGTCAATGAATAAAGAGCTTTTCATCAATTGGGTACTTCACAAAATGTGGTTTTGGTTATGATTTTTTTACGCATCACTAGAAGTGTTTGAATTTATGGATATCTTTTGGTTATCGTATCATATTGCATCTATGGAATGTATAGTGGGTAACTTCAACTTATTTGAATTAGGAATCTCCAAAAGTGCCAGGAACGATCAATTGGGGCACAGCTACTGTCATTGGAGTATTTGCAGGCATGTTGTATGGTGGTAGCAAGGAGGCATCTGCTTCAGTTGTAAGTTTGTATTTAGAAAACAATGCTTCAAACCCATATGTCATTATCACTCATCCAATACTTTCTCAATAGAGAAGTAAAACTATCATTAGGATGCTAGGTGTTTTAGGATTTTTCACTTTCTCTTTATAATTTCAATTGGAATCTATTGAATATTGACTGCTTCTTGTAATATTTTTCATTTGAGATTAAAATTTACCATATTTGATGGAAATGGTGAGATTTTTTCTCTTTTGGTAGAGCAAGGATGCAGAAGTAATGTTGAAGCTTGGTAGCACACCAGACAAGCGTGAGCAATATCGTCTAATGAGAGATGCGATGGAGAAAAGATTTATTCGAGTCACGAAGGGCTCAATAGTTGGTGGAGTGCGTCTTGGAATGTTCACTGCTGCATTTTCTGTTTTACAGAATCTTCTTGCTGAGAAACGGGGTGTGCATGATCTTTTCAATGTTGTTGGGGCTGGTTCAGCCACTGCTGCCACATTTGGTTTATTATGTATGAAGTTTCACTCACCAACTATTCTGTTTTTTCCTAGTATTTTCCCTCTTTGCATCAACTACTACTAAAGTTGAATTTAAAGAAAGAGCAGAAACAAAATGATGATCTGCATTGTTCTATTTATCTGACTTGCTTTTTTCTTCGACTATAAACCAGTGCCAGGATCACTCCAATGGCGTGCGAGGAATGTAATGATGGGTTCAGTCTTAGGTGCAGCTGTTTGTTTCCCTCTTGGTAATAGTTTTGGACCCCCTGTTTTCAAGTTATGATTGCTTTCAAATTGAAGTTTACTAATCAATATAATTCCTTATTTTCTAGCACATTCTTTGGTTAATTTCCATACACTACCAAATACTAACCTTGAGGCATAAGAATGTTTTTTTTACAATCAACTATAGAAGCCAGGAAATTAGAACCACTTCATTTTTCCATATAGTGGTTTTAGGATATTCTTGTGCTGGTCAGATGAGTGTGACATTTTGTTCCTAGGAGTCCTCTGGGTGTGCAGCAGTTCTCGAAGCTTGAGCTTACAGCATGTAAAATTGAAAATGAAATTTCAAAAAACAAGAAGAAGAATAAACAATGAAAATGAGAGCATGGGAGGTTTGAGAATAATAATTGAATTACAAATTGCACGTTGTAACAGGGTGGCTTCAGCTGAAGCTTGTAGAAAAAGCGAATGAAGGGAATCCGGCTGCACTTATTGATTCAGATCAAGGAGGTGAAAAGAAGGGCGGTGTTGGTGCTGCAATTGAAAGACTTGAAGAAAAATTTAATAAGAGAAACACTTAAACGTGGGGGGCGGGACCTCTATAATCAGCCAGAAAAGAGGTAAAGAGTGTGTTGAACTCAGAGATCTTCTTGTTGCTTTAGTTCTGGCACCCACTGATCTTCAAGGTGGTCTTCAATGCTGAGAATGGAAACATTTTGTACAGCTGGAAAAGATATTTTAATTTCTTGAGAAAAGGAAAATAACCTTATTTTTGGTAAATGAAAAGTAAAAGAACCTTTGTTTACTATGTAAGATCATTATCAAATTCACGCTGGCATGAGAAATTAGAAGCTAAAAGGTAGTTTTAGATCTCTCTCTTGTTTTTTTTTTAGTATTCATGTGCTGCAATTTTGCTTCATCTTGATTCCTTAAATAAAACTTATTATGCTTTGTATATAGAGATTTATGGAAGTTGAATATATGCATAAAGAGATTTGAAGACGTTAGAATATGATACTTCGGTTGGAAGAAAGATTCTCCTTTCGAAGGAGCTTCTGGCGAACAAAAAATCCAGTTTCAGCTTAATTGTGGTCTTGACACGATGAACCAGGCTGTTGAAGGGACGGAGTTGGTACAAGCTGGTTTGAATGAAAATCTTAGCTACGCCAGGGCTCCTGGCAAAGATAATTCGAGTCTCAGCAGATGGCAGCAGCACCTCAGGCTCAACAGCAGCAAGCTGCTGCAAGTGCAGGCTTGGGTGGTGGTGTAGTTGAGATGAGCTTGAAAGAAGTTATTGAGGTTCATGCACAACAACATGACTTGCTGCATTAGTCTAAACCTGGAAGGATGCACGACACAATGGGCACCAGCACCGCAGGCTCAACAACAGCAAGCTGCTGCTCACCCAACTATCCAACCAGTTTTTAGAAGGAAAAATATAGAAGATGAAACATAATAAGTAGCCAAAACTTCATGTTTCAGAGGCTTAAGTACTTTAGAGATTCAGTTTAAACTTCTAGGACTCTCTACTAACTTCAATTTATTCCATAGAGCATCTAACTTTGATTACTTCCAGCCTTTTCAATTCCTGCAACTCCTTTGCTAATGCTTCTAGACAACTTCAATTCTTTGGTTTAGTCATGGATTTCCTGGAACCGACCTTTTTTTGCTGCTCTTCAATTCCTGAATCTCCTTACGTAGGCTTTCAACGGTGGCTTGCATTTCCATTATCTTATAAAAAAAAAAATTAGAACATTTTTTTTTGTCTAAGAGCGTTCCTCGTGGGCGTACGTTTTTAAAGTTATTTTCAATGTTGTAAATTTCTTCAGAATGCAAGGGGAGAGAGAAGGACAGAGATCTAAACAAAACCCCCATAAAATAAATAAATAAATAAAGGGGACAACTTGCATTACAATTACTAAATGCAATGAGCAAAAATTATGTTCGTTTACAATTAAAACTATGATCATAACATTATGCCTATATTACAATAAATAGTTATTTTATACAAGTGAACTTAAAATAGAATTTAAATTAGTATACACTAGACAAAACAATGCATGTTTGATCAAATGCTATATAACTTAATAAATGAATAATCATATCATAAATTTCTTTAAAAGAAATTAATTAATTTAAATATATATATATATATATATATATATATATGTTCATTTAAAAAAATAAAACACAAAAAGTATAATATCCGCATTACAAAAATTTTTGGGCCCCTCTTATTGTGGGGCCTTCGGCATAGGCCTTGAGTTGCGAGGCGGCTTCAAAATTTCCTCCTCTTGTCTTCATTGCCTGAAATACTTAGAACAGTGAGTGCCAAGGAACTTATATATTGGTAGATGAATTAATAAATTAATAGAAATTACAAAAAAAAAAATGCTACCATCTTCGTGGTCTAGCACTGTACTATCCTTGTCTTTGTTTGGCATCCTTTTTGCTGCTTCCGCTGTATACAGAAATGAGTGCATTGAACATCCAACCAAGCACAAAGATTAGATAAAAAGAAGAGGCAAATGCATTAGGAAAGCAAAACTACTGGTAGTACAGAACCAGTTAAGACAATCCTAATATATGTTTCTACTGTAAACCACTCAACCAGCTACCGGTAATAACCTTAACTTCTCTAAACCACCCTACCATATTGGCTGCTACAATACAACCCGAAAACTTAATCTTAGAGATCTAATATCTAAACAATCATCAAACCAGACAGTTTTTCATTTTCTGAAGGATAAGTAACTGCAAAACTGATAAGCAAATTAGGGATTTTGGAGGTGTTTATGCAGTTTAAGGTCAACGGGGTAATCTATTGCTCGTAATCGATGAGTACCTTTAAATTTCCTCTTCTTCTTAGCTCTCCTCCTCTTTCTATCCGCCTGCGTAAGTTCAGCTTCTTTTTTGATGTCACCTTTGCCAGAAAACACTTCCTCAGGAGCTAGCATTGCTGCATCTGAGATAGCCGTAGGTGCAATCTATTCATTGAAGACATTAAACATTTCAGTTAATCAATTGCTGATTTCCATATTGTATTTGAAAATGTTCATTTGAAAGAAACTAGCGAGTTGTGTCTACCTCTTCCATGGCTAGAGCTGGAACATTAGCTTGTACAGCCATATCCTCAATAACCTATCCAAAAGGGATATAATACATAAACAACACAGCCACCTAACAAATTTATAATCTATTGATGGTAAAGCGTACAATTGAAATGTAAGCTTAAACTGCACACAGATGATAAATCTTTTTAATGATTAAAAAACATACAGGTTTAGGAGTGAAATGAAAGTGAGAAAGAGCATCCAACTTCAAGCACAGTTTCTTGAATAACTCGCTTGCCTGATAAAAAAATTAGGGCCAAGGTTAATTGCATACACATATCAAGACATTCAAAATTCAAAATAGAAGGAAGCAGAACAACAGAAACTTTTGAAAGAAATGATGAGTTGAAGGGAATCATGGTGCAGATATGTGATTTTAAAGTCAGGTTCACCTCTTTCTTCAGCTCATCTGTAATCGATAACGGGGCAGAAGCCATAATAGTCTTTTGAACATACTCATCCTGCAAAAATTTGAAAGAACCAATCTAAATCTTGCCATGCAAATGTACGCCAAAACAAGTAATCATTCACATGTCATTAAATTCTAAACGAAAATCCAGCCCAGAGGGAAGAAAATTTAAGAGCATAAAGGTCAGTGAGTAAGTTAAAATGATGGATGGTGGGTTAGGAATACAGACCTCATAAACTTCAGCCAGACCCTTCTTGCTTTTGTTCTCATCCTGTATATAATAACCCCCCCAACCCCCAAAGAAAAAAAAAACGAAAAAGAAAAAAGAAAAAAAAGGGAAAGAGATAGAAAAGAAACAAGTTAGCTCATCATAAAAAACACCATAACAAAGTCAAAGATTCAATTTTTATATTAACCAAAATGCTTACCAACTCTTTTATTTCTTTGGGTGCTCTAGAGGGTAAAGGCGTAGCTTTTTGAACATCATCAAATAGCCCCTGCAGAAATACCATAGCAATATCATTACTGACTAATGACTATTAACCTAGAGTGAAAGAAAGATGGGAGGAGAAAGTTTAAACAAATAGCAAGTGACAAAAAGCACTATGAAGAAAGAGGTAAAATTTATGAAAAGAAAATCTGAACATCATCACAAATGTAAAAGAAAACTTGACGAGACTAAAAGTCCAGAAAAGATGAGAAAAATGGAACACAAAATCAATATCAGCCATATCTACAGAGAAGAATAAGCATAAAATTCAAAGTATAAAACTCAGACATAAAATTCAAAATTCAAACATTTACATTGAGAGGTAAATTGTTTTAATTGATATCTACTCAAAGCCAGTAAAATACTAAATTCCAAAACATAATGAATCCAGCATCTAGAATAAAAGGTGGAAAACCAAGATGTATTTCACAATGAAGAACCAAACTTTGCACTCACATGTTTGGACATGAAAATAACATATAGATAACAGGAAAGCCTGAAATCCACCAACAAAAAACTGTAACCTACCTTAGCAATCCTCCTCTGGATCATGTTTTCAATCGACTCTGTAACCTCCTCTGTGATCACAGGGGGAGGTCGCACGTTATGCTCAAAATCTAGATCAACTTCTAATGCACTGTTTTTTGGCCGTTTTGCAGCAGTTACCTGTTGTCCAAATCATAACAAATAAACCAGAACACAAGTAGATGAATGGATGGACAGATTCATAGCCAATTTATTGCAACACAACAATAGGAATTCTGATGGGAATTTAAGAAACAACAATGTTACCTCTCCCTGCATGGTCCAACCTTTTGTCTCCATGTTTGACTTCTCCATCTTCTCTATTTTAGATTTAAGCTTCTTGAGCTCCTTTTCATGTGTAGAAAGATTCTTTTGCATCTATAATAAAAACGATTAAAATAAGACTTACTTCAATGAATAGCTCTTGAGTACAAAAGGACACAGATTTTTATTAACTGTCAGACCAAGCACACTAAATATCAATTGACAAAAGTTCATAATCTTTACCGGATTTTCAAATGCCTCATCGTCTTTTAGTTCATCATCAGTACTAGAATCTTCTGAGCTGCCGACTGATTTGGACATTTTAGAAGGTGTTTTCTTTTTGGAACCAAAGAATTCTTCATATCTGAATAGGATAGACAAAGAGGTGAAACAAAATCAAGTTGAATGAACATACTAAAATGTATCTTTCCACAATCAAAAAGATGGAAGCATGCATTCCATGGCTAGTTAGCATAAGTAAAGAAATCCCTTCAACAAACTCAAAAACATAAATTTATACTTATAGGCTACTTGAATATATCACGGAATCCACATATCATAGTAAAATAACAGAATATTAAAAGAAAGGACCCAACCTTGCATTTGCCAACTTGTCTTCTTCCTCTTCATTATCAATAAGCCCAAACTCTCCAATCTAACAGGTGAAGAAAACTAAAATGTGAGTTAAAATCCTAGAAAGGTTTATAGAATAAAAATATATATTTATAGCAATGCAACTATGCATCTTGCCCAAGAAACATACCTCATCACTCTCCTCATCCTCGTCTTCGTCTTCAGATTTTTCGTCTTCACCACTCTCTTCTTCGTCCTCATCATGGCCTTGTTCCTTGTCCTCCTTCTTCTTGTCTTTCTTCTTTAAACCATACTCTCTTGCCTCGTCGTCTTCCAAAAACTCCTCTAAATCCTTTATTTTCAGAAACTTATCCTCGACCCCATTACCATCATTACCTTCCTCTTCTTCATCTTCACGCTCACTCTCTTTCTCTTCACCATCAGTTTCTCTACCTTTACCGCCTTCTTCTTCGTCGTCCTCCTCAACTTCCTCACCAAAATCCTCAAATTCATCGTCAAAACCATCTCTTTCTCCTCCCAATTTATCTTCCCTCTCTTCCAAAATCTTCTCTTGGCCATCTCCAACCAATTTCAGCTTCCTAATTTCTTCTGGGTTCTTCTCAAACCGTTTCAATTCCCGGCGAATGCTCGATAACAGAGGTTGCGATTGGATGTCAATTTGCTGCCAAATTTGCTCAGCGTCGAAGCCATCAACCAGGAGGTGATCGAAGGGGGACTTGGGCGTGAAGGGCCTGAGGGAGGAGAAGAGTTGCTGTGAAGCGGCTCGAGCAGTCTGGGCGAGCGTGGGATTTGGTGCGAGCCACTGAGGAGGGTCTGTCCCTTTCAGCCTATTCAGGGATTCCAGGCTTGCCATGGCTAAACCAAGTCAGCTCTTGTACGACCAGTCGGGGTTTAAGGGAATGTTTCTAGGGTTTTAGATGGAAGAAAAAGACTCCATTGTTGGAGCTTCATGCTCTAAACCTAGCCTAAACGTCGGATCCAAGTAGACCCGTTTACCCTTTTTTTAAAAAAAAAAATCCAATGAACCAGGCCCATTAACACCAATCCAGATGCAGCCCACAAACAGCCCATTAAAAGTGGGTCCCACCTCTGTATTATCTTGTAATCACAACTACCATTCAACGTTTGTTTGTTAGTTCGCTTTTTTACGTTTAAAAAAAAGAAGAGAAAAAAAGTTTCCTTATTTTGATTTTAGTATTAGTTGAAATAAAATGTATTAAATTTATAATTTCAGTACTTAAAAAAAGGAATTTATTTATTTATTTTTTGGTAATAAAATTTAGTTATTTGTTCTAATCACAAGATAAAAAAAGAAGTTATATTTTAATAATTTGAGAAAAGAAAGAAATCTTGTACTAAAATTGTTTGTTTAAAAATAATATTAAAAATAATGGTAATTATTAAAAGTAAATGAAAGTAAATGTGTGTCTTTTCTAAGCAGCCAAACAAACATTTGGGCATTTAACGTGTTGCAGAACCCAAGCATTTGGCGTCTCTGTCCCAGAAAAGCACACAAAATACAAAGAAAACATTTCCACCGTATCTCACAAACACATAAATTACAAGACGATCCATGGACTGAATTGGAGTTGCTGATTGTACAGAGATTTTGGTAAATCTTGCTGTCTTCTTGCAGTTCGAGGGTCAAATTTTGTTTATGAATTTATCGACTCGCAGATGATCAATGGAGTGGGCACAGGTAGGGTCGCCTCCGAAGCCGCCGTTCTCGATCCACCAGATTCGGTCGCGCCGTGGCGGGATCAGAAATCGGACGCCGGTGACGACGGTGATGCCTCGTCGTCTCGGTACTCATCGTGCGGGGAGTCCGACCTCGAGCGGTATTGTAGCGCGAACTCGATGATGGGCACGCCGAGTGTGTGTAGCACAACGTATAATGACTGCGCGGAATCTGAATTCGGGTCTTTGAGGAGTTTCGGGTTTGGGGATGATAGTGGTGGTTTAGAGAATTTCAGTTTGGGAGGGAGGTTAGAGATGAATCGCGAGGAAGCTAGAGTTTTGAGCGATAGAAGGATAGAATTTGGCAAAGTAAGTAGTAGTCGTGATGGAAATAGTATGAATTTTGGTGGGTCTAGTGGGTTTGAATTGTATGGTGATGGCGAGCTTGGTTTTTCAAGTGAGGTTAATCATGGACAGCTTGACGTAAATGAATTGATGTCTTGGAAGGCTGACAGCGACTTGTCGCAGAGAATGGAAGTCTCAGAGTTCAACAATGGTTCGGACAGAGGTGATAGTGGCGAAGATGAGGAAGAAGGTTCCATTGGGTCGAGAGGGCTTGATGGTATTGGAGTAGCAGGAAAGACTACTGTTGCTCAAATGTCAGCTCAGGGGACTAATAATTCAGATGGGGTTGGGAATGGTTCCCAATTTGTATCAAAGGTTAGTAATTTTTCTTCCGTTATTGTTTCTGGTGAAGGGGATGGTAATTACTTTGATGGATTGAGACCTGAGTCTGATTTGCAATGTGCTGTAAACGAGTTTGAGAGGGAAGCAGATGGCACTTCATCTAGAAATGAGCATTCAGAGGGTGAGGATTCGATGTACAACTACGGTACTGGTGATGAGGGTAAAACTGATCATGATTATGACAGGAACTTAAGCTATGGACAAGAGGCAAAAGCAAAGAATGAAAATCCATTGCTTATTAACTCATCTGTAGCCTTTGGTTCAGAAGATTGGGATGATTTTGTGCAAGAAAGCGAGGGAAATACTTTTGTTTCATCTTCTTTCACCATGAGTGATTTCCAGAACCAGAAAGGACAGGATGTTGAAACTGAAAGGAAGGATTTTAATTTCTCTCCCGTGACCTCTGTTGGGTTTCCAATTACTACTCAAACGGAGCAAGGAAAAGATATGACAGATTTTCCCACGTCTAGCAATCAAGTTCAATTTGATTCTAAGTTGGCGGACATTATTGACAGTTCTGTTGGCTCAATTGATTTTTCAAAATTTGGTGAACCAGAGGAAGTAGAAAATGTGAGGAACATTCCTGTGGCTAGTTGTCAAGAACAAGCTACTGAAGATTTGGTTGAATTTACCAAAAGTTATTTTACAACCCCATCTGGTTTTACAAATGTTCATGACCCTGAGCAAGAAGATGCGAGAGAAATTCCTTTTGACAACAATAAAGCTCGAAGAGATGATGAATCCTTAGGCTATCATAAAGGATTTTCTGTTGGCAATGTCTTCAAAATAGAGCAGGATCCAGAAGCAGAAAAGTTTCCTGAAAAAATGGGTTTGAACATCATGGATAATAGCATGCGAAAAGTGCATCAAAGATTTAATACTGAGGAGGCCATTAAGGTTGATGATTGTCAAATTTCTGAACATCAAGAATCGGGCAAATTTGAAGTAAAATTGAACCCCTTTGCTGACACATCAACTAATAAACTTAGCTCGCACTCAACTATATCTCCTACAAATACAGAAGAGAAGTTTATTGACGGCTATAAGCCAAAGGAAAACCCATCAAGCTTCGGAGATAGGACAGGGAAGAATCCTCCTGTTTCATCAGACCACGTTAGAGATCATCTCGCACCAGTTAAGGTCAGATTACTTAAAATTTACTTTCTGTTTAAATTTCTGTTGTTGGTGTCCTGAATCATTGGACTTTAATGTCAACTTTTTTAATATTGACTAAGTTAGAAAGTTTAGTTACATTGTCTTTTGTGTAGTGTGAAGATTATATCTACTTTTTCCTTGTGTCATTTAATTCTTTACGACAATCACAATAATGTATGTTATTCATAGTAGAGTAAGTCTTGGATGCTAATGGAAAATTCTATGTGATTCATAGTAGAGTAAGTCTTGGATGCTAATGGAAAATTCATAAGAACACAAAGTCAATTTGGGACATGAAATTTGATTGAAATAAATCGAACTAACTTGTAGCTCTTTGGTTCTGGTTCTGCAATTGATACTAGACAAGCTTTAGAACTGGATTTATGCATATGTAATATCACAGTGGAAGTGCCTCATTATTTTTTACAATTGCTTATTGCTCTAATAGAGCTGTCCACAAGATCTTTTGTGGATTAGCATAATGATATTGGTACGATGAGTTACTGGAAGATGTTGACCTGTATTATAAGTTTTTTTTCCTTATGATAGTCAAGAATGAATTTATCTTTTAGTTTTTTTTATTTATTCTTGGCCTATCATGTCTATATTATTACTCTCTATAAATTCAAAGCCTGAGGTAAGCTCATGTCTTGTTCTTTTTTGGTTGGATGGCATATGAAGAATTGTTGTAAACATGGGTTGCCTGAATTAGTTGGTGCAGAGCCCTCTGCCTATCTTAGCTGATGTATCAACATACTCTTATTTGTACTTGTGGAGTCTGAGTCTCTTAAGTGAAATTTTTAATGCTGTGCCTCTTTCAAGTTACAGATTAGTTTAAGTTGTTTGTAACTCATTTGTTATTCCACCAATACTGCAGACAGAAAATGTTGAGCCAAATGAATTCTATGATGATTTTGTTCATGAAATGGAAGAAATTTTACTTGACTCCAGTGAGTCCCCAGGAGCAAGGTTCCCTCAGGGCAGCAGGATATTACACACACAGCTATCTCTACCATTAAGAGATGGTGGATCCACTGCTTCTACTTCAGGTACAAATGAATCTTACCCATTTGTTCAGAACCCAGGGAGAATTGATGGGATTGAAGTGGTAGGTGCAAGGCAGAAGAAGGGAGATGTCTCATTTAGTGAGAGGCTAGTTGGAGTGAAGGAATACACTGTATACAAAATAAGAGTATGGAGTGGTAAGGACCAATGGGAGACTGAACGCCGATACCGTGATTTCTTTACACTCTATCGCCGACTGAAAACATTTTTTGCTGACCACGGTTGGGTTCTGCCTTCTCCCTGGGCCTCTGTAGAAAAAGAATCCAGAAAGGTTTTTGGGAATGCATCTCCTGATGTTATTGCAGAAAGGAGTACTCTCATTCAAGAATGTTTACGCTCCATTCTCCATTCGAGGTTCTTTTCCACTTCCCCAAGTGCATTGATTTGGTTTTTATCTCCTCAAGATTCAATCCCCAATTCACCTGGGACAAATACAATGGTGCCCCAGTCTTTTACTACAGGAGAGAGAGAAAATACTTCCCCTTTGGGGAAGACCATATCACTTATTGTTGAAATTCAACCATACAAATCTATGAAGCAAATGTTAGAAGCACAACATTATACTTGTGCTGGATGCTACAAGCATTTTGACGATGGAAAGACTCTGGTGCAAGACTTTGCACAGACATTTGGATGGGGCAAGCCACGATTTTGTGAATACACTGGTCAATTATTTTGTTCTTCTTGCCATACAAATGAAACTGCAGTCTTACCAGCAAGAGTATTGCATAATTGGGATTTTACTCGACATTCAGTTTCTCAGTTGGCTAAATCCTATCTGGATTCCATACATGACCAGGTAATTAAAAGATTGTCATTTCCTTTTTCATGAATTTTAAATGTTGTGTGTTTTGCAGCTTTTTGTATGTTATGAGTTGAGACTAAATGAGAAACAACATGATAAGTAGTACAATATTTTTTAAGATTTGCCCCTTGTAAAGAACTGTAATTTCCTAAAGTAACATCTACTTTTAGTATTTATCAACAAGTCCATGTAAACCTTGTCTGATGCAATTTATAAGGCTCCTAATGAATTTTTATGTCATGCAGCCCATGCTTTGTGTCAGTGCAGTAAATCCATTCCTTTTTTCAAAGGTCCCTGCCTTGCTTCATGTTATGGGTGTCAGGAAGAAAATAGGAACCATAATTCCATATGTTCGATGCTCATTTCATAGGTCTATCATCAAAAGACTTGGGTCTCGAAGATATCTTCTTGAAAGCAATGATTTTTTTGCACTCAGAGACCTCATTGATCTTTCAAAAGGGGCCTTTGCAGGTTAGCTTCTTATCACAAGCTTATTGTCATGCCTTAAGTAGCTTCTAGATCTAGTTTTGGAATCTATTGAAAATCTATGATGTTGACCAGAAGGCCCAGAACTAGTAACAGCATTGAGGAAGTAATTTTCCCTTCAACTATGGAATATCAACATTTATATGTCAACATATCCATTTTCTTTTTCCAGAAGTATTGGTATCAATCTCCCAATACAGGGAATATCATAACATTTCGATATCATAATTCCTTTTGCCTGGATCCATCAAATCTGCCACCATTTTCCTATAAGCTTATCTCCCAATTGTAGGCTCTAGATAAATTGTTAATATGATGTCTGATTCATAGTCCAGTAGTTGGTAATATTCCAATTTTTGGATGCTACTGATTGTTGCTAAGTCTTTGGTAGTTTCTTCTTTTGTATTTGCCAATAGTTGTCTGACCTTGTGCTACTCTTGGCAGTGCTACCTGTTATGGTGGAAACTATCTTGAAGAAAATCCTAGAGCATATAACTGAGCAATGCCTCATATGCTGTGACGTGGGAGTCCCCTGCAGTGCTCGACAAGAATGCAATGATCCATCTTCTCTCATTTTCCCTTTCCAGGTAAGCTTGATATGATTGGTATGGTTGCCTAGGAAATGGTCAGTTGTATATTCTTTTTTCTCACATTCTGACTATGCATCTGTCCTGGGAATCATTTATATGCCTACGAGTGAGCATTTAAACAATAAAAGCCTTCCATATACATTTTCTAATGATCCTGGAAATCTTTATTGTACTCATTCTTGCTTATGCTTTCACCCTCTGAGCTACTGTATAAGACTCAATTCATTGTCCTTTTGATACTCTTTCTATTTCTGCTACAACCAAAAATATTTAGTCCTTAGCATCATTGTTCTGTCTGTAGTTCATAGGGTTTGTTCTTTGCTGCTAATGAGCTTGGGCATTCGAAACCTTTTATATTTCAAATAACAAAACTAGTCAAGTGAGAATTTTTCACCTCATAGTTGCTTGAGTTCCTTAAATAGAATTCATTGATTCATTAATTAAGTCTGACTAGAAAGTTTTAAGCAGGAAGATGAGGTTGAAAGGTGTCCCTCTTGTGAATCAGTATTCCACAAACCCTGCTTCAGAAAGCTCATAAACTGCCCTTGTGGGGAGCACCTCAGGACCGATGAGACACTGGGAGTCACTAAGAAGTTAACCTTTGGAACAAGTAGCGAGGTCTCTGGAGCTTTAAACTTTCTGGGAAGGAGATCAAGTTCTGGGTTGGGTGTTGGATTACTCTCTGGATTGTTTACAAGGACAAAGTCAGAGAAGCCAAGAGAGCATAGAGACAGTGACAACGTCATCTTAATGGGTTCTTTGCCAAGCACTTCTTTATGATCACCTGTATTTCCATTGTATCATAAGTAATTTTTTATTTTTTTTGGCTCGATTTGAAGCATAGCATATAGCATGAACATTTTATCTGTTGCAACTTTGGTTTTATTAGTTAGAGAATAACTTCTACTGGCGAAGACTGTTATAAGCCAAACCCTGGAGGTTGGTTAAGATTTTGTCTTTCTGATTTTTCATTGGCCAGTCAATTCTTTGTAACATACATTTCAGCAATATAAAGGTACAGCCCTGTGTTTCCCTACCTCCTTTCTTTGAATTTAAATGTTACTATTATTAGAATACAAACCTTCTTTTGTAATGAAATGTACTGAGCATATCTACTTCCATGGCCCTCTCCAAACAAATATTATGAAATAATTAATTCATGATATTTACACCTTATATCTATATAAAGTATGGCGGAGATGTTATGATGAATTACCCTTTATTTATACATCTATATTAGCAATTTTTTTTAAAAAAAGTATTATCTCTTTCTAAATGGCCTCTCACATTGATGGTCATGGTGTTTGTAATTTTATTAACAGGGATAATCAAAAGAAAAAAAGATTTTTAAAATAAACAGTGGCTCAGTTTTTTTATTCTAAATTGAACATGACCGTTATTGTTGTTGAGCTTATTATAGTAACCAAATGGAAAATCAGGAATCTTTGCTGATGGTTGATAGGTTGTACCTTTAAGACATGAAACTTTCAAGAGCACATTCTAATACAGTTGTTTAGCCTCAAGCACCACCTTTTCTTAAAGTAAAAAGATCCTTATTCCTGTTTGTCTTTGACTTGTCTTTTCAGATGGTAAATTGGTAATGCAAGTTTGATTTATCAAAAAAATAAAATAATGGTTGATTAGGATTTACTTATTTATACTTTTAGAAATATATATATATATATATATATATATATTGCTGAAAGGGTCACCTACAAAAATTAAAAGCAGGGTTAGTTACAGTTATATCATACAGACTTTTTCCTTTTCTTTCTTTTTCTTTTTTTTATCTTTAAAGTGGTTGATCATCTGCAGCAAGAAACTTTCCTCTATTCCTTCTCTTTTTTGGGGGGTTACAATGTGATTAATGCACCTAAGCTCAGAAACCCTTTTGCCAATTGGATAAAACTAAACAAATTTGGCTGGCAAGCTCCAAAAAGCATTCAAAGATTGACAGCCACCAGTCCATAAAGAAAGTAAATACTAAACCTAGAAATATTCTTACACAATAGTTACTTTTACATTATTGTTTGAGCCCCTGACATTTGAACACCCTTTTGATTGATAATTTGGCCATATATTTTCTTTCCAAACAAACAAAACTTTCAAGAAGTCTTCCTAAGAAAAACACAAAAATGTTCTATGATATAAAATTCCTTGTCAGAAAATGTATATATATATATATATATATATGAATGTATAGATTGAGAAAGAGTATCTCTCCCTCCTAGTGATTGCTTTCAAATCTTTATGAAGCTACAACTATGCCATTTCATGTAGGAATTCATGTATAAAAATAAATAAATAAGAATTTGCATTTTTCTTTTTTTTTCAGTTTCTTGTACATCTAACTTGTGTAACAAATACAAAAATTAATTGTATGAACTTGTTCTAGACATGGAGATAACTACAAATTCTAAAATATGATCTCTGATCTCTCTGCTCTTCCTCTTCCTTTTCCTTTTTCCTTCTGTAAAGAATTTCAACAATTTTCTTTCCCACTACCTTGAATGTATTATGCTTCAGCTGACCTTCTACCCCAAGCTACCTCACACATTGATAGGAGAGAGGATAACGTGTCGAGAAGAGGTGGTGTTTCAGCTTTATTATCAGGAAAAATATTCCATAGCACGGAATATGCAACATCGCCACGGACAGGTACCTTCAATTTCAAAACACTCAAGAGTATCAAGCAACAATGCAAGCCAAATATAGTGCAAATATCTTGTAATTAGGTATTAATCAATAATTTTCTTTTTCTTTCTCTGCAGAATTTCAAATTGTTCTTAGCATAGCTTTATAGTTTAAGTGAAGCTTACCACAGTGGAGCATATGGAGAAGACAAGTCAAGAAATGGATATGGCCACCTGTTACCAAAAGATCAAAGTCAGCATTTCAAGAATAAGGATTAATAACTGCTTCTTGTATTGCAGAAACATGGATGATGGTAGTTTTTCATTTTTCTTACCAGAGTTTCACACAAGCATGAACTATCCACTGGAAAATTACATAAATGACTGTCCACATGAAGAAATATCCAATTCGGAACCAAGGAAATCGCTGAAAAGAAAATGTTACAACAGAGTGAGGTAAGTATTTATTCATAAGAGGAATTGGAGATGCTAGTAATTTTAAAAAAATTCACTGCAAACTTACCAAGCAATTCAATGCGGTTTCACCAAGCAAGAAAACAGCATTGATGGTGTGCATATTTACAATCAGCTGCAATGAGAGGGTAAATCATGCTGTTAGTACAAAAATCACCTGTTTACTAATCCTCATCGAAATTCACAGCGGCGGATATAGATCAGTTTGACAGAAAGATGCTTCACAGACTACTAACTGCTTCAACTCTGATGACAAGTGAACTACTCTTAACATGCCTCAGCATTACATAGATAAAAATGTCATTCTGTCACATAATTTATTCCTTTTCGAGGTTACGCTTTTGAATTTGTTCCTAAATTTTAAATGGGGATGCCTATAAAAAAGTTTGTCAAAGATTTTACTATTTTAGCATATTGATGGAAAATCAAAACGAGGCTATCAGTGATACTTACAAAATTTAAGTCATAATCTTTGATTGTGAGAAACGGAACGATTATGAACCAAAATACACAATCTGTGAGGATAACAGCACCTGCATTCATCTGTTTACAAATAAACATGAAAGATTTGTCAACAAGCAATCGAATAAAAGTTAATAAAACTATTTACTTTTCTTCGGACAGCATTAACTAAAGCCATTAACGCAGATCCTTTCAACAAATAATACTACTTTAAAGTATAGTTTGAAGTTTGGTGCATGAATAGATTTGAACTACATAAGCAAAATTGAAGCTTTAATCTACTAAATCAGCCTGCAAACTCTTTCATTTAAGCTATTCATTCTTTGTCCTGCCCGCAGTTGATGGTTTTGAAGAACACACCTGGAAAATTATTTGGAAGACATAACCCGAGAAGCCTGCAGGTTGGCGAGCATGATGTTCTACATTGGGACCTAAGCTCTTTTCAGTGTTGGATGTGTTAGGAATTTCTCCATGTACAGGAGTCACATAGGAGCCTTGCTCTGTATCAACCTCCACATTGTCAACCTTCTCACCAGAAGCTTTCTTGTGATGCAGGTAACATCCACGCATTGAGAGCACCGATCCAAGCTACAAGTGGAAATTGCGGTCAGGTAACAAACATGAAGAAGAAAATGAATCATTCAAGCAATCAAGAAGCACAAATCACTTATAACATAATAAGTAGAGAACTCTTTGAAGCAGTAACTACTTACCCCAAAATAGACGGTAATTAACGTAAAAGTCCATCTGTCCAGACCCAAACAAACATCACCGGTTAGGAACTATACAAAAGATGTACTGATGCATAATTCATATAATCAGGCTGGAAAACAAAGAGTTTTATATTGGAATACACAATTTATGGCTTCCTTCATGTTCAAGCAAGTCTTTAACTCCAACAGTAGGCAAATGGAAGGCTCTCATTGGCAGAAAGAAAGCTCTCAGCTGTTAGAATTTTTTTTATTTTTTTTTATTACACATTCTTGAGAGCCCTTCAATTATCAATACCAAAAAGTTCATCATTATAAACCTTTTTTGTGTTCCCAATTGCAATGATATTCAAAACTTTATGCTCTGTATACTCACACTCAGTTTTTCATATCAATCTTACAAAAGATAAATATATAGGATGAACAGAAAGGTGGAAAAAAGTACATTCAAACTTAACAAAGAAGAAAATGATACGAACATTAAAATCATTGAAATCCCTTTTCAAAGCATAATTTATGTAAGGCATGAGCTATGAGATTAATTAGAAGAGTGAAAGAAAAGGACTGCTTACTGAGTATAGAAGTAAAATATGGCACCTCCATCCGCAAAAGCTGTGATGATGAGCAGGACCAAAAGCACAATGAAAGCTACCACCCTGAAAGCCAGCAGCCAAGCAGGATGGATTTCTTTTAAGCATGGTCTCCAAGTTTCATCGTCATATAAAACTCCCGGACTATCTTGCTGAGTTTCTCTGGTATCGCGTTTCGACTTGCGAAAACCTTCAAATTTCCATATTAAAAGTAATGCCAGAGTCATTGAGATTAAGACCCATATGCCACAAATTAAGACCCTCCAGTTCAGCCAGAAACTCGAGGTTGTTGTATCCGCGGTCATGATTGGCTGCCAAGAACCTTTTGAAGATCCTGTTAAAAAACTCATCTTGTCACTTGAAGTTTCTGAGATTGAGCACTCACTATGATTTGGGATGGTTGTCAGTTTGTTCCAAATTATCAAAGGGAAAGAAAAAATGGCAACTTTGGAGGAAAAAAAAACAATACAGCAGTATGATTGAGGGAAGGAAAAACTGAAACAAGCTCAAAAAATAATTGTAAAAGGAATTCTCCGGGGAAACTTTTGAATGACTTTTGTACCTTTGAGGCGGTGTAGACAAGTTATGATACAAAAAAAAAAAAAAAAAAAAAAAATAAAAAAAAAAATTGAAGCTTGAAAGAATTTCAATGAAAAAAAACTTTGCAATGGCAAGTGAAATTATCAAAGAAACAGGACTAACCCTGAAAATCATGTAAAAGAGCAAAACAACTTTTTAAAAATATAGCTTCAGGGGACTATATGCGAGGGACTCGCTACAGTACAAAGTTATAGGAATATAGTAAAAGAATAAATTGGTGGCAAGGTAAAGCTCAAATGCTGAAAACCAACAACCAAAATCACACTCAAATGCTCAAATCCACAAATTTATGAAAAACCCATTTCCAGAAAAGCTGAACATAATGCTAAAAAATCTTATATCCTGTCAAACCATGCACATCAAGGAGGATGTTAATGGGGATTCAGGTCTAATGGAAAGTTGAAAAAACAACAAAAACCCAACAAAATCCATGGTCTATTTCACCTCATTGATGCGTAAGAAAATTATAGGCGAAGATTCCAAACTTTAGGTGGATTTTCTACACAGAAAATCCACCTAAACAAAAAATCAACATCTCATTATAATAAAGTAAAAGATATGAAAAGAATTGCTGCTGAACTCCAAGCAAAGGAAAGGTTGATACTTACAGGAGAAAGCAAAGAAAAAATGTGGAGGTGTAGATGGTGGTGGTGGTGGTGGTGGTGTGTGAGAGAGGAAGATATAGATGCCTTGCTTGTATTTGGTTTGGTTTGAGAAGAGAAAGAGATGAAAAAGAATGGTGTGGGGTGTTTGAGAATAAGCTTCTCACTTTTTCTTATTATCTCAAATAACAAGATCTTGTGTGTGTGTGTGTGTGTGTATATATATATAACACACTATATCTATAGTCTCCATCTCCATATTTCCATGCAAATATAAAAAATTCCTCATGGCATGCAGTGCCTTGTCACCTTTTCTTGGGCTACAAAACAGTCTTTTTCTTTTCTTTTATTTAATTTTTTATATTAATTACAAAAATACAGAGAAAAGACAGAGGAGAGAGAAAGAGACAGTAGAGAGAGAGAGAAAATGGGAGGGACCAGAGAACAATTGTCTTTGGATTATATGTTGGAGTGCTTGAAATTTTAGATGCTTTTGTGGAGTACAAGAATCAATTTTGTGGGTGTGTTGTGTTGTGTGAACTGCTCACGTTAAAAGAGAAAAGCAGCTGGAAGAGAAAAAAACAGTTATCTCCTACATTGAGGTACCATGGTACCCAGACTGCTAAAAGATCTGAACCGTTGGAAATTAAATCGGGTGAGAATGTTAACGATTGCACTGACACATTCATGATTTACGGTGTGGGGGAACAGACATCCATGTGCCTATGATTTCTCAACCATCTGATATTGCAATGATTCGTTAATCAAGAGGGTGATGTGGCAGCGGGTTAGACTTATGTGGGGCCCATGTGATTCAGTGGGGTTTGCATGTACGTCAGGTCGTTTTATACACGCTAACGTGAAGAGCAATCATGACTTCTTAAAGCTTTCGCCCAAAGCATTAGATTGCTTAAGAGTGCACTGTTTGGCAAAATCGGTCGGTCCTTCAACCCAAAATTAATGTGGGGCCCACACCGCGTGAGAAAATGTCTCGACTTTGCGGTGACCGTTTAGGACCAGAAGTTGACCGCGAGGGCATAGTTGGTGCATCGATTATATATATAATGGATGAAGTTACCAAAATGCCTAAATATTGACAGGTGTCTTTGGTGTATTGGTGGTGAAGTTGGGTGTCCGTGGGTTGATACATAGGTTATAAACAAAATGTGGCCGATCAAACGGTGTATTGGAGCTTTGGAGACAGCCCAAATGGGCATTTGAAACTTAAAGAAAATGTAAAACGTGAAAAACAGGGCGGTGAGAAAAAAAAAAGGTAAAATGCTGAAGAATCACCAATTGGGTCACTTTTGCATTATCCAAATTGGGCTCCACTCTCTCATGTCACAAAAGCTGATCAAAGTGTATCACCGACCTCAATTCAATGACTTTATTGTCCAGCTTTCATTCCCTAAATTGGGGACCAAGAAAAAAAAACATATATATATGTATATATAATAAAAAAAAAGTGAAAAAGAAAATAAGATGAAGGGAAAAAAAAAAAGGTAAACAGAACCAAAATCCTCCCCACCGAAAAATAAAAAAAATTAGAAAGACCCATTTCTTTGTTTGGATTTAAAAAAATAATAATAATAAAAAAAAGCAAATATTTGCCATTTCTAAAAGTAGTATTTGCTAAAGATACAGATGAGAAATTGTGTCTGTCATTTATGATAAAATGGGTGGCAAAAGTGTACCTTTATTTAGGGACTATGAGAAACGTGGCAATCAAGCAAGTATAAACAGAGTTATTTCCTATACGCACCGTTTTACTTGGATTGGGAAGGGGAGGGTCCTTCTACGTGTCGGTGCCTTGTGTTTCTTCGTAGCTGGCTTTTTAAGGATTATTAAAATGTTAGAAAATGAACATCTTGGACTCTTCCTGGTGTGATGCGTTAAATTACACATTCTATTTAATATAAAGTTTTTTTTTATATTACTTTTTATTAATATTATTTGATCATATAAGGATTTAGTATTCAGTCTTCTTTGTCAGGAAAATAAATCATAATTAAAATTATATAATTTATCATTCTTGGTTTTGCACATAACAAAAGTTAATTATAATTATTGTTATCTTTAAATTATTTTAAAAAAAAAAACAAAAAACCTTTGTTATCAGAATAGATTTTATAAATCTTTAAAAAAAATTCTTTAAAAAAAAATTGAGGACTATTAAAAGTGATATAATTATGGAAGTTGGTACTTGAGAATGTGAAGACAAATTAATATAATTATTAAATCATAATTATGAGGAAATTAATATAATTATTATTTAAGCTAAAAATGGGAAGAAAAAAAAACACAACAAAATTCCGTACTTAATTAAAATATGATTTGTCTTATGTGTGAAGGTACCAAAAGCATGAAGTACCGGTTAGAAAAGAACACAAACACTCGTTAAACTGAGCCACTTTCGTACAGCTGGTAATTTATAGCCCATATAACTCATACTTTTATTCAATTATTCATTATGAAAGAAAAAAAAAAGTAAAATAAAATAATTATTTTATATATTAACATGAAATATAAAGAATTTTCATTTTTTTACTCATTGTTACGTTATGTTTAAACTACTAAAATTAACAAAATTCAAATTTATTTTTCTAACTATATCATAATATAAACAAATTACGCACAAATTTAAAAGAGAATAAAGAAAATAAAAAATAAAAAAAAGCAGAAAACTGCGTTAAAAAAAACGTTATCAGACGGCTCCCTAAATGATGCATTAAAATTTGAGTGGTTGAAAAATAACTAAGTAAAAATATGCAAATGAGCCTTTGCATCCCATATGTCTGTTGGATCTATTGCATGCAAATAAATTAATTAAAAACTCAAAAACAAAGTTCATAATCAGCAAGAATTTGAAGAGCCCTTGGTGTGTATATATATATATATATATATATATATATATATATATATATATATATATATATATATATATAGGTTGATAGAAACGTATAGATGGTTAGACATGGACAGGCATAGATAGAGCATTATACCTTTCATAATGGTAGTTGAACACTGTGAATAGCAATGAAACCCAAACTAAAATTTGCTGGTGGAACTTTAAAAAATAACTTTGAGTACAAAAAGAGTGAGAAATATTTGGTGGGAGAAGCCAAAGCAGAGGTCAGCTTCACTGTGATTCTCTGAGAAAAAATGGGTATGGAGCAGTAGTAGGGAATATTATGTAAATAATAAGTAGTGTTTCAAAAGGAACGCCTATGTGTTAGCATGGAAATGTGGTTGCTGATAAAACGTATATATCATGAGGAACAAAGAAGAAGAGGTGTAGATGATTAGGGAAATGATTTCATATATAAGTATATATATATATGTATATGTATATGTATATATATAAGAACAAAACGCATGAGGCTTCCATGCATGTCACTATGTCATTATCTTTTAATATCATTTCTAGTTGTCCTTTTTTAAAATTTGTCTTCTTAATTAATTTCCAACATATTTGCAAGTTCGCAGAGGATTAATACAAAAAAAATCTTGGAAAAACAAAATTTTATTTTTTTATTGTTTTTTTTTCATGAAAAAGAGAGAAAAACAAAGCATAAAAGATTTTTAGTTTTTTTTTCATTTTGTTTACCTTTTTCTTTTTTCGGTGGAATCTAAAGGGTAATTATCTCAAATATCTACGTGGTCAATAATTTGTTCCAAAATACCCATTTATTCATAATTCTGTTTAAAATGCTTATATATTTCATTAAATGTCTAAAATACCCTTACTTTAGTTGTAAGTGTAGTTTAGTGGTGAGTAGCTTATTTTTCATCTGGTGGCGAGTCTCGCTGCCTAGTGGCGAGTAAATCAGACAAACTAATGGTGAATAAGTATATAATAGTGGTAAGTAGCTTACTTGCCATTTAGTGGCGAGTCTCGCTGGCTGGTGGCGAGTCTCGCTGGCTGTGGCAAGTCTCACAGTCTAGTGGCGAGTAAATTAGACAAACTAATGATGAGTACGTATACAATAGTGGTAAATAGCTTACTTGCCATGTAATGGTGAGTCTCGCTGGCTGGTGGCGAGTTTCACAGGTGAGTCTCATAGCCTGGTGGTGAGTCTTGCTGTCTGGTGGCGAGTTTTGTTGTCTGATGGTGAGTCTCGTAGGTAGAAGAGAGAGAAACAGTAAAGTTTAAAATAAAAATATTTTGGATAAAAGAGAATAAATTTGACAGAATTATGAATGTGTGGGTATTTTGGAACAAATTATTGATAATGTGGGCATTTGAGGCAATTACCCGAATCTAAATGCCAAATGAAATATTAGGAAAATTGAAAGAAAAGGAGTTAATTAAATATATATATATATATATATATATATATATGTGGCAAGTTGTTGCACAATTCTGGCAATTTATGTATATAGTATTTAAGTTTTATAATTTTAATTTGAGTAATTAACCTTTCATTACACACTCTAAAACTGTGAGTTTTTATTTATTTATTGGAGGAAAAAAAAAAAAACCCTTTTGAACTGTGATTATTTGGTGTCTGAAGTGGAACTTAACTGGGTGAAGTCGATCAATCTCATGCACCCTTTCAACTCCTAATTCACACACAATCTTGTAATTTACTAATCACTGTAAGAGACTTTTAGTTTAGCATTTACATTTTTGGTTTTCTTATCACTGTCAGTGTTATATATATATATATTCCATGCCCCCATCTTTTGGTTTACTACTATAATCTATATATTTTGATGCCCATCTCTTGATTTACTTGTAAATGTGATAGAGACTTCAAACTAAAAATCAGAAATGAGCCTTACCAAAAGCCATAAAAAATGACCCAAAAAATTAACTAATATGCAAAGGCTTAGTTTAGTTTTAGCTAATGAAAAGGCTTAGTGTGCTATTATTCGTAATATCCATCATCTATTTAATTTTTTCTATTTTTTTCTCTTTTAAATAGTTAATAAGGTATTTGTATATTTCCAAAAGACACCAAGAGAGTTTTGAAATTATTAAAAGACACAATCTTTTGGTCCACACTCTCAACATTTTGTTAGAATATAATTCATAAGAGTTGCTCACGCCATGGCAAAACAGGTACACATTGACAAATAGTTCACTAGTGTTTGTTCGTATCACCATTCAATCATAAAAATTAAATACATTTGATAAATATAAAAAGCTATACATGTCATTCATCTTTACGTAATGACGTTCCTAATAGGTTCGCTACATTATAGTATTCAAAACTATTTTTAC